>CM068305.1:31235560-31835560 GCA_034768735.1 Schistosoma mekongi | reverse complement strand
CTAGCTACCAGAGATTCTATTCTATGAACACACTCGAAAGAGTTTCATTCTATACTCTTTATAGGATACTTGTATTTCTTAATATATCTATAAGATTATAAGTTGACCTTAGTTGTATCTTTAAATGGTATTTATTTCATGCAATCACAACCCTCATTAACCGTTTAAAATAAAATATTTAAGTGGCAAACTTCATCTATTAACTAAACTAACTTATGTGATAGATTTTAGGTTTTTACACATAAACTAACTTAAATTCAATAACAATAGGTAGACAAGGCTTTTACTAAGAACTCAAACTTCTATCTTCTGTTGAAATTCAGCAACCACACCATGTGTTATAACTTCTTACTTATAACGACCCAGATACTCCTATTGCTTGGTATTGTTAGACACTGAACACCTGACAAAACCCCAAAATCAGAACACGTTTGAACTTAAACGAAATTGTATTCCAGATAACAAGGGTAGATAGAAGTAGGGATTTACAGTTAGAGAAACTTGAATAATATTTATAGTATGTATACACGAAGGTTCTAGAGTCTTCTCCAATAACCCGCCAGAGCTGATTGGTCTAGAAGTAACAAATCAGGGTGAGCCATCAAGATCATGCATAGAATATGCTTTAATCCGGTCTATATCCCACTAACACCATGTAAGCCAACTAGTCATCTTTTGACTTTCATATCACTATGAATTTCGCATATTTATTTCATGAACCAGATTGAAACAATTAAATGTCGAGGAGTGAATTCATCTTACTAACTTAACTTTGTTTTTCTTTAGTTAACAATAGTTTAGTGTGTATCATGGTAGGTTACCCGGTCAAATTATAAATGAATTAAGCATATACTCACTCGAACTTCAGACATATAGTTGAAGTTCATCAAATGTCATAGTAAGTGAATAGTTTATAATATTACGCACTTCAAGCAATCAGTTCTGTATATGAATTTGAATAAATCAAGAATAACGGCTGACACAGAACAATATGCATTTATTCTTATTTCGTTATTTCCCATCAACTGCTTTCAAATCATACCTCCAATTGAACTTTAATATTACAATAATTCATCATAAACATTTGTAATAGAAAAAAAGAATTGAAGTGATATAAAATAACCGCCCATTATATTCAGCTAACTGTTAACGTTTGTGCAAGGGCCATTTAAACGATTCAGTACTGAATGGTTGAAGGCGTGGTGTGAATGTGATTAGTTCGAGTTTGAAAATCGATCAAACGAAAGAGTTTTAATGAAAAGATTATATAAAATTTAAAGAATTGGGTAAGTGGAAATCACAGATAATTACAACGTGGACTAAATAATAAATAGCTGAGTGAATATTGAACAACATATTACAAGCAGTAATAATAATAACTAAGGAATATTTAGCAATAACCATAATAATAATAATAATGGTATTTGATCAAATTTATAATGGCATCGATAAATTGACAACTTTTTTTCGCATAAATAGATCTGGCTTGAGATTTTACTTGTATGAGTGAGTCATAGTGAATTTGTATTCCATTGTCTGTTGATTATTTTGGAAGAGTGAAAAATGTCGATCGTGTGACTGGAATATATATATATATATATATATATATATATATATATATATATATATATATATATATATATATATATATATATATATAATGTAAATACAGAATTCATGCCATTTTGTAGATGTGATCAAGTTGATATGAAATAAGAGATAGAATTTTAAAATACAAGGGTACTTTATTTGAAACGACGCGTTCACCGAGTGTTTTAACTGAATTTTGTTGATGAGGTGGTTATTACTGTGAAATACAAAGCACAAGTGAATGTGTAAATAATAACGATATCTTTTGTGAATGCAGAATTATTAACAGAAAAGATACCATATTAGTTATGCCATGTATGCATAGACGTGCCAATAGCAGATTATGCACAGAAAGCATGGATACGGTATAACGATGACATGTCGACAGTATCATGTATATTTTACGATGGTAATTTGTATCTATGATTCTTGAAACGGCACTTGTCGTAACCGAAGGAATTATTTAAATGTTTTTCAACGGGGATTCACTATGTACTAGTAATCAAATAAACACGTAAACCAAATTATTGTAATAACGAGATCCCGTTACGTGTAGCTTTTTGTGAAAACCATATTCCATAATATTCCTAGAGTCCCACAGGGGATAGAAAAGTACTTAAACCATATGTTAAAATGGTTGGATACTAATCAATGAGTTACAGTTAATTCCTATATCTATATTTGCATCCGAAAAAGTGTTTATATTTGAATATATATATATATATATATATATATATATATATATATATTTGAATAACATGAACATGAAGAACATTTGTTAATGCAACTGTTATTAACTGCAGATCATTAATAAAAATAATTTTAATAATCGACACAGTTGTGTAGTATGTACAACTTATCAGGTTTTCAGTACAGTGATAGCACATTCCATTTATTTAGCTTCCTAGAGTACTTCATACAGATTAATTGAGCATTTGTAGCAACTAACACACCCATTCTTTGTATTTTGTAACTTTTTCAGTAAAGAATACTCCTGAAGATTCTGTAATCGTTTCCAGCCAGTATCTCTAAATGTCTATGAAACTTCGATCACTTTTCAGTGAGTCAATAATGTCATTAAAATTACTTAGCTTAGTTGAACTTTTATTCTTAATGAAATGCTCAGATAGGCTTGACTATCCGGTATCATACTAAGGCATTCGAATCTATTGAAACGAGAAAATTTAAATTCTAATCCGCATGAATTCTAATTATACTAGAATTTCTTGGCAACGTTCTGGACAACTTAAGGCCAAAAATCTTATTCTGTCATTCATTAATGATGGTTACTGTGAAATATTCCATGACGATCATTTCGCGTTGGTATCATTTCTGAGAAACGTTGCTTTGTGTCCAGATACTCATGAATCACCCATCACTCTCACTTCGCAGTTTCATTAACAGAACAAGCAGTAAGTTCGCGAATGACCTTCTAGATTAATATTTAATAACAATTGGTGATTTGAATGAATTTTCATCGTTTATTTCGTGCAAAATATTTTAAATATAAGGGTATTATTTTGTTATGAAAGGAAACTCAAATGTACTAACCTGTTATTCTATCTTTGGGTATCAGTTCATTAGTGGAGGAAGGAAATCAACCAGACAGAATGTGTGAGTTATTATCACTCAGGTGCATTCAGTTCATTATGTTAATCAATATATCTGTACAATACTTTCCTCGTTACAGCGATAAATACCTATTTAGAAGGACTTCAGAATAATGGAGTAAAGACTGAAGCACTATTAGCCAATAAAATTATGATTTAGGTTTCGAAGTGATGATAGATATCGTTCGACACAAATAAACTAGACTCAACGAATCATGTCATTTAAACTGAGTAACCAGGATATAGTCACTTTTTTAATGATGGACTGATGGTTCAGAGAATAGACAGAGTAGTAAATAACTTATGTAGGAAATAACATTTGTGGATATAAATATAAGTAAATGTTTGAAGGAGAGTTAATTCACTATAATAAACTTCAGAAATCATTTCACTTACATGCGGTGAATGGTTTCGTTTGTGTTTAATACATTCAGTAGTATTAATAAAATAAGCTTTATTTGCAACTTGATCTCAGTGATTTACTAACCAATAATTCATTCAACTTAAAGTAGAACCAACATATCATATGCAACTTTGAAATTAGCCTTCTAAATGAACAGATCATTTCTGTTTTTGCTAACTGTCCAATTATCCAAAAGATAAAATCTCTAACAGGTTCATTATGCATAAACAGTTGCATTTTGCATTGATATTGTACAAAATTTCATTTAATGTTTACATATATTTTTAAATACAACTAATACTACTTATAACTTAATAGTTTTCGCCTAATCCTAGAGTCATTTCAGTTAAATCACGACCAAGTAGGAAAATTTGGAGAACCAGTTATAATTTTAGTGCCATGGTTGATTTTTTAAAAATCTGTGATCTCGCCGACCTACTAATAATGTTTGTTAAGTAGCCAAAAAAGTTAGGATTCTTATTCAGGAATACAAATAAATAAAAGTAATAATCACTAAACAAATGCGAAAATGAAATTTCAATGAACTTCAAACTAACAAACTCTGTTTAGTCTATTCGAAGTTTTAGACATCATACCACCTACTAACTCACGACTGGTGAACGATACACAGTTTCTACAATTCCTAAAACACAGTTATTCGAAATTCACCTTAAGTAGTTAATTAAGCTCTACGAGATATTGTCACTGTTATTGCCAAACATTAGAAAATATATCCAAGCTAGTCGTAAACATAACTTACATTCCAGTGTTATTCTGAATAGTCTATTGTATATTTGAGAGGATGTACTGAGTATTGGTGAAGGGGTATTATGGAGAATGGTTTAGTTTGTAGATAGTATATATCACAGATTGATCGTAATTCCAATGCTCCAAGATTCAGTAGTACCCCAAATAAAACCAAATTATAACGAACACTACCTACAAAGATTGAGTATATTTGACAAATTAGTCAGTAGCAAGTGTAAATACTAGTAGTTTTCACTTCAGAATACATTTTAAAATAGAGTAACATAAAGTGGAGGATGTCTGAAGAACGAAATTCCTTGTAATTATGTTTGGTTTTATTTTAGAATTTCACAAAAAACATCATAACCTCGAACAAATGCTATGTAGTAGTAGTCAGAACCTCTATTTTTATCACTAGGGTTTACGAATGAACTAGGGAGTTCAATCCACTTTTAATTGTACAGGTAATTTAATCGTCTAGCTGTACATGGTGTTTTATAAAATAAAGTGGTGAGATTTTTCAAATTGTTTAACTGCACCATTTGTGTCACCGAAAAGTACCCATCATCATGTACGTTGGTGCATACTTATGTTGAAATTGTTGGACTCTGATGACGGGAAACCCTAGATCTATGCTTCATGCTAGATGGCACTCGATAGGATTTGCATTATTGGCAATAAAATAATGGTTATAGTCTGATGATAGCAGTCTACTAGGAACACTCTTTAATTGGGTTTCGAAAAGACATCGCCACAAAGCTTCTTGGTGGTGCTTTCATTTTTGAATTGTGCCACTTTCCAAATAACCGAGAAGTAGACCGATGAGTTAAGAGAAAATAAAAATATGCAGATACTCGAAGAAACTTCAATTTATCCGGAATTCTACATTTCTATAAGAGTAGTTTAAAACCGATGACTTAGATCAACGATTTTCACAAACATTTATGCAACAGTTTTACTCAGTTACTGTATTTAGACCTATTAATTCATTACTTTTATAACCATTTAACCAACTTCCTAGTTTGATAGGGTTATCTCGTGAACATGTTGATAGGTAGTACATAAGGAAACGTTGATTATTAACTGCTTAAAAGCTAAAATCAGCTTACATGCTATCTATTACTTATTAGCATGCAGAATTTGCAGAGTTGAATGAACTTAAGTTCTCTCGAAAGCACAGATGTGCCATGATACTTAGTGACAAAAGTAATTGAATCCTGAGTTCAACAGGTCATCTCAATTGATCCTAAGCGATTAATTCACTTGGGTTATTGGAGACACTAGAAACTTGACTGAACTAATGAAACTAACAAGTCAAAACTATTTTACACTTTGTATCATACCACTAATGCTAAATTTATTCTTATCGTTCTAAACAAAATCAACGAACACTCAAACTAATGGTTGAATAATGACCAGTTTGTTCAATCGGCTAGATTTTGAGTTAATTTTGGTTATGAAACTTTAGTACCATGTTAGTTGTGAAGTGAATCACTTGTTAGAAATATTAACATCTTATTTCTACCCTTGAATTATCACCAATAATCCGACGAAATAGCTCCACCTACGAATCGTTTTTGAATTTTAAGCATTTTTCTAATTATGTTTAATAAGAGAAGCTGAATTAAGCACCCTCAAGCTCAGAAACTTCTTTATTTATCGAAAACATACTAAAATGACAGGCACGTGTTTAATTATTGTAGAGAATGTAAAGAAAATATTTGCGACTAACTATATTGAAAAATGAATATACTAATCCATGTATAGTAACATTCAATGACGTATTACATGAACCATATCATTATAGTGAGTGGTGCATTGTCAACTCACAGTATAATAATTAGCTATGCATTCTTTAAATTCACATTTAAAACACATGATAGTAAATATTTCGTTGATCAGTTCAAAGCAATTAATCTACCTTTATAACGTTACAATTTTAGTCAACTAGAAATACACCGCAATTTTCATTGTATGCATTTATTCAAAAATGGCTCTCTCTTTCTGGCTCAAAGCTTTCATTACTGATATTTTTGTAATATTATGAGTAAACTTTCATCTACCTTTTAATATATATGTCGACTTAGAATATAAAGCGTAACTAGTTATATGTTTAGATTAATAGGTAAGCCAGAAACAGATTAATAACATACACTAGTAGGTGTGTTTTAGTTGGTGTTGCAATTAGTCAAGTGTTTGTAATATAATCATCTTCAGTGCGATTCCAGTTGAATGTAATGGCATGATTTAATCTAAACCTAATACAATACTTATTTCCAATTCAAATAGTTAGCAAGCGTTCACTAGATAATTTAGCTATTAACAAAAAATAGTTATGATATTCCAAAAGTTTATAATTAAAAATTAGTGTCTCAAACTGAATAAACACACCTCATGTAATTATAAAAACAATTGAGTTGATTGAGCTTGTTCTGTTCTAACCCTCGCATCGAAAATAAGTTCATACGTAACACTGACAAGTAAGAAATGAATTGATGGACAGTCCGAAAGCATCTGAGTGGAGACGGCCACCCACAAAAGTTTATTGACAACTACAAAAGAACTAACGGCAATATGCCGAAAGGTACTGCAATCTGGATAGACCCACCTTCATTCTTCTCAATTATGAAGACGATGGTATTGCACAGAAAAATCTGTAAAAGGCTTAACGCTCCGATAACTAAAATCTAGTCTGCAACCAGACTGTGAATCCTGCATAAAATGACATGTTAAATCAATCAATCAAATATAAGCATATAATCCATCCATCTTTTTCTTTCAAATGTACTTATAAATTTGAATGTAGCTGATTTACCATGTACCACGGTTAAGCAGAAAGAAGGCCTTAACTTGCATTCATCAAACATGTTCCAAGTATTAATTGATCGAGGAGAATAAGCACCTACAGTTGTATAATTTCTAGACATCTCTTCCATACAAGATATCTTCCACAGGATATCTCCAACAATTCACTGAGTTATTACTATCAAGCGTCATATAAACTGAATTTTGGTGAGCTTAAAACGAAACGGTTTCCAAACCATTTCCATCTGACAACATAACCCCTATTTCATCACATCATCATTAATTTTTAAACACTTTTTTATCGCATCTCATTACATTAATGCGTCGTTCTTCTATAACTAATTTCCAATACAATAATTCCTTCTTGACTATCTGACATCAACTCATTTATTTAATTTTAGGCTAATCGTCATTAACTGTTATTCATTATATGTGGACTCATTACTACTTCTTTCGTCAGTTTTTTACTATCACTAGACCCTCCTTCATATGGTATATTTCTGTAGTATTCATCTTATTAGCTGTTTTACAACATAACCAGTTAACAATAACAGCTGGTTGGTCATTGTACATTTGCGTTTATCAAACTTTCACAAAATTCAACGAAACCATAGATCTGAAGGTGCTTTATAGATTTAACCAACTTTGACTTTCTATAAACAACTTTGAATACATTAATAGGAATGCTCTTATTTGATAATGTTAACTTGAGTACATCGTAAGCTTCATCGATTGAGTAATTCAGTACATAATGTAGATGGCCTAAAATTCTTTAATTCAATGGATTTCTGTCAATCACTTCCAACCATATAATTGATGTTTATAACGATATTCACTGAACCAATGAGACTGACATATCCTTAACAAATCAGAAACTTTACTAACAGACTGAAGCAACTTCATTCAGTGAAATCTGTACTGTAGTGTTTATTTACTAAGTGTGGTATTGGAGACAATTGGAGACTATGAGTTGATTGTAGTGATTAGGTCTCAGCACTTTAATTATCTGTGCATACATATATACAAAATGTTGTCATTATGCAATGGAATGTAAGTTAATCTGGTGAAATATTTGGTCTATGGAGAGTGTAAGTGATTCAATTAGCAAGTTATTTCTATAACAGTTAGTATTTTAAAGAATCATTGGATGTTATAGTGAATACGACGAAAGTCACCAAAATGTGGTAACATCTAGGAAGTTGGGTGTCACTAAACAATCCAACATGCGTTAAGTGCATCACGTATGAACCATATTTAAGTGCCTATTATGTAGTAAATTTTGGACAAGTTATATGCGGTAATGACATTTATAAGTAGATTTTGTAGCGAATACTAATAAGTGGTTTAAAGAAATTAGTCAATTTGTTATTTGGTTGTGTAAAGTTGTCATGGAACTGTAATTGCAGTTGGGAATTACTTACAATCTGATGTTTATAATCAGAGAAGTAGGCACAGTAGTGTATATCAACAATTGATGAAATTTTCAGTTTAATTATAGCATACTTCTGCGTTACCACCTCATGTTCATTTACAAAGGAAACATCTTGAGAAAGATTATTGTTATGAGCTCTGTTAGCTGTTAGTCATTGAAATTCTGTAGTTGAATTTTTAAATCCAACTACAGAATCGAAACAAACAGTTTCAGCGCTTTAACTTGTCAAGTGTAAATGTGGATATTGTTGTATGATGCACTAAGACACAATCACATTATTTAGTAATAAGAATCTGTCAAGTAAAATTCACCAACTCATGTAAATAATACTGAATAAAATGTTGGTAGTTATTTCTTGATACTGATTACTTCAGTAATCCACAGAGTAAGCGAGTGTGTCGAATGAACCTGAATGGAATTTTGTCTTCTATTAAGGAGATATTTGCTCAGAATCAATCTGTCAATGTCTGTTACCCCACATAGGCCGCCGACCACCATTGAGATGTTGAGGTATTCATAATCCAGTCAGTCACAAGCAAAAGAAGAAAGGGCGAGAGTATGCAGTCCTGCCTGACACCGGTCTTCACTTCGAATAAATCTGTGAGCTACCCTCTATGCACGATTTTGCAGTGTAATCTATGGTACGAATTCCATATGGTATCGACTATCTTCTAGGGGACATAATGATGTTGAGGAAGACACCATTATGTTCTACTATTTACTCTGTCAAGTGTTTTCTCGTAGTCGATGGAATTGATGTAAAGTGATGAGTGCTATTCAATTGATTGTCCCAAATCTTTCTGAAGAGAATGTCTAGCATCTTTGCAATTACCACCAAGTCACGACACGACATGACGTGGGAAGCAACTCTCTCTCCATTTAGCCAGACTAAACATTGCTATCCCATTGACTCTCTACTCACAATCAAATATAACTTCTCATCTATCCCTTACTGATTTCTGATTTATTCTTAGTTGGACGTGTGGGTTTGATCATTAAAAGTGTCGCTGGTTATACGACAAATGTTACTTGGTCACATACAGAGTGCATTCCATTGATGGGCATGACGTGATCTGTGCGCGATCATAACTATGAGTTCGTTCCTGTTTATAGTTTTTAACAGAGTATTTTTGTATAATTAATATTTTTGTTCGCATATTTTTCATTGTACTTTGTATTTGGATATATTGGTACTTTAATGATGGCTGAAGAAGTGTTGTATTAAACATATGTAATACTGTTGTTTTAGTTGTCAAGTGCCTTTCTAGCTTCTGTGTCATTTTTGCCAACACCAAGTGGTGATCTGAAACTATATCAGCTCCTCTCTTTGCTCTTACGTCTTCCACGGTCCTTCTGATCTTCTTATTGATGCAGATGTAGTCGATTTATTTCTCTGTAGTGTGTTCTGATAAAACCCATACAGCTTTGTGTTGACACTTGTGGCACATGGGTTGGCGAATCTCTCACCGTTTTCATTCCTTTCTCCCAATCCATATCGTCCCATGATATCTTCATATATGATGTTGTCCACTCCAACCTTGCTGTTTAGGCCTCCCATCGGAATGATCAGGTCATTTGCTGGGCATTCCTTGATGATTGACTACAGACCCGTATACAGCTGATTTTCATCGTCTTCGTGTTTGTCATTGGTGGTCGCATAACACTACATGATATTCATTACAGTCCCCTTCTTCTTTGTCGGGAGGCATTATTTGATGATCCCAGGTCCATGGTATTCCCACCCTATAAGTACTTTCCATGTTTCGTGGGACCTCATTAGTGCTACTCCTTGTGTATGCGAGGCATTTTCTTCTTCATGACTGGAGTATAACGACACTTATCCTGAGGATAATATTTGCTGTCCAGCGTCTAACTAATAGGTTTCGCCTATTCCAAGTATATCCAGATTGTATCTTTTAATTTCCTCAGCTACTTGAATGCTGTACCCGGTTTTCCACATCGTGCGAACTTTCTATTAATTCAGTCAACTTGATCACTTTCCGTTACTCTTAGTAATGTAATTTCAGTAAGTGATTGTTTGAAGTAATCAAACAGTATTTTGAAAATTTTATTTGTTGCTTTCTTCTTTTAATCGATCCGCCGTGACTAGTATTCATTAGTCTAGACCATTGCTTCTGCATGCAATTGAAAAGTATAATTAAATTAGTCTGTTTAGTCGAGTAACAAATCGTTTTAATATTAAACTGCAACTTATTGTATAGTAAAGTTTTGTAAGATTTAATTCCTTCAGATTTTATGAGATTCTACTCGAGCATATCAAATTAGTGAGCTTTTATAAGTTAGTCGTAAAAACTGCCATTTGTATCATTCAACATCATTGATGGCATAATTCAAATACAAATAGGCTATTAGCAATTAATGTAAAATCAGTATTCTGATCAGTATTTACTATTATAATGTAAGTGTGTATATTTCCAGGCCTCTATATCAGAACAAACATTGATAAATCTTGTCAGTAAGATAAAGTTTTTCATAAACAATACAGCCAGTTTAATACTTATCGCAGTCATTAAGTTCTTGTTATAAATGACTTTTTACAACAATAGTAAACAGATACAGATACACTCACACTTGACTCGTTATCTAAGTTACGATTTTAACATTACGTACACTTCACTAAATTATAAACAAATTAGGGCCATGTTAATTTGAAGTGGAGTCTACGGCGTTTGGAATTTGATTTTATTGTTTGTACTCGCCACAGATTGATGTCGGTTAGGTAATAGTCATAAGTAGGGATCACTGGTATCCAGCTGAGATCATTCTGTGATGAATACAAACAACAAAATGACATCTTTTAACAAAATACGAAAAATATGCAACTTTCACAGCTTCTATTTCAAACACTTACGTGCACTGTAAACACTCGTCACAATACATCTTAATAACCAACATAGTGTGAAATAAAAATTCCGTAAGTACATACAGTATATGCATATTTTCCAGCACCCAGTTAACACGTTTTAGCATATTAATAGATATCAGTGCTTGATTCACTGATAAAGAGAACAATGAATAGCTCATTTACTTAAGATGAATCGCGATGATGGTTTACTTCGAAATGAAGCAGTTTTTCCCTCCACAAAATGTCATGACATTTTTCATAAGTTTTCAAACAGTGGAACAATTGTATAACCATAATGTATCATAGTCACATCTCATAATCAGTCAGGATGCTAATGCCAAAGGTAAGCTAGTAATCTATATTGTCAAGTAATTTACCATTTTTAATGACAGTACAAAAGTCATGTCAAGCAAATAAGAAACTGTAAGTGAAGTGGAACATTATAAAATCCGTGTTGTCAAGCATTATCATATTGGAACATGTTATTTTAATAGCAATTCTGTAAGTTATGTATTCAAAGTAGTACGAAACATTCTTTTCTATAAATTCTAATTAAGCAATGCACTTAGAAATCAAAATAAATTGTTAACCCAAATGAATTGTTAATTATAAGGTAGTGGTAATTTTTAAAGACTAATGAAAATTAGGATGGTTGACAAAGTGACAAAACGACTGCTGTGTAGTGTTAATTTCAATGAATTTATGCGTCAATTGTAATGATGAACATAATTAGTAGAATAAATCTCAACTAAACGCAAACCTTAACGAATGTGTGGTGTAAGACTATCTTATGTATTAGAGAACAATATTCATTTTCCATTGTTTTCATAACTAAGAAACATTCCAGATATTGATATTTGTCTACACACCTCATCTTAGGATAACCATTTAAAGCAAATTAAAGTTATGTTACTGATTATCTATGTTATGGTTCATGCAACAACTGGACTACCTGTGTCAAGTATGGCTGAAATACTTACTTCTTCATCATAATGACAACTAGGAACCATATGTACATCTCATAGAAACAGCATATTTCATGCGCAGACACTAGCTAATACATTACAAGCCTGTTAACTGTCATTCATTTCCTTAACACTATTTCAAGGCTCGTTAAACTTCATTTCCAATTGTAATTTTCTATTCAGATTTACCAAAATTCACTGTAATAGTTATCAGTCTACTTCCAGTAGTGATAACATCGCATTTTATTATTATTCAACAGAAAAGGAATCTAGCATATAATTGTCACCTGTGGTTCACTGGCTTGTAGATCAACCAATTACTATGGTAATAATAAATGCATGTCTATACAATTTTCCCAAACAACTGCTGTTATTAAACTACGTTAGCATTTTACATGTATTGACTAAACTATCCGTAACCAAATTTTACAATTTACATTCGACATTTCACTTTTATGTGATTGTTGCTTATCCACATCATTGTACTTTTCACTGAGTTATTCTGCAAATACCATACCATGTAATCATTTCTTTAATTCAGGATTAATTGCCATTTTTATCATTTCTCTTGTCCATTATGTTGAGGAGTTTGTTCTTGCAACCAACTGAAAAAACAATTTTCCTTAAATGAAAATGAAGTATACACCATTTTTTATTTTAATATCCAGTCAGATTTAACTACGCTCAAATGATTCCCAACTAATCAGATCTCAATAAGTAACTGCTTACAACTAAAAAAAGTCCCCATTCATCATGCGAATTCACTTAAACTTTAGCCAAAATCCTGATTTTCTACACTCATTTTGAGCCGAACTTTCATGACTTATTTATTAGTTTGAAGTAGTTATAATGTTCCATGGTCTTCAGAGGACTACTAGTAATGCAAGTGAAAAGATCAGAACCTACTATTTGTGTCCGATATAAGTAGTTCATATGAAAGAAATCATTAGAAATAGGGATCCATCATTTTCTTTTCATTTTTTAAAATCTTATTGTTCGACTGGTGAAAGAAGAAAGTTGGCTGTCATTATTACGGAATTCCTTTCACACAAACAGGTGATAACATTATTTATTGGACACAATTAGTGAGTTTCGATCACTTCGTTAGCACATATTAATGCTATATATCATTACCAAGGTTAAATTTGATAATCTCAAATAAATTGAGCATTGGATAGGTTGTTAATGAAAATGAGTGATATATATTTGTAATACTTCAGTGAGAAGAAATTAAAATTTCTGACACACAAGAATAAATAATATAATGGAACAAATCAAAAACAAATTAAGTTCGTACAATCAAAATGCTAGTTTGATGGTATCATGTCAAGCCAATTGGGTCAAAGTGATTTGAAGTGAGACTTGTATGCATATGTTGGTGTGATGTGAGATGAGAACAAAAATTGCATGTATGTTCACATGAATGAAATTTGATGTACTTTCATTGTGGTTAGTTGGATAGAAAGTTCTTGTTGGGTGTATAGAAAGGCCTTCCCTTTTGTTAAGTGCAGTTTGATTTAACAAAATGTGAAGCGCTTCAGCTATTCGTCTTTCCTTATAATTGGAAAAACCTGTTGGAAAAACCTTTGTCATTATGAAAAAGACTTTTCTGAGAACACTCAAAGCGAATCAACACGCTGTTTCAGCATATTAAATTCACTTTAGAAAGTGAAAATGAACATAATGAGTTACCATTTTTAAACTGCCTAGTCAAAAGAAATTTGAATGGAACTCCTAGTCTGAGAATTTATCGCAAACACACACATTCGAATAGATATATCGATTTCAATTGAGCACATGCATTCAGTGCAAAAATATCACTGGCTCTAAACTTATTCAGAAGATCCAATAAACTCATTACATCAGATGACAAGAAATTTGAATGCGAAAATATAATCACCATCTTACGATTTAATAATTTTCCAACGAATATTATTAAAAATTTATATAAACAAAACGACCTATTACTAACTAATAGTAAGTCTATTGAAATATCATGGATTGGTATAGCTGTTCTACCTGACAGAATGACACAACAGATGAATTGCAAAGAATTCTATAACAACATGGAATTTGAACATTCTATAAAAGTACCAACATTATTCGAGGTGCATTAGTTAAAATAAAGGACAAGATCCCTTTCACCTCTACAGGATAGGTCGTGTCGACTGTGATGCTATGTATACTGTAGAGTCTTCTCAAGAAATCAAAAGTCGTGCCAAAGAACATGAAAGCTACACTAAACGACCTCTTAATAATCCTGTTGAACTTGAAAAATTACAAATTAAATCAGCAATAAAAGTACATGCTATCTATCACAACCATAAAATCAGCATTAAAAATATCCAAATTATTCAAAACGTTTTCTCTAGTTATAAGGAAAGACGAATAGCTGAAGCGCTTCACATTTTGTTAAATCAAACTGCACTTAACAAAAGGGAAGGCCTTTCTATACACCCAACAAGAACTTTCTATCCAACTAACCACAATGAAAGTACATCAAATTTCATTCATGTGAACATACATGCAATTTTTGTTCTCATCTCACATCACACCAACATATGCATACAAGTCTCACTTCAAATCACCTTGACCCAATTGGCTTGACATGATTGTACGAACTTAATTTGTTTTTGATTTGTCCGATTGTATTATTTAATCTTGTGTTAATTCAATTCGGTTATTCATTTTTTCCTCGGAAGAAGCGATTTTCACTAAGCCGCGAAATGTCAAAAATTTTAATTTCTACTCATTGAAGTATTGCAAATGTATATCTCTCATTTTTATATATTAATGGTCTTCTGAAGACCATGGAGTATTACAACTACTTTAAACTGATACATAAGTCATTATAGTCTGAATACACCTCACGATAAGATGGATAAATAGTACTTATAAACAAGTTAAACGACCTTACTACTTTTACTCATTCATTATCGTATGTCATAAATACTGTTTGTGCACTCTAGTCTTAGTATACTAGTAAATTGGCATTTATGTACAGTAGCTCATTTGCGAATTAAAATATTAATAATGGACAATGGACACATCGTTTGGCATTACTAATGCATGTATTCCAGGAATAGAGTTCATCGCTGATAAATAATGATGATATAGAATTTGTTTTGTGATTGCACCTTATTATGTGTTTATGTCTTAACTAGATTAAAGATCCAAATGTAAATCATTATTACTATGGGTTATTACTATGAGAATTGACAAGATTGCCTATGTGCAATATGAAAACTCTCACTTCTTTCCCTTACATATACTACAATATTCACCATTATTGTGCAAGATATCCGTGTAAACACTTACTTTGCTTGCTTTTCTATTTTTTATTAATGATAATAAATAGAATTTTCCAAAATGATCCTTTCAGTACCAACCACACATATCTAAATGATATTTTTTTTAAATTTCTTCTGTATTTCAGCTTAAAGTATTATATGATTCGATGTCTAGTGACTTAAAATGCAAATAATTAATCTTGGGACATTTGTCAACTGCATTATAAAATACATCACATTCAAAGTCACTTGAAACCTCATTTATGGTAGCAATATTATTATTGAAGTGCACCCGATATATGACCAAGTTACGCTTGCGGTATTACCAGGGCAACTTCTTACGATTAAACTCACTCTAACGAATGAGAATAAATCAGAAGGCACGATGGATGGAAAAGAAGTTATATTTGATTGTGAATAGAGCAGCAATGGAATAGCAACGTCTAGGCTGACAACTTAGAGAGAGACATGCTTTCCACGATGCGGCGTGACGTGATCTGGTGATGATGCGTGACCGAGCGCCTTCAACTAGTAGTGTCCGCTATAACAAACATGGTCAGCATCAATGTCGAGAGCCTGTGCAACTATTTATTTTGGGGATTATTTACCTCTACATTATTATTATCATACGCACATTTATTATTATTATTATTATTAATATTGTTATTATTATGAAAATAGATATGAATGTATACTATCAGATGGATTTTCGGTTGATTTTAGACATGATTTAAACTAACCTCTCCATTTATTCAAACTAGACTATATCGGAATTCTGTAATAAAAATAAGGTGTTCCGGTGGAGGGAGGGGTGAATGATTAAAACATTTATTTGTATTTGGTACTCGGTTGTATTGAGATAAATATTCAAATCCGAATTCAAACACCTCTCTCTAACCATTACTTGAATATCACACAACACTTATTTATAATGCACATTTTAGGAACACAGACACATTTGATTTTCGTTTGCCAATAAGCTACGGATATATTTTTATCATTATCTGATTGTATTTATTCCAGTTTATGTGAAAAGAATCTTAAGATATCTAGGTGCAGGAATGCAGTAATCAAGCCAAAAGTAATTGATTAAGTTTCAATGGTATATTAAACGTTACGTTATTCGCAACTTAAGTAATCGGCGATTGTCTACAACATACTTGAAGTTGTTATTAGTGGTTAAATGATTTTTGTTTTTCTTGCATCAGAGCATCTGACGTTATATTATCTGCTTCCTGCATTTTTCCTGGAATCAAACGTCAAAGTCTACTACAAAGTGCTGGTCTATTGATAACAATGATAATGCATAATGTAATTTTTATTGTTCAAGAAAATGCTTACTGTGTGTTTAGAAATGTCAGATTGTGCACATGTTTGTTTTACTCAAATAAATAATTAACTGTTTAGTTTAGTTAGGCAGTTATTAGACTCGGCGGTCACTTGTAGATGGACTGTTTTGCTAGTCAGTAGCAATGAGTTTTAAGAATCTTTTATAACATTAATCCTCTCTGGTTTAATTGCTTTATTTTTCTGTGGTGTACTGAATCTCATATTACTCTGTCTAGCATCTTCAAATATTATTCCCCATGTTTTTAGACGGACTAGCGATTAATCTGGGATTTCACATTACTTTAGGGACAAATATCTGCTGCTGGAAAATTGTGATGGATTCATCACTTCAGTAGTTGTAAGGTATTGGTATCGATGCTCTAACTCTTTTTAGTTTAAATCAATAGAAGCGATTGCAATAACACATTTAAGCATATTGATTACTTATTAGCCTCAGTTTATCTACGTACTTTCTTGAATTTTTAGTTTTAGGACAAGAATAGATCACGAAACACTTTAACACAGCTGTCAGTTTATGTTGTGTTTCTCATTTATGTCATGTAAAAACTTTACTTTAAAGGTTAAGCCTACATTTTGGCTTATTCCCAGTAAAGTAATACTTATTTCTATTTGATTTTGAAATTCAGTAAACAGTATCGCAGTTATAAAATGTGTAACTGAAACAAAGCAATGTGGGATTCTACTTTGCATCTATCACCTTGAGGTTTGTCGATTTAACATTTATTCATTTTTGGTTAGCATGAGGTACTGAAGAAATTTGCCTCTTATGACTTGAAGACCAGTAGTCATATGAAAACAACAGAGGCTTTCTTATTTCCCGGTTAGATATAGTAGTCGTTGCTCAGTAATTTAAAATGCAGTTTTTTTCACTGATGATTAAGTTACTTCTTCAGGAATCTAAAAAAGGTAATTGCTTGTGTTAAACCTAAAAAAACTTTCTCCATTTATTAACTTCCTTTCATTACTTAATTAATTAACTATTTTGTTGACATTGTCGTTTAGAAAGTGGAACAAAAAAGTAAATGCTGTTAGAAATAAAGTGAAACGTACTTAAAGTAAGTATTTTCCGAAATGTTTCACTTTAGGCCACACAACCAGATGGATATACGTTTGTTTACTGCAATTCTTTAATGCTGTACAATCTTAACTACCAATTTTCTCTAACCGCTTGAATATGCACGTTGAAGGAATGCAAAAGTAAGGTAAAATGAACTGTCTAAGATTACTTTAATAGTGGTCAGTCACTGGCTGACTACCTTCGTTTTTATATGTTGTTGCTTATGATGACCATTGATGGCTTATACTACCTGCACTATATAGTAATTTGTTGTATTACGTATCACTGACGAGCCTTTCTTCTAGCCAAATCAATCAAATAATGATCAGTAAACGTTATTATATTGTTATTTCACTGACTTTTAAATCAGCTGCTTTAGTCTCGACAGTTGATTATTCGACTTATTAACTTCATGATTAATAAATACATGGCATGATTCTGACGTATGCCCTTTGTATGCTTGATTTTATCAGTGGATTCAGGGCATAAATTAATTTAGTTTCAAATTATTTTAATGTTATGCGTTAATCTAACTTTTCATTTTGAGGCACATGCAACCCAACTTTTCAGATTACACGCAATAGATAAAACTAAGGGACTATTATATTCAATTTACCAATATATAATTTTTTATAGTTCAATAATATTTGAACATATTATTTGTATACAGAATGTTTGTGTTAATTCATGCCAGCATATTTAATTATCCATAAACAAATTAGTTTGAACAGTCAACCGATGTATTGTAAATAAACCAGACAATGATGTAAACATATGCAAACTATAGAATCTTGATTTAACAACCACGAAATGTAAAATGACTTGCATCTAATTTCGAAAACACACGACTTGGTCACCAGATAAGAAATGTAATTATAATTTCATTCAGATACTAATTTCAGTATACAGTTAGTAAGTGTAACGTTAGTCACGGTTAAACAAGTTGACATGTACGCATCACTAAATAATGAATAATTTCAGTACATTTATTAAAATTAAGCAAAAATTTATGTTACGTAGCGAAGAAAGTAAAAGATACAATCTGGATATACTTGGAATAGGCGAAACCTATTAGTTAGACGCTGGACAGCAAATATTATCCTCAGGATAAGTGTCGTTATACTCCAGTCATGAAGAAGAAAATGCCTCGCATACACAAGGAGTAGCACTAATGAGGTCCCACGAAACATGGAAAGTACTTATAGGGTGGGAATACCATGGACCTGGGATCATCAAATAATGCCTCCCGACAAAGAAGAAGGGGACTGTAATGAATATCATGTAGTGTTATGCGACCACCAATGACAAACACGAAGACGATGAAAATCAGCTGTATACGGGTCTGTAGTCAATCATCAAGGAATGCCCAGCAAATGACCTGATCATTCCGATGGGAGGCCTAAACAGCAAGGTTGGAGTGGACAACATCATATATGAAGATATCATGGGACGATATGGATTGGGAGAAAGGAATGAAAACGGTGAGAGATTCGCCAACCCATGTGCCACAAGTGTCAACACAAAGCTGTATGGGTTTTATCAGAACACACTACAGAGAAATAAATCGACTACATCTGCATCAATAAGAAGATCAGAAGGACCGTGGAAGACGTAAGAGCAAAGAGAGGAGCTGATATAGTTTCAGATCACCACTTGGTGTTGGCAAAAATGACACAGAAGCTAGAAAGGCACTTGACAACTAAAACAACAGTATTACATATGTTTAATACAACACTTCTTCAGCCATCATTAAAGTACCAATATATCCAAATACAAAGTACAATGAAAAATATGCGAACAAAAATATTAATTATACAAAAATACTCTGTTAAAAACTATAAACAGGAACGAACTCATAGTTATGATCGCGCACAGATCACGTCATGCCCATCAATGGAATGCACTCTGTATGTGACCAAGTAACATTTGTCGTATAACCAGCGACACTTTTAATGATCAAACCCACACGTCCAACTAAGAATAAATCAGAAATCAGTAAGGGATAGATGAGAAGTTATATTTGATTGTGAGTAGAGAGTCAATGGGATAGCAATGTTTAGTCTGGCTAAATGGAGAGAGAGTTGCTTCCCACGTCATGTCGTGTCGTGACTTGGTGGTAATTGCAAAGATGCTAGACATTCTCTTCAGAAAGATTTGGGACAATCAATTGAATAGCACTCATCACTTTACATCAATTCCATCGACTACGAGAAAACACTTGACAGAGTAAATAGTAGAACATAATGGTGTCTTCCTCAACATCATTATGTCCCCTAGAAGATAGTCGATACCATATGGAATTCGTACCATAGATTACACTGCAAAATCGTGCATAGAGGGTAGCTCACAGATTTATTCGAAGTGAAGACCGGTGTCAGGCAGGACTGCATACTCTCGCCCTTTCTTCTTTTGCTTGTGACTGACTGGATTATGAATACCTCAACATCTCAATGGTGGTCGGCGGCCTATGTGGGGTAACAGACATTGACAGATTGATTCTGAGCAAATATCTCCTTAATAGAAGACAAAATTCCATTCAGGTTCATTCGACACACTCGCTTACTCTGTGGATTACTGAAGTAATCAGTATCAAGAAATAACTACCAACATTTTATTCAGTATTATTTACATGAGTTGGTGAATTTTACTTGACAGATTCTTATTACTAAATAATGTGATTGTGTCTTAGTGCATCATACAACAATATCCACATTTACACTTGACAAGTTAAAGCGCTGAAACTGTTTGTTTCGATTCTGTAGTTGGATTTAAAAATTCAACTACAGAATTTCAATGACTAACAGCTAACAGAGCTCATAACAATAATCTTTCTCAAGATGTTTCCTTTGTAAATGAACATGAGGTGGTAACGCAGAAGTATGCTATAATTAAACTGAAAATTTCATCAATTGTTGATATACACTACTGTGCCTACTTCTCTGATTATAAACATCAGATTGTAAGTAATTCCCAACTGCAATTACAGTTCCATGACAACTTTACACAACCAAATAACAAATTGACTAATTTCTTTAAACCACTTATTAGTATTCGCTACAAAATCTACTTATAAATGTCATTACCGCATATAACTTGTCCAAAATTTACTACATAATAGGCACTTAAATATGGTTCATACGTGATGCACTTAACGCATGTTGGATTGTTTAGTGACACCCAACTTCCTAGATGTTACCACATTTTGGTGACTTTCGTCGTATTCACTATAACATCCAATGATTCTTTAAAATACTAACTGTTATAGAAATAACTTGCTAATTGAATCACTTACACTCTCCATAGACCAAATATTTCACCAGATTATCTTACATTCCATTGCATAATGACAACATTTTGTATATATGTATGCACAGATAATTAAAGTGCTGAGACCTAATCACTACAATCAACTCATAGTCTCCAATTGTCTCCAATACCACACTTAGTAAATAAACACTACAGTACAGATTTCACTGAATGAAGTTGCTTCAGTCTGTTAGTAAAGTTTCTGATTTGTTAAGGATATGTCAGTCTCATTGGTTCAGTGAATATCGTTATAAACATCAATTATATGGTTGGAAGTGATTGACAGAAATCCATTGAATTAAAGAATTTTAGGCCATCTACATTATGTACTGAATTACTCAATCGATGAAGCTTACGATGTACTCAAGTTAACATTATCAAATAAGAGCATTCCTATTAATGTATTCAAAGTTGTTTATAGAAAGTCAAAGTTGGTTAAATCTATAAAGCACCTTCAGATCTATGGTTTCGTTGAATTTTGTGAAAGTTTGATAAACGCAAATGTACAATGACCAACCAGCTGTTATTGTTAACTGGTTATGTTGTAAAACAGCTAATAAGATGAATACTACAGAAATATACCATATGAAGGAGGGTCTAGTGATAGTAAAAAACTGACGAAAGAAGTAGTAATGAGTCCACATATAATGAATAACAGTTAATGACGATTAGCCTAAAATTAAATAAATGAGTTGATGTCAGATAGTCAAGAAGGAATTATTGTATTGGAAATTAGTTATAGAAGAACGACGCATTAATGTAATGAGATGCGATAAAAAAGTGTTTAAAAATTAATGATGATGTGATGAAATAGGGGTTATGTTGTCAGATGGAAATGGTTTGGAAACCGTTTCGTTTTAAGCTCACCAAAATTCAGTTTATATGACGCGACGCTTGATAGTAATAACTCAGTGAATTGTTGGAGATATCCTGTGGAAGATATCTTGTATGGAAGAGATGTCTAGAAATTATACAACTGTAGGTGCTTATTCTCCTCGATCAATTAATACTTGGAACATGTTTGATGAATGCAAGTTAAGGCCTTCTTTCTGCTTAACCGTGGTACATGGTAAATCAGCTACATTCAAATTTATAAGTACATTTGAAAGAAAAAGATGGATGGATTATATGCTTATATTTGATTGATTGATTTAACATGTCATTTTATGCAGGATTCACAGTCTGGTTGCAGACTAGATTTTAGTTATCGGAGCGTTAAGCCTTTTACAGATTTTTCTGTGCAATACCATCGTCTTCATAATTGAGAAGAATGAAGGTGGGTCTATCCAGATTGCAGTACCTTTCGGCATATTGCCGTTAGTTCTTTTGTAGTTGTCAATAAACTTTTGTGGGTGGCCGTCTCCACTCAGATGCTTTCGGACTGTCCATCAATTCATTTCTTACTTGTCAGTGGTACATATCCTTTCTGATCTATAGAATAATGTTGTTACTAGTTCTTTCTTATAACCGATCAGTCGGAAACAATTGAAATCGCATTTTTGCCTTTTACGTGTGCTTTTTCGATTAAAATCACTCTAAATTTAGTCTTTTTTTCTCCTTAGTGGATGTATCAATGCGTTTAACCTGTTGTTCTTTTCGTATTCTGTGCTAAAATGTATGTTATTGTGAGCATTATTGCAACATTCCAAAAAATGTGTTGCATTATGTCTAGCACAACACTCGATAAATATGTCATTGATGTATCTTCAGTGTTCCGTCTTTTCATCATTTGCTTACTTAGGCAACATCTTTTCAAATCAACCTTTAAAAATATCTGTCAAATCAGGACACGGTGAACTACTCAATTTTAGATAATAAGGACAAGCAGAATTTATATCGAACATGTTTTGTGTATATGAACAGCAGTAATTCGATCGCAGATATTGGTGGTGGCAAAAGGTCAGAATACTTGCAAGTGAAGTCAACAGGCGCGTTTATAAATGAAGATGCTGCATCAAGGAAAACCGTTAACTCACAAGAGACTAATTTAATTTGATTTTGATGACGAATGTGTTATGCTGCTATCCCTATCAATTTTTCCAAATATTTGATTCTGTGTAACCTCTCACCTTCTTCAAAGAACCTACAGAGTATCAGAAAACCTAACATTGGATAGTAAAATTAGGAGTAAGAATTGAATACAATGGTACGTATTTGTAATATTAACGTAACGGTACTTATATCTTTACTACATAACGCTAATGTGCATGACAAACAGTTTCAGGCGATATTCCTTTGTGTATGTATATTCAATCAACTTTTTAATTTTGTTTTCGAAACTGTATGCTGTAAACAGTTGGAAATCAAGAAGTCAATCACTTTGGTTTACAACTTTCACCCGGACTACGTTCGTGGAAGCTGATACTAGTGGTATAAATAACGTGCTGTAGTGGATCTTGTAATAAATAACCATTTACTCCGACACCTCAGCTTCTAAGGGACTACACAAAATGGCTAAGTCAGTATTTTACAAGATTTTTCCAAAACAATTTGTGATTATTTTTGCTACAAATCAGCATTTCTAATTTACTATGCATTTAGTGGTAGGATATATCGTTTTTTACTAAAACTAAGTACACGAACTATACTCAGAACGAATTTTGCAAACTTGCATTGACGTTTTCCAACTACAATCAAATAAAGTATTAACGCGGTACAAACGAAAACAGAAGATAGCGCTATGAGGTTTGAATACTCTGTTCACCAACAACCGTACAACAGCACAGAACTTCTTTTATCAGTCGACGATTAACTTCTTGATTTGATTTTCAATAACAAAAAAATTTGACACCATGTTGCTTTTTGACTATATGTGTAACAGCGACAGTCAAGTAAGTATTTATGAAACTGCTTTAGATCTAGGCACCTGGTTATTGGTATATGTCGTTGAATCACTTAGTTACCTAAGAAGTGTATCAGTGTTTAGCCAAAATCACTGTTAGAAATAGTTGAACTGAAGGACATAATACAAGAAACATTGAAATGGTCTTTAATTTCAAACTTGATTGGGGATTATTAGAGCATAGTTATTTATGAATTTTCCATTTAGGCATTTATGAAAAAGATGGGGAAGCGAAGAAAATTGTCTTTTCTTTAAAATATGTGGTATGTCTAGAGAATCTGTAAATGTAGATTTTCTGAGCTTTCGTTTTATTGTTATGCGATTATTATATTTTTAAGGAAGGTAGACGTCAACTTTACTCTAAGATTTAATTTCTGGATGGCAATGTTAACTATCACAAAATTTTTTCTTATTATGCATAAATTCTACTTTCTGTCAACATGAATTTCGAGGTTTTGGGGTTAAATCAATCGAAGTGAATAGTTAGCATATTGATCATATTGATCAATTGGTCTAAGCATAGCCATATGAATTTGCTTTTTTGTTCAACTAGATTTTAATAAAGCCTGATTGAATTAATTTCTGTTAGTATTAGTAAGCAGTAATTTTCATAGACTGGCTTCAGTTGGAAATCCATTAAAAATCGGTGATGCAGCTGTTTCATTATGACATAGAACCTAAAAGATTAGACACGTCAAAATTAAAACAGTCTGCAGAAATTGGAGTAAATGCATTTGTTGTCAATCTGTACGACTATTTTTTTAAATTTCAATGTGTAAATCTTTATTAGGTTTGGCAATATATTTTACGTTACATCTCACTTATTATGATTGCTGGTTCTAACGCAAACGTACACATTAAATTAGGCATTTCAAACCTTTATTTCTAATTATAATTTAGATTATTTGCAATTGGTAGGAGGCCTCGAAACAATGAATTCATTTTATTCTACAGAAATTATCGCTCATACTTTGCTTAAATTTTCCGGTGGATTAATTTGTGTGAAATCACTAATCAATTTTTTATCTTTTATCTTCAGTAAAATTCATGTTGTCACTCACCTTCGTGGTTATACTGCTAACGAATTATTCACCCAACTGTTCAATTTAACAGTTTTTTTCTTATTGAATATTAGCTGACAATTTTTCAGCTTCTTTTTCTAATTGAAAATGGTGCTTACAAAACAGTACTAGTAGTCTTCTAAATTAATGTATCTATAAAAGGCAAGCGAATTTCTCAGCATTATTATTAAGTCAAAATAATCTTCGCCTAATTCACAAGGCAGTAAGCATCGTAATCACTTATTAATTATATATAAGTATTAGTAGACAGTAATTTTCATGGACTGACTTCAATTAGAAATCCATTAAGTCAGTGATGCAGCTGTTTCATTATGGCATAGGACTCTTCATCAGTGCCTACCTAAAAGAGAAACTATCTAAAGATATCATCGGTTAGATTAGCATCAGTTAGTGAATCAACAAAATAGAATGAACCAGGAATGGTATATTTGTTGAGCTTACTAGTGACTGGTCATAAAATCTCAGCTAACCATTTAGTAGTAACATAGCATAGTGAATTATTTATATCCAATATTGGAATTAGTGAAGCATTCCTCTTGTGTACCTTAGGAAGTCCATACAATCGTGAGATAAAAGATCCGGGTGGTTACAGAGAGATCATGATTAATGACTGATTCATTATTCACCTTTCTATGAACTCTCATAAGCTGTTGTTCAAATCGTCCGGTGGCTTCCTTTTTATAGCTGTCTTTGTTTACATCCGATATATTTCAAATATAATTCTAGTCCTATTATACAGATAACTTGGCGCCCCTATCTATACGACTTAGAATTGAACGTAATCACGACAACAGACGTCTGGTTATTGACTGTATTTATGTAATGAATGCAATAATGTACTAGCAATATTATGAATTGTTCAATATACTTATAAGAGGATACGATAAGTAGAATTGTCGTAGGTTGCTTTGAAACTGGATTTTAGTTTTAAGTCCATCGATTCTTGTTGAAATGTCACGAAATTTCCGACCTAAGCATAAAGCTTACATTATAAGGTTGATAATGTGACACCTGGGTAATCAAATACATATTTTTCAGGTGATTAAGGAAAAGTATGCATTTTCTCGAAAAGAAAATTTTCGTCATAGAATATTGTGTATTCTTCTTTTGATGACGTAACAGGTTTCTTTAGTTGGTTTCAGAAATCTGATTAAGAAACACATTCTTCATACGTTGAGCAGCATTCCATAACTACACGGAATGGTAATCAATCTGATACTTTCCTAATCCTTTACAATACTTACCGAATCCTATTGATCAAGTTGAAATGTGGCCATTAAACTAAGTGACTCAACACTTTGCACCATGTTATGGTGAAAGTTAGTATTTGAAAGGGGACAGTCGGCGAATCACTGGACCTAGCTATCGTACAATCTACCACTCGTTAGTAAGGACTATCTGTATCCTTCTTCTTAGAGATGCCGGCTTTTTAAGTAAACGATTGTCATCGTCGACAGGAAACATAAAATTCATGCACACAAACTCATAACAAATAGCTACACAAAATAATTCACCTGTAGTGAAACTTGCTGAAACTGTCATTTTCACAGAAAACCATCTCGAATCGAGCATCCAATCAGTTACAAATAATGTGACTTGAATAGAATTTATCAGTTTTATTCTATTTGATTTAATATGTCACAGATTGATGTTGGCAGGGTACCACTGAAAACCAGGGAGCACTGGACAGCTGTTTCGTTCCAAATAATACAAGTTTCATACTTAAAAACCTCTACCAATGACAAGTCTAAGTAGAATTGACTAGGAGTTCATCTTGATAGAGACTACAGACAAATCATAAGCTGAAATAACAGTTTCTTTCAAATCAATCACTCCTACTTTTAAACACTGAACTTGAGTTTCCACACGAATTTAATGAGAATGATATTAATCTTAATCGGTAAACAAATATAACCACCTGTTTTCACGATTATAAGTATATGATTACATTTTGTATCGATTGTTTCATACGTATTCCTGCCATTCTAAGCAGTGGTGAGTGCGAATATTAATGTAGCGTTGTTCACTTGATTTTATCGTTTAATATAGTGTGCTACTACCCAAGTACCCTTATCAAATTTCATTACCGATTTCCTCCAACATTATTTCACTTAGATAATTAACTATCTGCACGAATTTACTGATGTATTTTTTCAGTTTAGGTAATCGCACATTTAATGTTGCAAGTAATTATAGAAAAAGACGAATACTCATGCAGAACTTGTTAAGTAGGGAAACTTGCTTGGAATTCGGGATATGTGCGATAGAATGCTTGACTTTAATGCCACTGAGCGGTAGGTACTCATGAACCTAAATTTGTTGACATAATACATGCAATCAAGAGACGTCAACAAACAGAACTTGTCAAAATCTGTACTTCGTTATACATATCTCAATATTAAATACTTCTATACAAACTACACAAAATAAACATGGTCGAGATTCAATCAGTGTTATTATCGGACACAGATTTCTAACGTCATTTACCGGGTTTGATCACACTTACTTACTACCTGGCACATCCAAAACAAATAAATGCTTCGAGAGCAGAACAAGTTAACAGAGATTTCGAAAAAGAAGATTGGCTGAAATATTTAGTTAGCTTACAGAATACGACCATGTATTTTGTAGCAAAGCATACTACGAATAATGTGATTATAATGCGAATTGAACTATTCAGTATTTAGATGCGCAAGAAAGTAATTTTTTGAACACATTTGTTAGGGAAAACAGTTGATTCGACATATCACTCCCTTATGGGCATTGACACCAGACTGTCAATATCATCTTTTAGTAAATTGACATTCAGGATGAAAAACTTACCAATGACTAAGTAGAACGTACGGTTATGGTTAGAAAAACCCAGTAAGTCAGTTAAACTTATTGGTTATGGGGGTTCAATTTTACGATATTTACATTATGTTCATATAATAACTTATTGACAAATCAATAGTAAATGAAACCCAATTTAATTTATTTAATATCAGATTATTAATCCACCGACAGTAAAAATAAAAATTAGTGTACTCAAAGCTTTTGATTTATTTCCAGTGTCAATTAAATTTCCAACTGTTATCGGTGTTTACCTTGGCTTCTTGAATCGAGTAACATTGATTTGCCAGCGGCATCATCAGTACAGATAAATCGAATTTGTTCAGTAACAACAAATGCAACTCGTGAATATTGGTAATTGTGAACTTTGAGACTCATAGTTGTCAGTGCTTGATTTTATACCACCACAATGATAATAAATAAATAAAGGTAAAACCTTCCAAAATTCTTGTAGTATTTATAGCGTTTAAGATGTTAATAATGAATGTAAACAATCTAGGAGACTTGCAACTGCTAGCTTGAATTATTAACAGTGTCTCTAGTAGCCAAACTAGAATCTCAGAAAGTTTGTGTAGTTGTTTCTAAATAGAACCAACGGTATCGTACTAAGTAAAGCTGGAATTTATTGTATTCCGTATATATTAGTGTTTAAAAGTGATTTTCTTTTCCAGAATATTGGTCTTTACAGCATCGTTGGTAATATGTCAGGTTCTTTGACATAAATGAACACTTCTGCTTGGTAAACGTTATCACTTATATTTAAGTGATTGATCTACCAACACGAACCATGTGCTTTAAACGAGTACAAACTTGAAAAGCAGAAGCAATAAGCTGATCATCTTTTTGAAGAAATTGTAAAATGTGAATTGATATACTGATCATATAAGAGAACGAAGATTTTAGAAGCTAATTTTCGCAATTGAAAAGAAAGACAAAAAATTATCTTTATTTGAGTTTCTCAAATTGCATCAAGAGTAAGAGGAATTTCACTACATGGGAAAAACATGCTTCTCTCAGTTTACAAGTACAACAAAAATAACAAATTACTAATTTCAACAGAATAACACTTTCTACAAATGCATGCAAAGAATAAGATCAGACAAAAATTAAAAGATGGAGAATTGTACTTTTTCAAAAATGTGTAAAATTTCTATTAAATACATACTTGTGGTGAGAAATAAAAGAATATACTTCAAAAAGATCTGTAAGTTATGCGAAAAAATGACTTTCGGAAATCAACAAATTCAATGACAGTATATACTATCACAATTATCATCTAAACGCTATTAGCAGTTATAAGAACTTCAGATGAAAAACTGGACAAGACAACAACAATAAAAAAGTGTGAGACCGTCATGACAATTCCAAAAGAAAGACAATTACAATATAAATCGACATTGTGCAAGTAATCATATATTACGTTGTCATGAAGTTATACATAAAACATAAACATAATAACATTCGTATCAATCCTGTTAGTCTTTGTTTTCTGTCCTACTTATGATTTTCAGCAGCTACAATTTCTTCGCATAATTTATCAATTATTTCAGCATACATTTTCCTGACTTTGGGTCGGTACATCTTGAGCGTTGGTGTAAGAAGGCCATTTTCTACTGTGAAAGCTTCATTAGTCAAATGAATCTTCTTCAACTAAAACGAATATTTTTCGTACAAAAAGAACATTAAAGATTAAATCTAAGAGATTGTATTACAAAAAATTAAAACATTGACTAATCAATACTTAGTATAGCGGTGTAATTCAGTATGATATAGTACATAGAGACATATAATTAGTCTGAATACTTTACTAAGAATATCAAAAGATATGAAACATCAACGATGACCAACTAAGCTCTAGAATTAGTTGGACAGCTAAATATTATTCAATGTAGATTTCTTTGTACTTCATTTGTTTAATTGAAATATTCTATTATTGATGTGACGCGGAGAGAAAAGCTACATACTCTAAAACTGATTTTCACTACTTTATTTGTTCAGTTTTTCAATAAAGACTCTCAACTGCTCGTTCCTTTTGTTGCTAACCTAAAGATGAACCAACAGAGCAGATATCCTATCTATGATTCATTTTAGAAATATTCAGAGAAATTTTGTTAAACTAAACGATTGAGTTTTAACATTTTCCTTATTTTCTGATATACAATAACTCTTTTAACAGATAACTATTGTGTTAATGTCAATTAAGAACTAACTTTATTATTTTCGCCTTTTTTCAACCAACTGTGAGTTAACAGTTCTCTCGGTCAGTAATAGGGATTGTTGGGAATGTTAGACCCAAAAATCAAAGTAAACGAAAAGACTTGCTACTGATCCTCTCAAGTGTGACTTTTGTTAAACATCTGTAACAATAAATTAATCTAATGTGAGATACACTCCACAGTAAGTACTATAACACTTATATGTATCAATTCATTTAATGCAATAATCGTTCACGTAAATTATTTGTGATATTCTTTCAGTTGATGGATTTCTTTAACTACGAATCACTATAATTAATTGATATATAAAGATACTAAAATAAATAGTCTTGTCCCATATTGCTGAACCGTTTGGCGTATCATTCAAGTGTTCCACATTCTACAGCTAAGGGCAGACTGAAAAAAAGCTGAGTATACCTGGTAGTGCTAAAATGCATACATTATCCGGTCATCTACCAAGGTTTACGTGTCCATTGACTGTTAGGGATTCATCAAGGCGAAATTTACCCAAAACCCTAGGACACAATAAAGATTAATCTAATAGAGAAGGGTATAAATGAGTTGTGGGAAATATGGGTATCTGAGTTCCACATTATCAAATGATATCATGAATAATATACTGAGTTTGTGAACAGTGTTCATAATTAACTAATTTTTATCAGTATTACTACAAAATGATACGTTATAACATAACATCAGTTTTAAAATGATAATAGATAGTTTATTTCAAGTAAAAGGAAAAACTGCGCTTTCGAAATGCTAGAAGTTGTAACGCAAAGAGCACACTATATGCCTTGACTTCAACTGACCAACCGACAATTCGAAGAAAGCGAATATATTTTACACTAAAGCCGATTAGATGCAAGAGAAACGACCTACAAATTATTATCACCGATGACAACGTTCTCCGCATATTTAATGCGCATAAACTTACTTTTTCAAATCCTTTCAGAAACCTTTGATTAGCAATTTGATTCAAAACATTGAGAAACTTATGATTGACAATTTCATTTTGACACAGATCACAATCAGATAACTTAACCAATCCTGGATCAGTTTTGCTAAGTGATTCGCGTAGTTCGATGAAATTTGGTACTATTATCCCAACAGGATAACTAGATTTTGGATTGCCATCAATAAGAATTTGACTAATCAGACTAGAACCTTGATAAATTGCCTCAAGTTTCTCCGGGGCTATATATTCACCGTGAGCCAACTTGAAAATGCTTTTAATACGATCAACCAACATCAATGAACCTTCCTAGAGCAAATAAGATATATGATATGTACCGCCGTTATTTAAAACTCATAAAAATTTTATCTGCAAATTTGTATTGTGATTAAAATATAGTAATTTCTAACATCCTCGTTGACTAATGTCATGAATTAAATTACATATTATTATAGTATAAGTTGTGACTCAATTACACTTAACATACAATTAAGTGTTTATAAGCAAATAAAAGATTACTTAGCAGTAATAAATCTGATGATGAAAAAGATCGTTAATTAAAAACGAAACATCCCTTATACGAAAACAAGGTCAAATATTTTGTTGCATTCATTTAGCTGTACGGCTTTTTAATGTGTGCATCACACTTCGTATGAACAGTCGTTATAAGAAAGCTGAGTAGTGAGCATTTTTAGAGGTTATCAGTGCGAGGTCGATACCACAGCTTTGCTGTAAAATAGTTTGCTAAATAGACGTAAGAAATAACGAACTCAGAAATAAAGCATACTAAAATGAAAATCAATAAAACATCAAGTAATCACGTAATTACCTTAACTGATTTTTAGCCCATTTAAGGTTTTTTTAATGGTCATACAAAGAATGAAATCAATGATAGGTTGATCAATCAACTATGAGATGTCATGATTACGTTCGTCAACGATTAAAATAGGATTAGATAAGGAAAACATAAGTACCAATAGACGTTAACCCTTGTCAAATTCTATAACACGAAGCCCATATATATGATTAATAACTATTTGTGTCCCTTCATCTCAAATGAGCATTCCGCTGGGTATACAAGACTATCGTTAGTCCCAATGGAAATTCGAAGAAAGCGAATGTATTTTACACTAAGCGATAGATGCAAGAGAAAGACTACAAAATTATCACCGATGACAACGTCTCGCATTTAATGCGCAAAACTTACTTTTTCAAATCCTTTCAGAAACCTTTGATTAGCAATTTGATTCAAAACATGAGAAATTATGATTGACACAATTGCATTTGACACAGATACATCAGATAACTTAACAATCCGGTGGATCAGTGTTGCTAAGTGATTCGCGTAGTTCGATGAAATTTGGTACTATTATCCCAACAGGATAACTAGATTTTGGATTGCCATCAATAAGAATTTGACTAATCAGACTAGAACCTTGATAAATTGCCTCAAGTTTCTCCGGGGCTATATATTCACCGTGAGCCAACTTGAAAATGCTTTTAATACGATCAACCAACATCAATGAACCTTCCTAGAGCAAATAAGATATATGATATGTACCGCCGTTATTTAAAACTCATAAAAATTTTATCTGCAAATTTGTATTGTGATTAAAATATAGTAATTTCTAACATCCTCGTTGACTAATGTCATGAATTAAATTACATATTATTATAGTATAAGTTGTGACTCAATTACACTTAACATACAATTAAGTGTTTATAAGCAAATAAAAGATTACTTAGCAGTAATAAATCTGATGATGAAAAAGATCGTTAATTAAAAACGAAACATCCCTTATACGAAAACAAGGTCAAATATTTTGTTGCATTCATTTAGCTGTACGGCTTTTTAATGTGTGCATCACACTTCGTATGAACAGTCGTTATAAGAAAGCTGAGTAGTGAGCATTTTTAGAGGTTATCAGTGCGAGGTCGATACCACAGCTTTGCTGTAAAATAGTTTGCTAAATAGACGTAAGAAATAACGAACTCAGAAATAAAGCATACTAAAATGAAAATCAATAAAACATCAAGTAATCACGTAATTACCTTAACTGATTTTTAGCCCATTTAAGGTTTTTTTAATGGTCATACAAAGAATGAAATCAATGATAGGTTGATCAATCAACTATGAGATGTCATGATTACGTTCGTCAACGATTAAAATAGGATTAGATAAGGAAAACATAAGTACCAATAGACGTTAACCCTTGTCAAATTCTATAACACGAAGCCCATATATATGATTAATAACTATTTGTGTCCCTTCATCTCAAATGAGCATTCCGCTGGGTATACAAGACTATCGTTAGTCCCAAAATTATTATTTGCGTATTTTAGGACATTACGTTAAAAGGATTCGAATAACTAGAAATGAATATGACACTGAAATATACAGAGAAAAAAAGAAAAACCGCTTAAATAATTCACAACACTAATAGTAACCTAATACCTTCATGTTAATCGGGAAAACATAATACACGGAACTAGATACATATGACCTAGCGTAGGCTTTTAGTATTCGATCATAGGTGTCTTCGAAGCATTTCTCGTGTTTACTGGGACTAACGAGTAAGCAATACGTGGGTTAGAAATTTAGTACTAGGTATCGATGGTAAATCGATTGATGAAGTAGTAAATTTTCATCAGTTAAGGTGGTTGAGACGTTACGCAAGCCCAACCATCACCTACCTCGACGAACAGTGCTGTCTGGTGTAGGAGTAGGCAGGAAAAATGATAGGGGCGGCCAAACCAAAACATGACACCAGTCAATGGAATCGTTAACAATTAGACTGAGCCATGTCAATAGATGCAGACCATCTGGTTGGGTTCCACGTGTTGATCGTAATCAATGGTTAGAGGCTTCGGGTGACAGCTTAAAATCGTTCACAGTGACGCAGGTGCACCCATTCCTTGTCCTCATCCAAATTCTATGCTCCTGAATCCATCATAATTTTCTGTTTACCGAATTCTATTTTTTAAATCTCATTTTCGATCTCCAATCCTTTCCACTAATACTAACTTTATTACTACCTCCACTACTCTGGAATTCGACCCGACAATTTCATTTTAATCTGCTAATTGGCGCATGACAACTTGAACTGATGTACGCACGTACCAAGTTCTACGTTGTAACTGACTGACTGATATATGACCTAAATTACAGCACATCATGTATGATCATACTCAGTTATGATATATTCAGTTAATGTAAAAGTAGACTTCTTGTTCGATTTTCCAAAAAACTGAGATTTGTGTTGACATAGAGTGAGCTGACTGACATCCATCGTAATGCTATATATTAATAATTATGAACCACTAGATTCCAACCCAATAGTATAAATTTTAGGCCCTCACCATGAAACTGGAATGTCATGCGATATATACTTGGCATGGGTCGTTAGATGTGCTCCTAAACATACGAAGACAATCAATCAGAACAATCAAATAACTAAAAAGCTCACCTCCTCACAAGGTAGACCATAATATTGTCCACAACTATAGCAAAAGCTCAGTAAATAAACCGTCCGGATTACGGAACTCAAAAGTATCAAAAGTGGTAGATAAATTCAAACTAAATAAAATAAATCTGACTCAATTAAGCGAGTATCTATACAAACTTACCGACGAAGCAATCAATCTGGAAGTGAAATAAATTATCTAATAGTTAGAGTGAACGTGTACACAAAAATAAATCATATACTTACTGGTGTCCATTCTCCTATATCTCCAGTGTGTAGCCAGCCATCTGAGTCAATTAGCTCAGCTGTATGTTGTGCATCCTTGTAGTAGCCTTTAGTGCATCTCTTACCTCTTACACATATCTATAAAACAAAATGAGAATACTTTGAATTCTGTTTATTTTATACATATTACTAAAACTTGAAATTATAACCTCAACACGCAAAAACTAACTGTAACTCTACACATTGATGGTTTATAGATTTGCACAAACTAGGAGCAAAAATAAAAGAAAATGAAAACTATGATAACAGCTCTCGGTTATCAATTCCTTTACAACATGCGTAATAGCTAAGCAAATAATGAAGACAGTTAATGAGAAAGCACGGATCTTACAAAATTATACCAATCTTGTATCAATTCTTAACTTGTTTTCAAATTCAGCAAATGACCAGAATAAGTATATTCTAAAAGATACAAAATAATAAAAGACTGTGCATCTTTTGTATATCAACAAGGCTGAATCTTCATGATTACTAACTATAAACTAGGAAAATATAAATGAATTTCAGAAGACCGACGGTACGGTAGTTATGCAGAGAATTAAGTTGGAGTGAATGTAATCCGTGTAAAATAAAGATTACGGTATTTTGAACTCAAAAATGTACGCATAATGAACAAGTACTTTCTACACACAATTTTTTTGAAAATAATAGTATATAGTCGGATTAAAATGGTGATACATTATTAAACTTTACTCACTAACAATATTTAGATAACATAGGGAGTACGACATTCACAAACTAGGTGAAGCATTTGGAAATTTCTAAAATGACAGGAGCATATAATATTATGACAAAGAAACCACTTTCTAAGAAAACTCACCTCTCCTCTACTATCCCTTTTGACAACAAGACCTAAGTCTGGTACATCAGCCAATTTTACTTCTACACCGTAAGCGACAGCACCCAGGGCACCAACGCGAAATTCCCCAACAAGAGACACTGTTATAACTCCCATAGTCTCTGTGCTACCAAAGCCTTCAACGACCTAAATATTTTCATAAAACTCAGTTTTAATTTTAAAAATAGTTCTGCATACAAAACGACATTTGATAGGTTATTTTACTTGACAATCGTGAGATATAATTTTATTTCCTACCACTAAAATAAATGAACCGCGACTTCACGTTTCATAAAATAACGTCAACGGAAGTTAAAAGATATTCCATTTAGTCTACTGGATATATCCCCTTTAACTGCTGCTTGAACAACAGAGTAATAATGATTGCTCATGATAACGTTCATTGTACTACATATTAATGGTTAGAAATGTAGTTGTCAATCAACTTTGCTAATTCAATAAAGATCAAAAAATAACAAAACGAGATAGACGTTAAAAGTAACCTGAAATACTAAGACATTGAAAAGGTTGACATTTGACATTGGAAAGTTGTTCTAACTATTTTTAAGAATGATATAGATGCTTTTAATCTCTCTTATAAGTAAAGTGCATAGAGAACTTGGCAACTTCAGGGAATCCGAGAATCATCATCATCAGCAACGTAGGACCGAGCACCGAAGTGAGTGAGATTTCTAAGAGTACATCTATGACGAAATTAAATAAAAAAAGAATACGGGGCGACCCTGACGAACCCCACCTGAGGATGAAATTTTTCGTGATAATTCGTCATATGCTCTAACTCGACTGGTGGTGATCGAGGAGAGAGTCTTTATGAGATTTATGTACTTTGGAGGTACGCCTTTTAATGACAAACACTGCCAAAAGACTTCAAGGTCTACTGAGTCGAAAGCTGCTATCAAGTCAAGAAATACAACTATAGTCGGACGTTGGTACATATGTCTGTGTTCGAGGATCTGGTGAAGGGTAAATATTTGATCAACGAAACCTCGTCCAGGTCTGAAATCAGCCTGGTTTTCCCGAGCCTGGTGTTTCCTAGTGTTGGACAAACGCCAAATGATTATAGAGGATAATATTTTAGATACTATATTAGTCAAACTGATTCCTCTGTGGTTACCACAAGAGGTTTTCTGTCCCTTTTTGTAGATTGGAACGATCAGTAAACGAGACCAGTCAGATGGGATGATGTTCAATTCCCAGACTTTAGTTAATATATCAGTCAACCTACCAGCTAAGACTGGACCACCATCCATAAAGATATCGGTAAGCAACTTATCAGGTCCTGCTGCTTTCCTCGCTTCAATTAACTTATAGCCTTTTCAGCACCACTGAAAGTTAAGGGACCTGTGTCAGTTTTCAATTAAGGTAGCTTGGAGATAGTGGGTAAGGTAAGAGTAGCTGGGGGCCAATTGAACTATCCCTGAAAGTGTTCTGCTCATAGTTTTAATTTTAAAAATAGTTCTGCATACAAAACGACATTTGATAGGTTATTTTACTTGACAATCGTGAGATATAATTTTATTTCCTACCACTAAAATAAATGAACCGCGACTTCACGTTTCATAAAATAACGTCAACGGAAGTTAAAAGATATTCCATTTAGTCTACTGGATATATCCCCTTTAACTGCTGCTTGAACAACAGAGTAATAATGATTGCTCATGATAACGTTCATTGTACTACATATTAATGGTTAGAAATGTAGTTGTCAATCAACTTTGCTAATTCAATAAAGATCAAAAAATAACAAAACGAGATAGACGTTAAAAGTAACCTGAAATACTAAGACATTGAAAAGGTTGACATTTGACATTGGAAAGTTGTTCTAACTATTTTTAAGAATGATATAGATGCTTTTAATCTCTCTTATAAGTAAAGTGCATAGAGAACTTGGCAACTTCAGGGAATCCGAGAATCATCATCATCAGCAACGTAGGACCGAGCACCGAAGTGAGTGAGATTTCTAAGAGTACATCTATGACGAAATTAAATAAAAAAAGAATACGGGGCGACCCTGACGAACCCCACCTGAGGATGAAATTTTTCGTGATAATTCGTCATATGCTCTAACTCGACTGGTGGTGATCGAGGAGAGAGTCTTTATGAGATTTATGTACTTTGGAGGTACGCCTTTTAATGACAAACACTGCCAAAAGACTTCAAGGTCTACTGAGTCGAAAGCTGCTATCAAGTCAAGAAATACAACTATAGTCGGACGTTGGTACATATGTCTGTGTTCGAGGATCTGGTGAAGGGTAAATATTTGATCAACGAAACCTCGTCCAGGTCTGAAATCAGCCTGGTTTTCCCGAGCCTGGTGTTTCCTAGTGTTGGACAAACGCCAAATGATTATAGAGGATAATATTTTAGATACTATATTAGTCAAACTGATTCCTCTGTGGTTACCACAAGAGGTTTTCTGTCCCTTTTTGTAGATTGGAACGATCAGTAAACGAGACCAGTCAGATGGGATGATGTTCAATTCCCAGACTTTAGTTAATATATCAGTCAACCTACCAGCTAAGACTGGACCACCATCCATAAAGATATCGGTAAGCAACTTATCAGGTCCTGCTGCTTTCCTCGCTTCAATTAACTTATAGCCTTTTCAGCACCACTGAAAGTTAAGGGACCTGTGTCAGTTTTCAATTAAGGTAGCTTGGAGATAGTGGGTAAGGTAAGAGTAGCTGGGGGCCAATTGAACTATCCCTGAAAGTGTTCTGCTCATAGTTTTAATTTTCTAGACTGAGAGTGAATCACAGACTCATCCTTTTCAGAGATAATTTCAGTAACAGCCGATTTCTTAATACCAGTGTTCTTGATAAGTCGGAACAGATGTCTTCTATTGCCTGCCGCCGCCGATGCTTCCATCGCTTTTGCTTTTGCTGCCCACCTCTGTTCACGATCTTTACTCAAACTCTTTATCAGTCTACGTTTCAATTGTCATCGTTCTTCATCACACTTCGAGCCTGCTGGAATGAGTTTTCGAGCCTCCATCAGTTCACTAGAAGTTCTATAAATCCATTGGTCTCTCATAACCTTTGGGTTGAGGTTAGATGCAGATAACGCTGCTGCGTTTACACCTACTTGAAAATCTTTCCAAGCTGTTTCTGGATGAATCTGTGAGCTGTGGGCAACTAAATACTTAGCCAAACCATCCCTAAATGCAATCTTAGCATTTTCAGTCTCAAAGTGATATATAAAGGGTTTGCCTGATGTAACCTTTCTGTGACCAGCAAAATGTAGAAAAATACGTGTTCTCACTAGGGTGTGATCAGAATCTGAACACGTGCTTTTCAGCCTGATTTAGCCTACCGACTTGGATATTAAAATCCCCTGCTATAATTACCATGTCTGAGCGCTTAGTTTTCTAAAGGAGGCTAGAAAACTTTATATAGAACTCGTCCTTCACTCCATCTGTGCTGCAATCAGTGGGGGCATAAGCAGAGACGACAAAAAGGCGTCGGCGTGTGTCCCTATCTTTCCGAGTTCGTACTGTGCCATGTAGACAGGCAGCACATAAACAACTGTCTACAGGGATCAATTCGAGAAGTGCCTGTTCTGCCTGTAAACTTAGTGCTATGCCTACACCAGCAAGGCCACGTGAACTTTCTATCGGGTCTCCAGATAAACGAAGAGTGAATTATGCTGTTTCGCTGTATTGATTAGGTGGGGTCAAACGGATGACCAAGCTGGGATCCTGTATGCGTGCTTCGGAGACACAGCATACATCAACTACAAGGGGTCCTAGTGCTTTAGCTAACGCAGCTTGTTGACCGATTTGACACAGCTTACGTACATTAAAAGGTCCAATATGAAGTTTAGAGCGCGGCTTCAGGAGACCTGGTACAGCACTTGGGGAACTCGAGAAATCAGTATAAGTGGTGCGCATTGAAGTTTGAGTAGGAGAAGTGCAAATAGTAAAAACCAGAGAAAGAGAACGTGTTTGATCGTGAACAAAGTGATCTCTAGTGCTAATGGAAGTATGAGGGTGGTTATCACTTCCCGGTTAACCACACCGTGGAAGGGTGATTGTTGAGGAACCTGAATAATAAAGTGGATTAGGGGAAGTCATGATGACCTGATAGTGTGACCGCAGTGACCAAGGGACAACTTGCTTGAGGTCTATCACTTATATTAGTTGTTGTTCCGGTTGTCAGAAGGAGAACCGGCCTCATGGCTTCTGAAGAAACTCTGCTTTCACCATGAGGAGTCATATCAGGCCTTCCAACTCCCAGGACAGAGTTAAAATGGTTATAAAGGTTTTTGATGGTAAGCCGTTTTTTAGCAAGGTTGTTGTTTGATGGGATGGGGTTGCTAACCCCATGTCCAACCCTCCTCCTTTATCCGGGCTTAGGACCGGCAGCAATCCTAAGGGGACTCCTAGTGGAGTTAACCCGAGAATAACTAATTAATTAATTGTCATTTACTACACTGTTGTGTTTTAAACACCAGTTGATAGTTTACACAAAGTTAAATGGATTGCAGTCATAAATCGTATCATCATCAGCAGCAACGTAGAACCGGGCACAAACGCCTGTAGGTTCAAGTTGCCATACCACAATAGCACTACGAGAATATTGAGGTAACGTATTGACAGAATACAAGAGGTAAGAGTAAAGTAAAGATGTCCCGAAAATCACAATAGAATTTAAGATCTAGATGAGGTTAAAGAGTGAATACACTTGCGCCACTGTGACCGATTCTGAGCCATATCGCCTAGTGTCTCCAGCCATTTGTTGCGATCATCACGCGGACCCCAACCAGGTAGTCTACATCTACCTACATGGCTTAGACCAATAGTCAAGGACTTCATGGACTGATGCCATGTTTTAGTTTGGCCGCCCCTAACCTTCTTCCATCCTACTTCAGCCATAGCTAACATCGCGCGACAGGGTAGACGGTGGTGGGGCATGCGCAATACATGTCCTAGCCATCTCAGTCGATGAAGGTTAATGACCTCTTCGACTGATTTACCGTGTTTCCCAAGAACCTTTTGTCTAACCTCACTATTACTAGTCCGGTTATTCCATGGTATACGAGCGATGTTCCGAAGATTCCTATGGTCAAATATCTGGAGACGACGCATATCTTGAGTTTTCATGGCCCACGTTTCGCAGCCATATGTTAAGATGGCGCGGATTGCTGCGCAGTACACCCGGCCTTTCGTTGAGACACGGATATCTCGACTGCGCCACAAGTGCCGGAGATTGGCAAATGCCAATCGAGCTTTCTGGATCCGCGCTGAGATTTCATCAGACACCGACCCACCAGGGGTAATGAGACTTCCGTGATAAGTGAAGCGATCAACGCATTCAATTACTTCACTCCCTATAAATAATTTGGGGGAAGAAGCAGACCAGTCCTGGAGTAACATTTTGCATTTGCGAGGGGAGAAGCGCATCCCAAATATGCCTGCATTGTTACTCAACGTGTTCAAGAGACCTTGAATGCTGTGTGCATCTTCACCAAATATGACTATATCATCTGTATATTCTAAGTCGACAAGAGAGCCTCCTGGAAGAAGAATAATCCTAGAGGACTTAAAAGAAGTGAGAGAGATTTCTAACAGTACATCTATGATGAAATTAAATAAAAAGGGGATAAGGGGCAACCCTGACGGACTCCACTTGAGGATGAAGTTTCTCGTGACAATTCGCCATATGCTCTGACTCGACCAGTGGTGACCGAGTAGAGAGCCTTTATAAGGTTAATGTACTTTTGAGGTACGCCTTTTAATGACAAACATTGCCACAAGACTTCACGGTCTACAGAGTCGAACGCTGCTTTCAAGTCAAGAAATACAACTATAGTTGGGCGTTGGTACATATGTCTGTGTTCGAGGACCTGGCGCAGGGTGAATATGTGATCAATGCAGCCCCGGCCAGGTCTGAAACCAGCCTGGTTTTCTCGAGTCTGTTGTTCCCTAGTGTTAGTTAAACGTCATAAATCGTATAAGTCAGTCAGTCATACACGACATAGAATCCGGCACCTATATGGTTAAATTCTCGTTGCCACACTCCATCGGCACAACAAGATGAATACCAAAGTAGTCGTGACATTATATGACCTATTCGACTTATAAAAATTATATTATGTAGTTGCTTCAAAATCCCACAATACTTTGAAACAAGCCTTAGTAATGCGTCTACACTGGGAAATATATACCTCTAAAAGATTATAGCAACTCGTATTATATTCACTGCCTCATTTGTATTAAACAATCAAGTGCTTATGTGTGAAAGATTAGGTTAGGTAAATAGTTACTGTCAACTCACAAGTCCATTAAAGACTGCGCGCATAAACTGCAAAATTTCAGGCATCAAAGGGGCACCACCGATTATTATTCCACACATTTGTCCCCCAAGAGCTTGACGAAGTTTTGTGAAGCAAATTGTGTCCAGAAGACTTTGATGATTAAACTTCCCCCTAAGGATATGAAATCAAATATTGAGAGCCAGCTGTCATTAGTCTAACTATTAATAAAGGCAAATACAGTAATACCCAATCATTATTAATTGTAGACGAATCAACGTAAAAAAGTATCCGTTAAAGTTATTACGCTATACAAACTAACAGAAATTTAGAGAAATGGAAGGATAATCTGATTACACTAAGCTCGCATGGAACCTCTTCCAAAACCATATACCTGAGCTCTTAATGTGCGAACCTTATGCCAAACTAAACAACAAGCCTCCTTGTAGCTATAACTCTAGTATCGCGCTCCATTGATATGTGCTGTCTCTGAAACGCGTATACAGGATCCAAGTACAATCATTCGCTTGACCTCACTTTGTCAAAATAAAGAACCGGAACAATTCACCCTTCGTGTTTCCGGAGACCCTACCGCTACCACTGAAGGCCTTACTGGTGTAGGTATAGCACCAAGTTCAAAGACTGAACAGACTCCTTGACTGAATTCCAATAAACAGTCGCTTGTGCGCTGTCCATCTAAACGGGATGGTAAGAACTCGGAAAGATAGGGACACACGACGTTGCCTCTTCGTTGTCTCGGCCTACGCCCTCACTAATTGCAGCTCAGATGAAGTAAAAGATGGACTTTACAGAAAGCTTTCTGACCTCCTTCGAAAAGCTAAGCGCACTGATGTAGTAATAGTGGCTAGTGATTTTAATGCCCAAGTAGGTTGACTAAACGAAACCGAAAGGCACCTAGGTTGATCCTATCGTGTCACTGCTCAAAGAACAGATAATGGTGACCGTCTGTCACAACTATGTCCAAATAACCGTCTATTTCTCGCAAGCAACAACTTTAAACATAAGGAAAGACATAACTTGACATGGCGACCTCCACAATCAACCCAACGCTCGACTCAAATGGACCACATTGCCATCAGCCACCGTTGGAGAGGCTCAATAGAAGACTGTCGCTCATTCTGGAGCACATGTTTTGACTCAGATCATGCTTTAGTACGAGCGCGTATTAGTCTGCGTCTCACTGGACGTAAATAATCCAAGACAAGGATCCTCCCTCAGAGTTAAACTTAGTGATGTGAAAGTCGAGAATATACTTCAGGAACAACTAGAAAACCAATTAGTCAACTATGTAAGCGATACCCGCCCCGAGTCAGCTTAAGATGATATCTAAAAAAGCTATTGAAACAGCAGTGATATCTACAAGCAAACTAAACCAAAAGCTTAAAAAAACTGTGGATTTCAGTTGCATCTATTGAACTGAGTGATGCTTGACAACACATCTCGTTTGGCTCTGAACACGATGAGGAGCCAAGGCAACTGAAACGCAAGCTGGTTAAAAGCTTACGTAAATGATCGTGAGCAGTGATGGGTAGCGAAAGCTAAAGAGATGGAAGAGGCAGCGGCAATAGGCAACAGTGGGCAACTGTCCAGACTTACCAAGGAAACAGGCATCAGGAATCTGACAGTAAATGAAACTATTGCGGAGAAAGTTGAGACCTCTATTTACTGTCAAACCAGAAGGTTGAACCGATAGGCAGAACACTTTAGGGAACAGCTCGACTGGCCCTCGATCTCATCCCAGTTGCCCACCATCCCCAAGCAATCTGAATGGCACATTAATATCAGTCCCCCAACTCTTAGCGAAGTTGAGACGGCTATATGGAATCAAAAGAGAGGGAGAGCAGCATGACCTGATGGATTAACTTCTGAGATACTTAAGGATGGTGGTCCAGTTTCAGCAGCTACATTAACTGAGATTTTCGGCTAGAATCTGGGGAGTGGATACAATCCCATCTGATTAGTCTCGAGAACTAATCGTCTCAATCTATAAGAAAGGATAGAAGTCCTCTTGCAACGTTTACCGAGAAGTCAGTTTAACGAGTATAGTGGTTAAAATATTAGTGTCGACGCCTCACTAAAGCTCGTGAAGAGCAAACTCGAGAAAACCAAAGTGATTTCAGACCTGAAAGTGGTTGTATAGACCAAATATTCACACTTCGGCAGGCTCTGGAACATAGACACACTTTCAAACGTCCAACAATGGTTGTATTCTTTGACCTTAAGGCGACATTTGACTCTATCCATTATAAGGTTACGTGGCAATGTCTGTCATTGGAAGGTGTACCAAAGAAGTACACTAACCTTATACAAACTCTTTACTCGAACACTACATGTCGAGTCAGAGCTTATGGTGGACTATCGCCAGAATTAATTACTTCAAGTGGTGTTCGCCAAGGTCATCCGCTTTACACATTTTTATTTGATTTTATCATCGACACTTTTAGAGTTAACATTTTCATCGTCTGACGTCTCCGGGCTGACCTCTTTCCAGGAGATAAACTCGTTGACTTGGAATATGCAGATGATATAGTTCTCTTGGGTCAAGATGCTGATAAAATGCACAATCCTCTGACTACCTTAAGCAACAATGTAAGCATGTTTGGGATGAGATTTTCCCCACCCAAATGCGAAATGTTCCTTAAGGATTGGCTTGCTGTTTCTAATCCCCCACTAATTTGGGGTTTGATCCGACGATTTAATCACTATCGACTAATTGAGGCATGGCAACTTGAACCGATGTACACACGTACCGAGTTCTACGTTATTACTGACTGAAAATTCCCAAAGATATAAAAATTAATATACATCTATTGTGTCAATAACTATAAAGATGGGGAGTTGTTTACTAATAACAACTATAAATCTTGATCAAAAAAGTGACAGTAAATAAGCTTTTGAGAAACCAAATAAAACTAACTGATATGACAGAGAACAAGTGAGCATAATCATACTTTAAATTTGTAGGTTCATGAATAAACGACATCTTGATGTTTATGGTGAGTTTAATTCATATTTATATTGTGCAAACTGAATTACAAGTAATTTGGCTACTCAAATTATTAGCCACAAGTTCTATCTACCAACATTGCATTAATTCCACAAATTCACATGTTTGAGTAACTATTACTCGATGGCAACCAAGTTCAGCTATCGATTCTGCAATCAATACGACATAAACAATCTATTCACCGTTATGACACTAACTGTAATAAGGAACAAAGCAGTAAGTTATTAATAACTGGTGTTAACTGAAAAGCATTCATACAAGAACTTCAGTAAGTGTACCGTCGACGATTACTATGGACAATAATTTTTTCTAGAACAGTATTTTATGGTTTACAGGATGAATTAATATCGAGCACTGATCACTCTAAACAGTACACAATTTATGAACACGAAATATTTACCGTTTTTGTTCGTCAAGTTTTTGTTCTATTGCACACTTAACCAAATAGGTTTTGATATGTGATCGTCCAACGGCTTCATAATATTTGGCATAAATACGAGATAAAACACGAGGAACAGCAGTTAGAACAGTTGGCTTCAGACTTTCACAATCAGCAAGTAGTCCATCAATAGTATTCGTCAAGAACCCAATTTTAGCTCCTTCGATAATGACAACAGACTACAAGTTACAAAAAATGGGTTATACATTCATACGAAGATGACCTTACAATAAGACCAAATATGAAGCACACAACCCATGATTAGAGCTAGAGAATAAGTCTTGGAAAAAGATGAGATGAATACTCTTCAATGTATTCTCGCTAGCAGATCCCGGATTAACAGAAAAAAAATACTAGGTTAACGGGAACAGTGAATAAACAGATAACCTTAAAGAAAGTCATTGTCAATCCAATATTTCAATATAAAAAAATTTGCTATAAATTCAATAATTATGTACACATAGTTTCACTTCACTTTTCTTTACCCATAAACTAGGATAGTTATCATAATCCTATAACGCCGAGACTGAAACAGTTGATGATTCAAGAGTTTGTATTTATGCAATTACGTCGCGTTTTCCATACGGAGTATCAGATCTCCTAATTATAGTTGTATACAGTCTATTACAGTAGGTTATGGAAGTTCTTTCATATCGACCACTGCCTTAAGTAACTATGTTTCTTAATTTTTAAAGAAAATCTAACCAATTATATTCGTGAAGTGGTTTTTGCAGTTACAAAATAAACTAACAATGACTCCTCAATTTCGATAGTGTTTGGTAGGGTAATAAAATCAGTGTTAGGATTAGAAATGAGCATTCATGAAGGCGAATGTGGACTGGGACGAAGTAGTAGCTGCCAAATGCAGTATTAAATATTCTTTACTTATATGAGCGATTCTGGTTACAGTAGAAACAATGAACACAGATGCAGTATAGATCAAGAAACGGTATAAGAAAGCGGAAGTACTGACTGTGGATTGTAGGAATTTTGATTCGAAGGTTTAAAATTATCCAAAACTGAAGTTTCTTTGCTTAAACTTACACTTGCCAGTGTGCACATTGAGGAATACAAATTAGAACGAGAGTGTTGTTTAATGCTACATGGATGTCAATAGTTTTCTAGTTGATATCAGCCTCAAATAACAACCGATTCCGAATCACACAATTTGGCAACTGAAAATTACATTTTAGTTGAAGAAGGAAATCAATATTTAAGGTGATACATTAATGATCATGTGTACATTATTTCATGCATTACAAACAGTGAATACGTTATTATTCTAACTACCTACACGCCTCCAAACTTACCTTGCATTTCTTACTACTGATTGTTGTCAATAATTTAAGACAGCAGTAATGATGTTTCCATCTGTTTAATTTTCGTTGGTTATCCTGTCTTTAATATGTGTGAACTTGAAACTAAACATTAATATTTATTTGTTCAGCATAACGAATATAAAAAGTATGGCACTGATGTTTTATGATTAACATCTAAATTCAATCATGCTGGTCTCGACACAGCTTGAGAACCAACAACCAACAAAAAGAATCGTTGTTCTTGTACCAACTGATAGCCTTCTAAATTAGTGTAGTATAGGAAGCTTCTAGCTACCAAATATATATATATATATATATATATATATATATATATATATATATATATATTGCGGATTTCTCGGAAAGTCAATTTAATTGTTTTTACAAAGCTTCTATTAATTGTTTTTATAAACTGTTCTAACCAACTTGTATAGTTGATCCCTAGTCGTTATTGACTTAGAGAAATAAGTCAAATGTGTACTGGTACATAAAATTGTTTCATGGGTAATAAGTAATAATCGACACTTACAAAGCAAGAGAACAGAAATAAATAAATGAAGGAGTTACAGATAGAAAAATTCTGAGTTCATGGTATTTACAACCACATAGTATACACACAGTCTGCATGTATTAACTAATAATGCGAATATCACAAAACGAATTTCTAAATATGACCATTTATAAAAATACAAGGTGTATATAATTATTATTCTACGTCTACGATACGCATTACATCAACTCTCATAAGAATTCTAACATGACAGTGTACTAGAAATAAATTCTTGCCATTCACAATTAGTTCCATTTTTAAATCCTCAACTAAATGACCAGAGTGGTAGGCGTCAATGAATCTCGTCGATTTTGACACGTCTACAACCCAAGGGACTTTGTTTAAACATGACTGTTGCATAGCATTCATTATATAACTATCCCTGTATGATAAAAACGTTTTTGTGAATGACTCGTCCTTTCTTTAAGTTCTAGGCACAAAAATGGTAAACTCGATAAAATGTGGTTCCGTTTTATTTCTAAACTTACAGAGATATGATACATTTTTTGCTGATATACAGAAATGCCAGGAGTAAATCAAAAAGACTAATTCCACTTAACGGGCAAAACGTAGTAGTGTTCACTTCTAGTTGAAGTAAGCACTGAATGTATTGTCCAGAACAATAACAAAAGAACAGAAACTAAACAATCGAGCTCGGAGATCTTAAGATTACTAAAAGAAGCATTACAACATTTTTTGCTTTCATGAAATCAGGCAAAATAATTACAAGATAGTTAGATATATCCAAAACGCTATATGTCCAACAAAATGGATTGGATGTAAGTTAAGTCAGAGACACATACTGTGCAATTTCTCACAAAACGAGTTGTGACGGGAGAAAATAACCGTGAGCAAATGCGTGCTGTATATAGAAAAATAAATTTAGGATAATCTGCAGTAAGGTTAACGATAAAGCCCGAGCAACATAAGCCAGCAAGAAGTACTTGTGGTATAGCACATTTTAACATTTACATAACTCACTGTCAAACAACTAAATGACACACCCGTATCAAAAGTGACTTATGAAAGTAAAGTGACTATTTAGAAATGAAAATGTCTACTAGGTTAACGACAGTCATAAGTTTAACGATCAACTCTTTGAACATGAACAAGTGTTGTCATGAGGACAGTAAATATCGTCTAGACTATCAAGTTGATGTGTACTACTGTATATAAATAGCCAATTAGAATATCCTCACATTTTGAATAAAGTATTATATATATCCTCAATGTTTCTTCTTTAAGTTGGAAATTTGTAATCATTTTGAAACAATCAAGTTGATGAATTTTTGTAAACATATGACTGTGAGACAGTAAAATCAGAAAAATGACTTGATATTTATGAGTTGTATTTGTATTCTGACCAGTATAAAATCAATTATAATTGTATCAACAAAGATAAAGGTTATGGATATAGCTTACTGTCGGGGTTAGTGAAGGCGGAGAGTAATGGCTAGAATTTTACAAAACAGTGTTCACAGACGACTTAGTTCAATATGCCGAAACAAACACAACTTAGGAAATCGATCGGTTAAAAAGCTTAATTTAACCATGTATCTCCAAACTATAAGGAACTGAAAAATTGAAGTTGTTTGGGCGTAGTGATATTACCACTAGTGGAGGAACTGTTGTGAAGTTATTTTCAGAGTCGATATATAGCGTGATAAAATATGCAAATCCCCTTGACTATAATGTGACTGTATCACTAGAAAAAGTGGAAAGACTATGACAGGAGTCAGATTCCTGTAAATATTTATCTTGCATATAAATGAAGATAATAGTATCATATATAAACGATGATTTAATGGATAAACTACTTAACAATCGGAGTGAAAAAGCTACATCCAAACATTGTTAATATCTACTACAAGACTTGAGGTTATATATCTACTCAAAAAGTGTCTGGCAATAATCAAGAATATCCAATATGAAAATTAGAACATTCTCCTAACACTAACAATCATAGTGCACAAATATTTGTATGTCAACATAGTTTTAATACAACGGTTGGATATACAAACGTGTACACATTAATTAGCACGACGAGTGAAGGCGGAAAAATTAAGTTACCAATTTACTAGTAAACATGACAAAAAGTATCATTGAGGAGGAGCTGGAAAGCACCTTCGATGGATCAGATTATAGAGTTTCATTTGGAGACCCACTAATTTAAAAAACTCGAGCTCAAATAGACATATGAGAAAAGTATGTAGAAAATTCAGCTGTCACTGATGAAATCCTAAATTACGAAAACATCCCTACCAACAAATACAATTTTTCGAGATCATAAAAACAATTGGTGTCTGAAAGATGTTTCGGTACTAATTCTAATTAATCAGACAATAAAGGCAAAAAACTATATAAATAGTCGAGGATTCAGAAAGCTCGTTTGGCTTTTGACAACTTACATAAACGAAGTGGCTGCTTGTTTATCGAAAGACAACTATGCAGTACAGTAATCCGTCCTGTTTTACTACATCGATGAGAAGCATGACCTTAAGATTTTGTAGGTATTTGTAAGTTATCAGTATTTTATTACAGGTGACTTCGAAATATGTTTGTTGGGACCAACAGGTGTGTGGTGCTGACGTTAGTCGAAGGTAATGGGTAAAAATGGTAAATCAGTTAATAAGGTTGTAGATCTTCACCGACATTGTTCACGACACATACTATTCATGCCTAACCTCAACCTTCTTGAGTGCAATGTTTACTAGCGTAGAAGTAGGATGGAAAAAGACTGTAAGTGGCCAAACTAACCAGTTTACGAAGCCATTGATTATCGGTTTGAGCTACTACCTGACTAAGCTCTGCGTTATTGTCATAACCAATGGTTAGTGACTCTGGGCGACATGACTCATAATCGGTTGTGATGGTGCCTGATCATTAAAACTACTTTTCACGATTTTTAAAAATTAATGGTTTCGTCTCGAATCATATTCCTCATGCCTAAACATTCTTACGATCACTGGAATTAATCTCATTTCTGCTACTTCGGAGTGTGACAATTCGATTAGATGCAAATATGTGCCAAGTCCCACGTTGTGCACGACTAAGTTAATTGCATACTAAACAATACATACAGCGACCTAAACAACAGCCATTGCACATTATTTGTGGTCGTAAAAGTAAATTCTAATACTTACATCAGTTTGTATACAAAATTAAACAGTAATAATCATAATAATCAAGTACTAATAATTTACATTCAATAGTAAATAAGCATGATAAACTTACAGAGTTCACTTGCTCCATGATATGAGCAAATGGTAAATATGAAAGATGTGTCGAAAATTTATTACAGCACTGATGGAGCACAAATGAAAGTAAATGAGAACACAGTGAATACTAAATATCACAACAATTCAAATATAAACGCATAACGTGATTCAGTATAATAATTTGCCCTTTTCAATAAAAAAGACGATATATCATCAAGAATCTTTCTTATAAATTATAACTTCACTTACTTGCAATAGGAATTAAGTAACTTCATCAATTTGTTTTGTCAAACAGAAATACACGGATGTATGATCAGTAGACCTATTAGTATTCCGTTTATTGCTTTCAGGACATTTAAAATAGATATTTCCACAAAATATCCAAATTATGCAACGATTGAAAGCATTTCTACACATTTATCAGGTCATTTGAGCAATGTCCTCCATTGAGGTACTCAAGCAATAGCATAGTAGTTAGATTACTTAATTTCAAATAGTTAGCTATTGCTACGAACTTTGATTGGAAAACTTCGCAAGGCAAGTTTATTTGGCTTAGTTATACTGGACCGAAAATCCGTATTTCCAACAACTTCACATTATCTGCTTCTGTATCAATTGAAGCTACTTACAATGAATACTACACCAGATACAGATGAGCCTCATAGTAGAAGTTTTGAATACCATAGACAAATAATCATTCATCATTGATTTGTAATGTAGTTTTGACTTAAGCTTATGGAAACTAGGATGGCAACCGGCATAATTAAAAAGATCAGAGTTGATAATTTCATATAAATTGTGTATTTGGTAGATAGTTTATAGAAAAGCAATATATTTGTAACACACAAATGAGGAGAAATCAGAACTTTTGACGCTTCACAAATTAACCTAAGCCTCTTTTTTTAGGAAAAAATAACCGAATTAAATCGACACAAGTTAAAATAATAGAGAAGAACAGATAAAAATTCATCGTATCAACCAAAATACCGTTTTGCCCTATAGACCAATCGACAAAGCCAGTGGAATATATGTTTATGCCGCAGTACGGAAGAATGCACTGTTTGGGTGAGTAAAGTAAATTTAGTGAATCTCACGATGTAAGAAGTACTTATTTGGTCTAAATCCCTAGTACTGATGGGTTTAAACATGGAGTTACGATGCAGTGCAGTCAAACCTACTTTCCATAACTCACGCCACTTACGGTAAATAACTGATTTGGGATTAAAGAAATGGAAACCGAATATAATAACATAGAAAGTTCTTAGTCACTGACCTTCTCCTGAGTATTTTCGATGATTCCAAAGACTGCATCAACAATCTGTTGGTGTTCAATCAACACACCCTTCGGTAAACCTACAAAAGATAAATGATAATGTAGAGATCATGGGGTGCTGATCTAATCACCAAGTACCAAAGAAACTAAGTAATCACTAGCTTTACATAAAACAGAGTTTGTAAAAGCAAATTGTCTCATTCAGATAGACTATTATGTTGAGGATGCTAGATCCCCAGAAACCAATTATTTTTGTGATCGATTTGTGAGCCATTCATTTTCGAGCCAAAAGGCGCCAATTTTACATTCAGTTTGTGTTTTTCATCTAGTAGAACGTTAAATCTCGTTGGTCCGTTGTTTGTTTTAATACTCTATTCGTGACGCTTTTAGGGACATTCTTGTTTATATATATATATATATATATATATATATATATATATATATATATATATATATATATATATATATATATATATGTGCATTCATGAGTCGAGTGCCTGTTATTTGTCTATCCGGGTTGCCTGTGGAACCGAACATTTTTGCTAGCGTTGGACTTCCTCTAATTAGCTGAGCCGCGATGTAGAGTAACAGTTAAGCTGTACCTGTTATCGTGTCGCTGATCATACGTTCGTCCGCTGGCATCAAGGTGTCATCTTAATTTGTAAACCCTTACATATCACTAAATTCTGTTGATTAATTGATTAAAGTTCTTTTATTTAGAATACGAACAGAACTAATGTTGCAGCGAGTCATAACATTTCAATGAGTAGATTACTGAACAAGGACTACACTAACAAACAAGAATAAGGAGAATACACTGTTTTAAGCTTCGTTCGCCACATATAGACAAAGGATTGTTTATCTGTGAAAACAACAATGAAGTGTAAGTAAATTGTCCAAACTAGTTATGTGATTAACCATTAGTTATAATTAGCTTACAAATTTGGTAGAATTCGACTGGTGAATAATTGAAAAATGATATAAAACACGAAACTAATTATAGGATTACCTGTACTTCCACTAGTAAAACAAACCATATACAAATCATCCGGTTTAGGATTCTAAACAAGCATGAAAATAAGAGAGCTAATTTACACTTGTTTGTGAAATAAACGGATAATAGATAACTTAAAAACCATTTGTTTGGATACTACTTAGTGACAAAGTGCATTTCATAAAACCAAAAACTACCAGTTTTAACAGCAAAGACTTAAGTTCTTCTTTAATGTAGGTTACTAACTACGTATCAACAACATAGTCTGACAACTTATGTTACGCTCTAATCTCCAATTATTAATTAATCATAATTACGATGAAAAGTGATATAGTCTGGTTAACTGGTTGCACTCTATAATCCAGAAAGACAAAAAAACTTTATGGGTATATGCTTCACTCCACCAAACTTGTACCACTGAGAAATGAGTTAGAAGCAACCTGAACGGTAAAATAGTCACCATTTTATTGGTGTCATGGAAACCTAGGCAAAATACAAATCTCAACTGATGAGCTTTAAGTTCCTGATATTTTACTACTTACAGTTGTAATTCTACCTTAATACTACCTAATATATGTGCAACGAGAAAATATACTTATATTATGCGAATTCAGGCGTTTCGTAACTTTTTTAGACAAAGATCCATAACTACCATTCGCTATTAGCACTCTGCTGAAGTGGATAATGTTTGGGGCTGAATAATGAAAAATTAGAAGATTAATTTAATTTATGCAACAGGTGGTGTTAATAAAAACTTGACTGATTAGGTAGTTAGTCCTAAACATAAGTAACATGCAAAGTTATTATATCCAGGGAAATAGTTAGAGATTACTTAAAAGCTTCTGAGATGCCTCTTTAATGTGATGAATGAGACAAACTATGATCAGTTTCTCTCAGACTTTACTTCGTTAATCTTTATTTGGATATTCAGAAACAATAAATACACCCAAGCGAACTGCAACGTTTTCAGGTGTTATTACTACACAGTTCTGATCAAAGTATGCTTGTGAAGCTGCGTACTGATTGGTCCATTTTCAGCCAATCAGCCAATCAGGAACAATAGGGGTGATGGGACATGGGATTTTATGTGATCTCTGAATTCCTATTATATATATATATATATATATATATATATATATATATATATTGCTATTCACTCAAGTCTTGTTCTTATTTAGGATCAAGTCGGTGAAGCTCTCCTATTGTAGAATACTAGATAATAATAAAACGCATTAGCATCGCCTCAATAGGAGTGACTTCGCGACGGGTGACAATTTTTGTGTTCTCCTTTACAAATTAAAAATACGGCATAGCTGGGGATACTGAGTGACCGAGGAATACGCTCTCACTGAAGTTACACCCCTATCCAGCCAGAGAAAGTGTTAAGTATCAAACGCCATCACAATGGAGGTTATTTAAAATATAACAGAAGGTACCTCAAGTCTTGCAAATGTCTTTAACGAACAGGTATTTCAATTAACATAATCTTACTACGTTAGGGAGAAATTGGGTCAATAAAAAAAGGCTAAAATAATAATAATAACCAAAAGTTAATAGAAAGAAACACAGAAAAGAGTGGGTGTGTTTGATTTTAATAAATCTTAACGTTCTCCAGTAAAACATCAATAAGTTTCTATGCAGAGAAAGACATATAATAAAGAAATCGATTACCTACGAGAAAACTTGACACTTACAGTTTTTGGGATGCGACATTTAGCTCCAATTGCCTGGAAGTTAAAACGAAACACCATAAAAAAGTAGCACGTATGGATGAAATGACTGGGTCTGTATAGGGAAACGAAAAGAAAGGGATTCTGTCTAATTTTTCACGAGTCTAGCTATGTACGGTAGAAATCATTAAGTCGGAATTGTGACTATCCACATTGTTATTTTTCGTCTTTTGTTAAGTATCAACAAAAGTTAGCTAAGGGATAATCAAAACCGCGCGAACATTCACTGAATTTAAATAATAAAGTTTTAAGGGTAACACAAAACAATTATGTTTCAGATAAAATGGAGAACCTACGAAATAAACCCTTCGTTCATCCGGAGATCCGACTGCAAGTTCTCATGAGTGAGGTGTAGCAGGTATAGCATGAAGTATGAGAGTACAAAAAGCACTTTTTAGATAGAACCTTGTCGACAGTTGCCTATGTAATGCTCGATAATTGGGATTCGTGAGAACTTGAAAAGCCATTCATTCCCTTCTCATCGTTTCTACCTACCTTTTCACTGACTCTACTCTAGACGAAGTAAAAGATAAATTTTACAGAAAGCTTCCCGAACTCCATAAAACTAAGCACTCAGATTTAGTACTCATGGTAAGTGATTTTAACGCTCAAGTAAACATGTAGTTAAATGTTTCGATGTTCCAGCTCAGAAAACGGATAATCGTGACCACCTGCTACAACTGTGCTAAGACCACTGTTTATTCATGGCAATTGCAAACTTCAAGCACAAGCAGAGACATCACCTAACATGGTGACCCCCCTTCCACCAACCCAACAATAGACTCGAATAGACCAATCATCAATAATCATCGTTGGAGAGGCGTGGTAAAAGACTGCCGCTTGTTCTGATCATGTCCCAATAGGAATATGCATTTGCATGCATCTTATTGAACGCACAAAAACCACAACTGGAAGACCCAATGGAGTTCAGTTCAGTGATGAGAAAGACATCAGTAAGCTCTAGGAATAACTAAGTGCTCACTCAGACAGACAGACAGTTACAACGTAGAACTTGGTACATGCGTACGTCAGTTCAAGTTGCCATGCCTCAATTAGCAGATAGAGATTAAATTATCGGATCAAATCCCAGAGTAGGGGAGGTAGTAACAGAGTTAGTATTAATGGAAGGGAATAGAGATCGGTGATAAGATTTAAGAAAATATGATTCAGTAAAGAGAAAATTATGATAAGTTCAGTAGCGTAGAATTTGGAGGAAGACAAGGAGTGGATGCACCTGCGCCATTGCCAACGATTTTGAGCCATATCACCCAAGTGCTCACTCAGGCATTTATGGAGACGTAACTCACTTGGAAGTAGTCTGGTGAGATATCCAAGCAGCTATGGAGACAACAGTGACATCTACCGGCTACTTGAACTAAAATGTTAAGAGAAAGCAGTGGATTTCAGCAACGTCTATTGAATCTATGGACTCTCGTAAACCTATCCCGTCAGGTCCGAACACGATGAGAAGAAAAGACAACTTAGATCTAAACTAACAAAAAGAATGTGGAACGATCGAGAGCAGTTGTGGGTAACAAAAGCAGAAGAGATGAAAAAGGAATCTGCGATAGGTAATACAGGACAACTATCAGACTAGTAGAAACAACTAAGATTAAAAGATCATGTATTAGTGAAACAACCTCCAAAAAAGATGAAACATTTATCGTCTCACAATTTATACGTTTAGAATGATGGACAAAACACTTCAGAGAAAAATCCAGTTGGCATCCAGATACTTTACAACTACCCAAGATTTCTAAACAGCCGGAATGGGAAATCGACACAGATCCCAGACTCTTATTGGAGGTGAAAAAGCCATAACCAGTCTGGAGTGAAAAACAGCAACAGGTCCGTATGGAATAATCCCGGAGGTCTTTAAAGATAGTAGCCCAATTTAAGAACTTAAGTTCGATATTTTAGTTACAATGTTGGAGCTGAACGCAACCCCATCAGAGTGGTGTCGACCACTGATCGTACCCGTGTATAAAGAACCAGTCATCTTGTGATAACCATAAAGGAATCAGCTGACTAATGTAGTCTCTAAAATACTGGCTACAATAATTATTGGAAACTTAACAAAGACTCGTGAACTGCGAATGCCAGGAAACTAGGTTAATTTCAGATATGGTCGTGGTTAGATCGACCAATTATTTACTATTTATCAGGTTTCACAATATAGGCATGCTTATTAGCGATCGATAGCGAATTTATCTTGACTTGAGAACAGCATTTGACTGTAGAACGAGAGATTTCGTGGCTGTTTTCCATTGGGAGGCGTACCTTGTGAAGGCCGTCTACCCGAACACTATTAGTCAAGTCAGAGCCTATGGTGAAATGTCATCTGAACCTGCAATCACAAGTGATGTTCATTAAGGCTGTTCACTCTAATTTTTGCTAAATTCTATTATAGATTTATTACCAAAATAACGCTTTCGTCATTTGAATTTCCAGGAATTGATCTCCTACTAGGAGGTTCAATGACTGACTTAGAATACGCACGCATATAAAGTAGTCCTGTTTGATGAAAACGCTGGTAAAATGCAGTCTTTTGATAGCACTCAGCAACAGTGCAAGAATGCGCTACTGACACCTCATTAAATGCTAACTTTTGCTTCAGGACTGCTCTGTGTCAACACTTGAACTAAAAATGGAGAATGAAGTAGTTAAAAGTGTCGATCACTTTATTTACCTTGGATATCTAGTCAACCGTGATGGGTTGGTGTTGGGGATGTCAGATCCCCAGAATTCCCTTTGGCAAATCTGTTATTTTTGTGATTTATTTATGTAAATTTAAATTTCTCGTTTTCGCGCCGAAAAGTTCTTTTTTCACCATCAGTTTGTTTCCCACTCAGCAAGACTCTAAATCTTATTGGCTCGTTGTTAATTTTAGTACGCTATTTGTGACACTCCAAAGACGCTCTCTTTTTTTTATATATACGCATGAGATGTGTGGTTGTTATCCATCTACCCGACTGCCTGTGGAATTAAACGCTTCTTGCTGACGTTGGGCTTCTTCCTCTAGTTAGCTGGGCTAAAGCGCTGCGAAATAGCTTAGCTTACCAGTTGTTGTGTCGCTGGTCCTACGTTCGCTAGCAGATATCGGAGTATTTCCTTAATTCGCAAAACCTTAGCAGTTGGTGCCAAAATCTTGACACAGGTTCAAGTCGTTTGACTTTTTCCAACTCCCGACACCTATAGCATAGGTGACAAACCCGTTTACCAATCAAATCACGTGTATGCTGAGCGGAGATTTGCTCTGTCCTACTGTATGGATGCAAATGTAGCTAGAAAGAGTAATTGACGTTTGGAGGTCTTTATTTGAACATCGATGTCCTCGTAGTATGTTTGCTGGGACCACCGGGTAAATAATTATGCGATGAGACGTGAAGTATTGGGAAAAGATGGTAAATCAGTTGATTCGGTTGTAAATCTTCATTTATTGAGATGGTTGGAACATTTATTACGTATGCTCAACCACCGACTACCTCGACGGGCAATGTAGACTGATATCCGAGTAGGATGGAAGGTGGTCAGGCCAAAACGTGGTATCAATTCATGATGGTAGACACCAACTACTTTGTTGGGGTGCACACGATTGTCGCAACCAACAGTTGGCTCGAATTCAGTGAGTAGTGCAAGTGTATTCACTTTGTCATCCCTTAAATTGTTAGCCTTTAATTGCATCTTTCCACGAATTAATCCTGTGTTTCTGTATAATACACCATATGTCCAAACTTTTTTCTTAATATCATTGATGCAACTACTACTTCTACTAATTTGGCGTTCATATTGCTGTGATAATGAGGTGTAACAACTTGGACAGATGCACATAATTGTCAGGTTCTACGTTGCACATGCATACTCACTAGTTGATACAATACAAATTTGAAATTGAAATTCCCAATTAAGAAATTTAAAGTCGACTGTTGGATGTAAGAGCTCCGAAATGTCGTTAATGTGTAACTTAGTAATATTGTGAAAATATTACACTTTACTCAAACAAAATAAACTATTAACTAAACTCAAAATAAAACGCTGAAATACAGGTAAGGAATATTAACAGCCACTATGTATGGCTAAGGATTGCAAAGACATTGGTAAATAGATTTATCGGCCCATGTGAATTCAGGTTGTAAAAAAAAAATTTATGAACTGATTCTAGTTATTCATCAATTGATACATAATGTAATATAGACTAAAAAGTATGGGAATGATAACGGGTTGTGAGTACCACCCACATAAGAATGAAGGTGGAATTCCCGACCTCTAGGTCCTACCGTGCCAAGCAGGTCTGTTGGAGAGCGATAAGACTAAAGGCAGCAACCTAAGATCTGAGGGCGAAGTCGTACTGCTGGCTGCAGTGAGGTGTGACAGCAGTAAAGTGTTTACCTCGGATAACCAGCATCTGCAGCGATGCTGCCTTCTCATAAAGGAAGGAAGGGGTTGGAAAAAGGCGACCCTAAAAATGTCACACCTCACCTTACTCCACGGATTCCCGTCTCCGACAGTAAGGCCTTTTTAAAGAACGGAGCTAACAATTCGAAAACATCCCATAACAAGGTCGTGCGTGATCGGCCCCAAGCATTGCTCCCTGGGCTCTGCGATCGCGCTTTCAGATCACTATGACCAATACTAATCCAGTTTCTTTTTCAGGTACCTCAGGAAGTAATATCCTTCCATGGTGTGGGCAGTCAGGAAGTGAAAACCGCCCTCATACCTCTAACAGCACAAGAGATCATTTTGCTAGAGGTCAAATCCACCCTCAACTCTCAATAACTCTCTAATTCCCACGATTAACCCGACGAGCCTAACTTTATAACCTCACGAAACGTTATTCCTGGCATCCTGAAACCTCGCACTAAACTACATATCAGAGCTTTTAACGTTCGAACCTTAGGCCAAATAAGACAACAAGCCTCTCTAGCTATGACCCTAGATTCTCGTTCCATCGATGTCTGCTGCGTCTCCGAAACGCGTATACAGGATCCAAGTACAATCATTCGCCTGACCTCACCTTGTGAAAATAAAGAACCGGTCCGGTTCACCCTTCGTGTTTCCGGAGACCCCACTGCTACCACTCGAGGCCTTGCTGGTGTAGGTATAGCACTAAGTTCAAAAGCTGAACAGGCTCTCTTTGACTGGATTCCCATAGACAGTCGCTTATGCGCTGTCCATCTAAACGGGACAGTAAGAACTCGGAAAGATAGGGACAAGCGCCATTGCCTCTTTGTTGTCTCTGCCTATGCTCCTACTGATTGCAGCTCAGATGAAGTAAAAGATGAATTTTACAGAAAGCATTCTGACCTCCTTCGAAAAGCTAAGCGCACTGATGTAGTGATTATGGCTGGTGACTTTAATGCCCAAGTAGGTAGACTAAACGAAACCGAAAGGCACCTAGGTGGATCCTATGGTGTCGAGGCCTAACGAACAGATAATGGCGACCGTTTATTACAACTGTGCTCAGATAACCGTCTATTTCTCGCAAGCAACAACTTTAAACATAAGGAAAGACATCAGTTGACATGGCGGCCCCCACAGTCAACTCAACGTTGGACTCACATAGACCACATCGCTATCAGCCACCGTTGGAGAGGCTCGATGGAAGACTGCCGCTCATTTTGGAGCACATGTTTAGACTCAGACCACGCTTTAGTACGAGCGCGTATTAGTCTGCGTCCCACTGGACGTAAAAGACCCACGGCAAAAATCCCAATACGAGTTCGACTTAATGATGAAAAAGTCAAGAATATATTTCAGGAACAACTAGAAAACCAATTAGTCAACTGTATAAACGATATCCACCCCGAGTCAGCTTGGAATGATATCCAAAAAGCTGTCGAAACAGCAGTAATATCTACTAGTAAACTAAATCAAAAAGTTAGGGAAACTCAGTGGATTTCAGCTGCATCTACTGAACTGATAGATGCTCAGCAACACATCCCACCTGGTTCTGAATACGATTTGGAGCGAAGGCAACTTAGACACAAACTGGTTAAAAGCTTACGGAATGATTGTGAGCAGTGGTGGATGGCGAAAGCTAAAGAGATGGAAAAGGCAGTGGCAATAGGTAACAGTAGACAACCGTTCAGACTTATCAAGGAAACGGGTATCAGAAATTCGACTGTAAGTGAAACTATCTCAGAAAAAGATGGGAGCATTATTCAGTGTCAATCCAGAAAGTTGGACCGATGGGCAGAACACCTTAGGGAACAGTTCAATTGGCCTTCGGCGTCATCCCAGTTGCCCACCGTTCCCAAGAAATCTGAATGGCAAATTGATATTGGTCCCCCCAAGTCTTAGTGAGGTTGAGAAGGCTATAGGGAACCTAAAGCGAGGTAGAGCAGCAGGACCCGATGGGTTAACCCCTGAGAAATTTAGGGATGGTGGTCCAGTTTTAGAAGCGAGATTAACCGGGATCCTGTCTAGAATCTGGGAATTGGGCGTAATCCCATCTAACTGGTCGCAAACACTAATCGTTCCAATGTATAAGAAAGGATAGAAGTCTTCCTGTAACAATTAGCGTGGAATCAGCTTAACGAATATAGTGTCCAAAATATTGGCTTCAATCATACTTCGACGCCTCACTAAAGCTCGTGAAGAGCAAACTCGAGAAAACCAAAGTGATTTCAGACCTGAAAGTGGTTGTATAGACCAAATATTCACACTTCGGCAGGCTCTGGAACATAGACACACTTTCAAACGTCCAACAATGGTTGTATTCTTTGACCTTAAGGCGACATTTGACTCTATCCATTATAAGGTTACGTGGCAATGTCTGTCATTGGAAGGTGTACCAGAGAAGTACACTAACCTCATACAAACTCTTTACTCGAACACTACATGTCGAGTCGGAGCTTATGGCGGATTGTCATCAGAACTGATTACCTCAAGTGGTGTTCGTCAAGGTTGTCCGCTTTCCTCATTCTTATTTAATTTTATCATTGACATACTTTTAGAGTTGACATTTTCATCGTCTGACATCGGCGGGGTTGACCTCCTTCCAGGAGATAACACAGACAGACAGACAGTTACAACGTAGAACTTGGTACATGCGTACGTCAGTTCAAGTTGCCATGCCTCAATTAGCAGATAGAGATTAAATTGTCGAATCAAATCCCAGAGTAGGGGAGGTGGTAACAGAGTTAGTATTCATGGAAGGGAATAGCCCGGAGATAAACTTGCTGACTTAGAATATGCAGATGATATAGTTCTCTTTGGCGAAGATGCTGATAAAATGCAGAATCTTTTGACTACCTTAAACAGGAATCTAAGGATGTTTGGGATGCGATTCTCTCCACCCAAATGCAAAATGTTGCTCCAGGATTGGCTTGATTCGACACCGAAGTTAGTGATAGGGTATGAGGCAGTTGAATGTGTTGACCGCTTCACTGATCTTGGCAGCTTCATCAGTCCTGACGGTCTGATGTCTGCTGAAGTCTCTGCGCGTATACATAAGGCCCGATTAGCTTTTGGGAATTTGCGTCATCTGTGGCGTAGGCGAGACATCCGACTACTGGCCAAAGGACGCGTTTACTGCGCAGTAGTTCGATCCGTCTTACTTTATGGATGTGAAACATGGCCATTAAGGATAGAGGATATTCGTAGGCTCCTGGTATTCGATCATAGATGTCTTCGAAGCATTTCTCGTGTTTGCTGGGACCACCGAGTAAGCAATACGGGGGTTAGGAATAGAGTACTAGGTAGATACGGTAATTCTATTGATGAAGTAGTAAATCTCCATCAGCTAAGGTGGTTAGGACATGTGTTACGTATGCCTGATTACCGCCTACCTCGACGAGTAATGCTGTCTGGTGTAGGAGTAGGCTGGAAGAAAGCTAGGAGTGGCCAAACCAAAACATGGCACCAGTCCATGAAGTCACTGACAATTGGGCTGAGTCATGTTAATAGGTGCAGACTATTTGGTTGGGGTCCGCGTGACGCTCGTAAAAATGGTTAGAGACCTTGTGTGATATGGCTCAAAATCGTTGGCAATGGCGCAGGTGCATCCACTCCTTGTCTTCCTCCAAATTCTACGCTACTGAACTTATCATAATTTTCTCTTTACTGAATCATATTTTCTTAAATCTTATCACCGATCTCTATTCCCTTCCATTAATACTAACTCTGTTACTACCTCCCCTACTCTGGGATTTGATCCGATAATTTAATCTCTATCTGCTAATTGAGGCATGGCAACTTGAACTGACGTACGCATGTACCAAGTTCTACGTTGTAACTGTCTGTCTGTCTGTCTGCAGGTGGAATTTAATACACGGAGTGTTCAACTTTAAATTTACATTAAATACGAGTGTGCTCATGGACACATTAACAACGGAATACTTTAACTAGTGAATAAAAATTAATTCCGAGAAGTTCACTGAGTTGATTAATTAAAATATGTCTATAACACAAATTTGAAGATACTGAGTAAGCACAAAAAATAACATTATCAACTGAGTAGAGTGCAATTAATCAAAGAATTCAGTGTAAGAGCGAATCAAAATCAAGGTAATTATAGCAACAAAAATGAGACTATAGTTCTTAAAAATCTCTAAAATTGGAAATTATGTCGGACGATAACTGCCACTAACGAAACGAACCTTAAATCAAGGATTATGCTGACAAATATGTCATTAATAAAAAAAAATAAGATAACTGTGGACGTTGACATAAAATTCCGGTCAAACAGTAACTGTCTACTCCGACCAATTAGCTTATTCACGTTAGCCATTGGGAAGGAATAAAGGAAGGCAATGAGCACATCCTAAGAACGCATAACTAGTACTCACCACATATTTTGTCAGACAACTACTAAAAAATTCTACGAGATAGATGAGGAAATTAGACACACAACATCTATTTACATTACTATTTAATGGAATTTATATAGAACAAAAACGCCTGCTACGCAGCACCACTTACTAAGAACTCTTCAAATAAGTAAATTTTCACATTCGAAGAAAACCGGACTTTGGCTTCCGCAACTTTAGGACCATCGTTTACTACTATTACTAAATTTATCGAAGAAGAGAAGTCTCCCAGGATATGGAATGCTTCTTCACCGGAGTCACACATAACAACACGTAGTCCAGCTGTTAATAAATAGAAAAGGAAATGGTATAAAAACCAACCATGATGACAAATGTTTATTGACTTGGAGGATCTGTTGAACTGGAATCCATACACAAATAAATTACTAAAAATAAAATACAAATAGGACTATAGTATCTCCAGAGTACCCACAACACGACATTACTTCTAGAAGCTACAGGATGGTGGAGCAAGCTATGAAGAGAAATGTAATATCCCTAGTTATTGTTATGTCGCACGTCAACTGTGGACTACATGAAGGCACGCAACATCAATCACATGCGCAGATGAACTCACTTTTTTTAAAAACAATTATAGAACCTACTAAGAAAGTTGAATTGAAGAGATTTATTTATCCATAAAATGAATTTTACTTTATTTCAAACCAATTTCAGACACAGGATAATGAAGATACACCGCATCTGTTCAACTATAATGAGACTAAGGGTTGACTACGAAGAAAGAATAAAGTTATTATCAATCTGGCTGTTGATTTTTAAAATAAAACTAATCTTCCTATCAACTTTTTAGAAACTGTTGGTAACCTGAGAAAGAATTGGCCATGAATCATAAAAATGATAAGCGGAATTGTAGATAATAACCTTTACATGCATATTTCGTAAATCCCATTCTTATTGAACCGACGAAAATTTTCATCAACCATAATCGTACAGCTTAGTCATAAATGTTATACAAATGATAGAGAGTAGTTAATGAAGATCATTAAATTATGAAAAAGGATGGGAAACAGTATTTATTTTATACTTTATGCTGATAATGGATAATCTTACTTTACTGTGTACTGACAATTTGCATAGCCATCTGGAATGGCTCTCAGAGATACTGCAGAGGCCTTTAGAAGACTTGGGAGGGATGGTACTTTATCCAATTATTATCCAGTAAAATATTTCTACAGATTTTGGAAGCATTATCCCGTAGGCCGATCGCGCAACTCCTTGCAACTAGATTGGACAAGTTACCATGACACAAAATGGAGTAATGTCTTTCTTCTCTTCTTGTCCTTCGGTTTGTAGGATGTAAGGCTTTAGAGGCTAGTGTTCGGAAAAACTAGTAAGCAGCTAGAAAGCGGTAGCTTACGCTCAATTACGAGATTTATCAAGTATATAATAAAAAATTATTTGATTCCATACGAGTCTGTTCATTCGTATTGCATTCTTTGTCTAGTGACGTTCTAAATAGTCTACTAGAGATAAAATTGCCGTATCAGGAAATGGTTTTCAATACTTTCAAAATGATACATGTACAATCAGCAAAGTAAAAGCAGCGAAAAGCTGACAAGATCTTACTCAGTTCAAGGATATGGCGCATAGCTTCATCGCCCAAAGTTGCATAGATAGGAACAATCGGAAAGCCATAGGCTGCGCAGGCGTGCTGAGTGATGAACCACTGTGAAGAAACAGTATAGAGAGAAATCAAAGCCTAAGTTTTAAAATATCTAAACTATATCTTTAACAAACTATTATTCAAAAGTTTCTAGATAAATAGCCAATAAGGAACTCATAATTGGTCGGGAAATGACCTAGGTAGGAATAACTTAACAACTGTGAAAAATGACATTAAGCATAAATACAATCTCCTTAAGTGATCAGAAAACTTAAAAATTGATCAGCAATGGGATTACACTCATCGGAAACAGGATACCAGACCAACTTTAATTACACCAGAATTCTTCAGTGTTTACGAAGAAAGATTAGCAGCAGAAGTACTACATATATGGTTGGTTTCTCGAATGCTAATTGGGTGTACCTAGTCGATAAATGCGCGTCTGCCCTATGCTCGCTCAGTCCCAAGCCAGAGATAGAATACAAAACGATAGACCAACCAGACAGAATCATATTATATTTCATACATTCCTTCACAAACACAAAATCAGACCACACAGCAAACCAATTAGGAATCTAAAATTAATACAGAACGAAGGAGATAGTAGTAGTGAGTAGGGATACCTTATACACAACCGATTAACTGTAGTTCGTAGTAAGGAACAATATAATAAGAGGAGGATAGGGTAGTAGAAATAGAATCATAGAAATGAAATGCTTACACTACTCACAACTAAAATAATTGAGATGGTCCTTCAAAATACAGTTATGAAAGTTCGTTAATCGCCCAATATAACAGGTATGATTTCCAATACGTTTCAGTGACTTATATTCAGTCAGCGAGTGAGCTCTCAGAATTGAATCATGTGAAAGTATATGGGATCTATTAAACTTTGTTGCTATCAATCGACAGATTAAAGCTTCAGATTGTTGCAGAAACTCAACATACACTTATTTTAAATTTTATCTAGACATCTTTAAAGGATATACAAAAATATGCGTAGGTAAACATATGGTGGAAGATCACCAAGAGTTAGAGTAACTTACCTCAGGTGAATTGCGACTGTAAATCCCAACACAATTATCATCCCATGGAATATGACCGGCAACTTTTGTTAGGGCTGATCCAAATACCTGTATCCTGTCATCTACCTATATGGACCAAAAGGCTAGTCTCATTAATGTACTGTACTTCTATGTATTGTAACCAAACATAAGGTTTGTTTGGACTGAAACGGCGTCCCAAACAGGGTTGAAAGCCTGATCATAAAAAAAGAGAAATAAATGCAAACTCAATGTTAAAAAATTGAGTGCTATATATATATATATATATATATATATATATATATATATATATATATATATATATATATAAAGTACGAATCTAATCACACATCACAGGAATTTTTTGTTCACCATTCAGCAACAATGATCGAATAAAGATTTTAGAAAATCTATGAGGTTTGAGAGTATGAATTGCGGAATCAACATTGCTTCAAAATATAGTATATTACACATAAGGCTCGTTTTGTATGCCCTAATCTATGGATGATAAGCTGTTTCTAATGCAAAGTAATTAAAAAAGGTACTAAAAAAACACAATAGATTCAAAACATGACTAAAAACAATTGTAGGATAAAAATGCATATATAATGAACAAATATAAATAAGCCTGTTACCCAATAAAAGACTTACGTGAAGTCTCCAAACCCTTTTCAAACAAATCCTTCATAGTCCGTACATCAGAGAATTTTAGGGTAAGCCGAGTTGTGAAAGGCGATTTACGAGCGCCCGTCTAGAGAATAATAGATCAGGAAAGTATTAGGTTTTCATACTAACTACTTTTCGATAGGGGACATTAATAGGGGTATCCTAACTAGACAACAAACATTTGAACTAATCACCAAATACGAAAGCTATTAACTTTTAGTTGCAGTTAGACAGGAAAGTCAGTTGGAGATACCCGGAAACTCAAGGCACCATATATCCGATTGGAAGTTTGGCTTAATATAACCTAGTACTTCAATCATAAACGATAACGTACGGCCATTCAGAAGGTAGACAGTAACTAATAGAAGCAAATAAATCTACCTTCTTACGTTTGAAATATGGATACCCTTTTATAAAACCTATAACTAGAAAATTCATTTTCTATCACTGTGTAAAAAGGGCACTACCTACAAAACTGAGAGGAAACAGCTTGTTAAAACGAGTGTTTCAACCAATATAATTTGATTGGTACACCGCAGGAGACAAGTCTGACAAACACACTGTTGCAGGAATGGTATGAAAGATTCCGTGACATGTGAACATGGTTTGTTTACTACCTATCTTAAGAATGCAATCCATATCGTTTCTTAAGCTCAAAGACTGTTTCCAAACCAGATTCAGCATCAGCACAAGGATACTATTACAACATATCGTAAACATTATGTTCAGGAATATAGAAACGGAGATTACAAAATACTATACTACACATATCTTAAGTGGCAATGATGTCAAGAAATAATCATATAAAAGCATGAAATTTAGATAAGATTCCTCAATGGTTATCAGATGAACAATGTCACATCTACTGAATAAAATTCAACATTTCTTAAGGATCACTTCCAAAAACGAAAACAACAAAGAGCCTTGAGATAAATACACGTCCTTCAGATTAGTTACAACATTGTAAAGTCTGATTGACAGATGTAGACAAACAATAAGCACTAAATTGTGGTGACGCTTACCTTTCAGTAGTTCGATAAGCAACATATAAGATTATGTGGCACTATATTTAGACAATGTAAATGAATTTTACTAAACGCAACAAGTATATGACGAAAAACGCTTCTTTCTAGCAATTACCAGTTTAATTATCCGAGATTCTAGGTTTCTTTTTATGCATGAGTGCTACTAACTAATGTGTGTGATTTCTTAAACAGAGGCTCTTACTTGTAACTAATAGAACTTGAAGTGAACAAAACTGTGTGGTAATAAATTTATCCCGTAAGGTTGATTTTTAGTAACAGATAGTTGTTATCGTTAAAATAATTAGATCTCCCAGAAAAGTTCATTTGAAACTGGACGTGTTATAAGCACTAAGTCCACAGTATTAGGAATTAAGCTAGTCACAAACGTAAAACCTGATCCAAACATATATCACGCCAGGTTTCAACATTTAGATCAACAAAGGATGAAGCAATCAAAGTGAAAGCGCAGAATGTAATTCACTGGTAGGAAGTTCGAGTGAAAATGAATAATGATAACTATAAAATGATGTGGATATTCACAATTTAATGTGAGGTAATAAATGAATGCATCTATGTTACTGTGACTGATTTTTAACTGCTATTGGTTACTATTTTTAGGACCCCCCTGCCAACCGAGAAACCTGCTTCTGCACATACAGCTTCATCTACCATTCAAAAACTAATCAAGAAGCTAGCTTATGTGGTTTGATGCAATGTAAACCACCAAGTGCATATTCATGTAAACAGCTTTGAACTACACCTTATATAGCTCCGTGTTACTGATTGGCTGTCCAAAAAGTGGGATGGGACTCGAGCCTGAGGACTAAACGTATAAATCTCTAGTTGGTTTAATTCTGAACCAGACCCCAAGCTTTCAAATAGTCAATCAAAACAACGTAGATACAGGCAAAAATGTGTATTAAACCAAGTTGCCACAACATATGTGAACAAAGAATTAATGGTTGCCCATATTTGTTAAAAGAATCAGTATGCAGAATATAGTTTCAGCGAAGAGTGTGAAAAAATTGTAAAGCTCGAGAAATAGAGAACAAATAAGTCTGGATCAATCTGGATGATTACAGATAGTCTCATAGTGTAGCTATTTATTGATAACGAATACAAGGCGAACTTTACAACTAGCCATCTGTTCCTTTCCACACTGCTCAGACCAACTAATAATAACTTCCTAAAGTGGCATCATGAGATCCTTTAGCCACTACTAGTCTACTTTCAAATGGTCAACTGGTGGTTGACGTACTCAATATGTCTGTTAGGCTGTCAGTTTAAACTTACACGGCCCACCTCATTTTTTGACATCCGGGTAGTGTCATTAAAAATCACGATAACAACCTAACTGAAAGCCAATTATATATATTTGCAGTCGGTGGATTACAGTAAAGTTATAACCCGTATTAATCACGTTTAGGCATAAAATCCATCATTCCAAATAATAATTTACTTATTAATAATATTAATTAGGTATAAAAATGGCTAACCTCTGAATCAATTATGATTGACTGTTTGTTCACGTGCGGACAAACATATGGTTCTGAAACATCTGGCTTATGCACTTTATAGTACTGGTGAGGATAATCTGACTGATGACCTAAAATTCATTAATTCATTTTAGTAGGCGATGTAATATCCATCTCATAATATTAAATATGAGCGTTATGGAACAATTGCACTCATAATTAGTTAGCTGCGGATTTTAAAAAATTGAAAGCTAGCCATAAAAACAAGACTATTGCAGTGGGAAAGTATGTATTATACATGTATGAGGACTTAGAGAACATAGTTGATTGATAAAAGGTGGTCATAGGTTTAAAACGTACATCATTAACAGAAGTATATCAAAATAGATCAGTTTAAAATGTCAGCAGAGTTGACGCAGCTTCAATGTGAACACGACTTTAGTTTAACCTTTGAGTCTCTTACCAACAATATTACGGAAATAAAATGGTGAAATAGGGAGATTTTTTCAAGGTGGTTTTATTTAAATACCACTATATTAATCAATTTACTATGCAGTACTGAAGCCCTTAGTCAATGTACGCAAGCAGCTTATACTATTATTGCCCTAACAGTCTTAAAAAAACTTTTCCAACGAAGAATTTCATAATGTACTAAACATACAATATTGAGTAAAGCTATTACTGAATGGTTTTAGACGATAAGAGTATATATTTAATAGTGGCTTATATAAATTACTGCTCGATACATTTTCTTGATTTTCATAAATAGCAAATTTAAGCGTTTGTAAATTTTGATAAAACACAGTTAAATATCAATAGTCAAGCCTCATCAAAAAGTTGAGCTTCTACATAGTCGAACGACGAGTACAGTATTACGGACGTTGTTAGGCCATATAATTTCAATTGCTTTTATTTTTCGCAAAATCTTATCATAGTTTACATCCTAAAATTAAGGCTAGACATTTACTACTTCATGGAAAAAAATATCGAAATAGCAGCCTTATAACAAACGTATTAAAAGTAAATTCGCAATGTAAATGGCTTTATTGCTCAACAATGTGTTGTAATCGGATGAAATAACCTCTTAACTAAGGAGGTATGTCCGAAGCCCAATCCATCCATTCCAGTTTTAGTAGACTGATAATATCATTAGTCCACAAAAATAGAAATCATCTTAAAGTTAGATACACAAACCTGTACTTGGCTAATGAGTTCGTTCATTCACTCATCAACAACGTAGAACCGGACACACACGCCCATAGGTTCAAGTTGCCATACTATCTTAGCAGCACGAGATTAAATTAAAACACTTGTTCCCAGCGGATTTAATTAAGAGTTGACAAAAATAAAGGAACTGAGGAGATATAGACAAACAGCAGTGACAAATGCTATATCTAAATTCATCTGTAGATTAATTGAAGGTAGAGTATGAACAGTGAATGCATTCAAGTAAGCTGTGCTTTGAAATTGGGACTGATTTCTGTGATATGTAAAATTTAGAAGCTTTTTAACTCTATAAGGGATTTTTATGAAACAGATAAAGCATATGAAAAGTCAGCAACATCAACTTAACAATAATAATAAAACCGTTCATTCACAATTAGAAGTCGTCAACAAGGTTCTGCCCGCTGGAATAGACACAGTAAGAAAACTACTTAAGGTGGTGAAAATGTTGTTCACGAATTCAAAACACTTGTGGTGAAACACGGCCATGTCCTTAAACCTAGGTTCTTGGTAGTGTCATTTAACACAAAATCGAACATAAGCAGAATAGATCCACTATAGTGCGCCCATATACACACAGGTAGACACATTTTATTATTTCACAGATGCCAGTATTTTAAACTGTTAAATGTTTGAAACAAAGTAACTCACATAGTTTACATTGTATTTTGCTAGGCATTTATATGGTGCTGTGAGCTGGGCTGAATTAGTTTTTCGTATGTATATGGTCAGCAACTGAAAGAAGCAATCTTAGAACGAGGTGGACAGTCTGGAATGTAAAAAAGGAACAAAACAGCCATGAGTGAAAGCCTCGTAAGATTAAATAGAATCACTCACAAGCAGAACCTAAATTAGCGCCCGAGTGCGTCGCACAAGTATAACAGTAAGAATGACTGTATTTGAAATTGTGCCGAAGTATAACCCCTAATCAAGGTCCCATGGTAAAAACACTTGAAACAAATATTTTTCAATCTTCTAAAGCATAAACAGTAGACTATTGGCTTTTTTCGAGTTTAGGTTTGGTGGAATCTGAAGGTCTTTGGTTGTGATTTTATTTCATCAAACTTAAAGTTACAAATATGATGAATGGTAGATAAATATAGTCATGTGTAGTTTTCGTGTCATAGGATTGAAGACAACTACCAAGTATTATATCTGAAAACAGACTAAGGATATTATTATTGTCGCTTTGGTAAGGAAATCTATTAGTTTCATTCTCTTACAATGAAAATCCTCCACAATCTTTTTCTTCGTGTACTTCCCCACAGAGTTACACTCGTAGGCATGTTGTAATGTTGATTTGCAGTGATGATTTGTTGAAAGAAAAAAGATCATTAAAAATGTGATATGTTGCGTTAATGCACTCTTTTACTTTTGGAGGGCTGAATGACGTTTTTTCCTTAGCCTAAGCACTTTTTATCACTCTTTGAAGTCGTTGCAGGAAAGAGAAATATTTTTAAGGTTGAGGGGGCGTAATCAGTGAAGTTGTCTAGACAAAATATTTTATAGTCCTATATATTTTGATCTTTGTGACAAAATTAGCCGACCGTTTTATCCATAGTATTATAAAAAATTATATCGCACTAAATATATATTGTATATCACGTCATTCGAGCTAACACATTTTCATACAAATAGCTGTAATCTTAGTTACAAATTTGCCACTACCTAATAAAAGTATACTTCATACTGAAATCTCACCCTCCTATTTATAAATGGCTCGAAATAAGGCTAAAATGTCCAAGCTGGATAGCGGTTCTCCCAAAAACCCTGAATCTTCCTCTAACGACCTATTTACCACTGAACCGCTGATAATAGGCAATCACACACCACTTGTCAAGGCTATCAACCTGACTGATCTAAACAGTGACATTGCTGATTATAAAAGCAAAGTTGAAGAAGTACAATTAGCATTTACCAAAATGCAATCTATCCTAAGTGACCTAACCTACTTGCTTGGAAAGCATGAAGACATAGAAATAAATATGGCAAAGCAAGCTGAAACGTTCCTAGATTTTATTGCAGCAGAAGTTGTAAAGCGACTCACCTCGCTTCACAAAGCCATCGTCTACAATGTTCCAGGGAATTTTCCACTTAAAAAGGTTAGTGCGACCCTATTAAAGGCCAGTGGCATGTCTCATATTCCATGAGAATGTAATAGACTGCGTAAAAATGACTGGCAGACTAGCTGCCCAATTCTATTTCACTTTGCATCCATCATAGATTGCAAGCGTTTTATAAAATCAGTAAACTTTATTGGATCCGGCGGTGACTTCAAAAATGTACTAATAGTTGCTTGTAAAACGCCTCTACAACGTAGATCCCTCAACCGTTACGGTGCTGTTGTTTCAGACATAAAAGATTCCAAGTCACAATTAACCACTCCAAATAAACTTTCCAAAACAAAGTCTACGACGAACTCTAGTGGTAGTACACCACCACCTAGACTTTGCACTCCACCCAGCACAACCATACCCACAACTCTACCTAGTATAGACACTCATACCCCAATACCTCTCACAACCAACGAAAATGGTAGCGACCTAATAGATTTAGACATCACTCCCAAGGGGAGTACAGTTATCTCACAAAATAAAGAGGTGAACAGGATCAAACCATACAGCTTAATCCACCACCCTACCGTTAATACAGAAATAGAATTCATACCTTATCCTTACAACAGGCCTAATGCTCTCCCTATCAATAAGGGTCAGCATAACCCCATCCCTAACATTCAGAGTAATAAAATAAGTAACAAACGCCAAACCGCTAGGCACAATATCTCTGAATCACCAGATTTGAAGGCCAGTGTTAAGAACAGCAACAAGCGGTTCCTCTCCTATCACCCTATATCTGTTCCGTCGCATAAATAATTTAAAAGCAATAGAATGACGCATGCAACTGCGTCAAAGTACCATGTGTGAATGACCCCGAAGGCTGATTCCAGGAAGAAAAGCCTCCTTCCTCTACCCATACCGTTTCTATCCCAAACAGATACTGGGAATAGTTTTAACTTGGGATGTCACCCGTTCTATCAACACAAGAACCCTCCTAGACTTGGAAACTTACGACCTATATACTTTCCTACAGTAAACAGTTGTAACTACAACTACTTGGCTGCATCCCAAAACTCATTACCTAACTACTATGATCCATATGTCACGTACGAACACTCGAACCATTTTTAAGAGTATCCTCGTACGATAACTCACAACCATTCTCACCCCTACTCATTGCCCCCGCAGCCACTACTAAGTCAGCTGATGACGAGCCCGAACACCAACTTCCAGCTCTGCCACTACTAAGTAACCAATCTCACAGCACCATATCTCTACTAATCACAAACACTTTGAGCGTGAAAAACGATCATAGCAGTGACAACCTAAACATTGAGGCTGCAAAGCAATCACCCATTATCTACTCACTAGTATCTGAACAATGCGAAACTCAGCTATCCCCAAGTCAAAGTCTCACCCAAAATTCTAAACCTGACGCCTTCATCCATGACGCTTTAAATTATTTCAACCTCACTGGCCACTCGCTTAGTCTATGCCTACTTAACGCGCGGTCACTATGCAACAAAATGATCGACTTAGCTCTGTTTGCATCAATCTGCCAACTATCAATTATTATGGTAACTGAGGCATGGACTACCCCTAACGTCTCTGATCTAAGTATATCCCTTGATAATTATAATCTGTATCGTAGTGACAGGCTACATGGACGTGGAGGGGGTTGTTTAACACAAAGTTAAACTCACTTCTGGCTTAAATAAATTACAAGACTCAGTGTGGATTGTTATGAGACCTACTGTATCACAGTCTTACCTATTCAGTTGCGTATACCAACAACCTAGCCCATCAATAGAGAATATAAACTTACTGTCAGACATTTGTACACTGGCCTCCTCCCTACCCTTTACAGGTAAGGTTATTTGTGGAGACTTTAACATGCCTGAAATCTCATGGTTCCCCACCAAAGCACCGAAACGCTGTGACTTGCTTATGGAACGTTTAGAGCTTGGTGGCTGGTCACAGTATGTCCGTAGCCCTACCAGATATAAAAATATTTTGGATTTGGTTTTTACAAATGAACTCTCCCCATGCACCGTACGTACAGGCAAACAATTCCCAGGTAGTGACCACAACGTTGTTATGTGCAGCTTTGACTTACAGACTACACCGTATAAATGTCCGATTACAATACCTAGCAGATCCTTCCACAAGATGGACTGGAAAAGCTTTAAGACTTACTTCAAATGTCTTGATTGGAACAACTACTTCACGGAAGACGATGCCGATAAGCTGACTGGTATACTCTACTCCAACACTTATAATGTACTAGATGTAGTAGCACCTTTAGGATATACTAAACCTAGAATTCCGAAGTGTATGCTTATCGCCACTACCGCAAGAAGAAGCCTACGTAAACATGCAAATAAATTTTATAAACATAAAGATTTTTCCTCCCTCATAACTATGAAAGAAATATGCATTAAGGCCAGGGCAGAGCGTATACAGATGGAAGTTGCACTAGAAAAACAGGCTACTGCACAGAATAACTCTATGGGACTTCTCAAGACCTTCCGGAACAAAATCAGTAGCTCTAAGATAAAGGGTGGAAACGTCTTTATCTGTAGCAATGAAGTATATGATGACCCCTGCCGCATAGCTGATGTATTCAGTGAGCACTTTGCCACCTCACTTACTATTGAAAACCACATAGATGGGATCGAACCCACTACGCCACTATCACGCGAAATCAGGGAGATAACATTTACTATAGAAAATATTACCAATGCCATCACTACGCTAAGACACTCATACACTTTGGGCCCTGATGGTATACCAGCCACTGTACTTAAAAATGGTGGCACGGACTTCCACCTGGCACTTCTCAAATTATTTGCAATGTCACTCTCTACTGCATGCTACCCTACCCTTTGGAAAATTACACACGTCATTCCTAAGTTTAAACCCGGACCTGTAGGAAATATAGAGAACTACCGCCCTATTAATCTAACCTCTGTTGCATCATGAGTAATGGAAAAGATAAGCAAGGAGGAATTATTCAAATATTTACTTAAAAACGAACTACTCTTCCCTTCCCAATATGGATTCTTAAAGAATAGGTCGTGTGACACATGCTTGTTAGACTACCTAGATGACATAACTACACAACGGGACAAAGGGCTTCTAGTGTCCAGTTTATTTCTCGACTTCAGTAAAGCTTTTGACAAAGTCCCTCATAAGCGACTGCTCATTAAACTTAAGTCATATGGGGTCAAAGACCCACTTTATTCATGGTTTGCATCTTTCCTGGAAGGAAGACAGCAAACAGTAAGGTTCAACAATAGTCTATCATCGCCTAAACCAATTACCAGCGGGGTTATACAGGGAAGTGTACTGGGTCCCTTATTGTTCGTTATTTACATAAATGACATAAATAACGTTATAAAACATGGCCGACCGTATTTATATGCGGACGATCTCAAGATTGTTTATAGCTTTAAACCGGACTCTTTAGAAGAAGGCATGACTCTAATTCAAAAGGACCTCGATAACCTAACTTCCTGGAGCCAAAAATGGCTTAGTTACTTGCTGTGTTTCACACATGCGTGGTTCTAAATCTTGGTCGATTCCTTTCATTATGAAATTTAAGTATATCTAATAGGTTTATTGAGTATTAGACTGATTGTCATTTTTAACCTTTTTGCTTCCATACTCTTGCGCATTTTTTAATATAATTTAATTGCCCGAAACGATGTTTTGGACTATCAGAGACTGGACATTAACACAGTCCAGAGGACTGTCGTGAAGTCTAATTCTAAAGATATGCATACTGAACTTTTCTGTGTAAGTTTTTTATCAGAGCTTTATTCTGATACCGATTACACATTCAGTTTGTTCTGAGCAAAGTTTCTTAGGGACATTGAAATGAAATATAAGGGAAGACGAGTAGCAGGGTAAACGATCTGAGAATTAAATTTTCAATGTTTCACCTCGAAATTAAGCAGAAAAATTGCCATCTACAGATTGGGCATTGCTCAAGGCTCTCTAGACGAACTACAGAACTGAATAAAAACCTAAAAATGTAACGAACGAGGATTGCGGTTTAGCTGTACTTGTGGGCTGCAATAAGGCACTTTCCCAGATTGGGTTAATCTTGGTGGAGTGTGTGACACATAGTGTCCAGTGCATTGAAATAATTTCCTTGAGACCAGTAGATATGTCAGCTTGATATCACAAGTGGAAAAGGATTGGAGCCAGCAGATATAAAAGCGTGTGGGATAACTTTGGACTCTTTTGCCTATGGTACAGATACTGTTTTATATACACAGCTATGAATTATGGTTTTGATGAAGACAATTAATCAGTAATAATGTTTCACATATCTCTTAGTTTACTTTCTGACCTGTGTACTTTACATTTAGTTACCTTAAACTCTCTAGTATACATGAATTATTGCTCCTAGCAATATGCGTTGAAAGCAATGAACTTGAGCCTCCAGGAGAGGGGGTATGAGAATAACTTTTACGCAGAAAACAAAATTATAAGAGTAAAATATCTATACTGCCGTTAAAAAGTTTCTGGAGGTTGTCAAGCAGATTGGAAGTCCGAAAATGTGACTTGTGCCCCATGACATTAAATTCAACGATTCGCCTGTGACTGGCTTTATGCTGTAGATCACGTTAGGCAACATATGGCATCAAGTGTCAATGCTCAAAGAGAAGCGCTTACCAATCCCTACAATACCATGCCTCGGTAATAAGACTTTGGACACAGTTTTCATTAGATGCAACGAATAACAATTCGGGGCGACTTTGATTGCAGCATTGTTCTTATTCCTTGCCTCTGTCACTCCTTATTATAGTCATTTGCTCACAGTAATAAATATTTATTACGCAAGCAGTTCCGCACTCTAAGAATCACAAGGTACCTTGTGGTAAGACGCAAAGAGCTAGAAGCTCTCGTGTAGACTTCCAACACCTGTACACCATATGTAGCAAACTTTTCTACCGTCCATGTACTTATTCATATTAAATTGACGCTTATTTATGCAAATTTTAAATCCCTTATATTATTACGACCTGGAAACAAGTTTGAATTCCATAATATCATCTGAATATATATATATAATAACAAGTTAAGTTAGAGGTTGTCAAAACAGTGTCTGATATACGTGTGTGTGTGTAGGCAAGAAAGCGGTACCAAAGTCTAGTGGTGGTTAGTAGATTCTAGTATCCGTTGAAGAGGTAGTATATGAATCACATTGTGGTCAGAGCAAGCAGCGTGAGTAAAGACCAAACACACCCTTGGGGAACGAGTTCTATGGCATTTAAGGTTGTGTTAGCCTTATTTACAGAACGTTCCATAGTGATCGCCGTAAAAATTGAAACTGTAAGTTTCACTTTCTAGACCTGTCTCTTGTTTACAGGCTAAAGGGGCTTTGTGGGTACTGCAACTTACGTGACGCCCTAATTAGTTTGTGATGAATGAAGATGTTGTTAAGGAATAGAGGTCTGTGTACAGGTTTAGAGTATAAAATAGGTCCACTAACACCAAGGAAGATTAAGTCGAAGACACAGTGGGCCATCGTACACAAAAGTGGCAGGCCACAAAGTTGATACTGGGCTCAGAAATGAACACTACGCCAACTGGCTTGTTTAGCTGAGATTACTCTCTCCGAGCTACAGGAGGTTAAATGGTTACTCAGTCATGGTCAACAACATTTTGAACTCACCTGGACATTCAAATAAGAACATATTGGTCGCAATGCGTACTCTGAAGCCATGAATAAACCCTCGAGTACAAACACGAAGGAAGGCTAGTCTCTTGACATTAACGGCTTTTTCCATCTGAAATGGATTACCTGATGCAGCAAATGCAAGCCCTAAATTAAAATGTTTTAGGAGAAAACGTAATGATCGTGTCTTCTACTATATCATACCAAAAATCTATTGGAACAAAGGCTGGATACTTGATACTGATTCGATTGACTGGAATGTCTTATTCCGTAACGCCCCAAGGTCTATACCACGTTCCTACTCTTGTCGTCTTTCTCAACCACTAGACACTCAGAAACTTCCCAGTACTCGGACGTGGGTCACAAACTTAAGAGTCCTTGGTAAACCCCATAAGTTCCCGGCTTTGCCATCTTTTATCGCCAATGTCAATTTAGGGGCAAAATACATAATCGTGTTTGATGACAAAGAGAATGATTGCTCCTTCTCTCGGACATTAATAGTCATGACCGCTCTCAATGGCGGGTCATCTATGGGCTCTTGGAGGTGGTTTCTGGCCACGTTGCTATCAAAAGGTCGGCTCCTAGCCATATGTTCCCCTGAGGATCTCCTAAGCCACTACGGATCACTCTATATAACAAAACAGTCTGGGCAGATTCTACTCAGAGCTTTCTCAACGCAAGCTAGATGGAAATTTTCAAATATTGTGATCAGGCCAGATAGACCCTAGTCAATAGGAGAGTTCTTCTGATGATAGAGAGGAACTGAAACTATAGGAGAGAAGTGCGCCATAGTTATACGTGGTATAACGAAGCTAATGGACGGTTCCGATGATAACCTAACCCTGATGCGTCACATCACCGATAGACTTACTGTCACAGAATCTATGAGCTAATAAAGTTTTCAGAATACACGTATCAGCCTAGGTTTCCTATTGGCAACCAAGAAATGGTAACAGTTATTCTGCAGGCCTGGAACAGCGGATCTCAAAAATTGCCATGAAAAATCAAGATTAGTGAAAGTAGGCCTAAAATTTTAATAATAGTTAACCGCGCACTACAAGGTCCTCCTAAGCCTCTCTACAGCTGCCTATTGAACATCTAAATTTCGATGATCAAGAACTAGAATTTTACTCTGCGACGTCAGGACTCAAATGCTCACCACAACAAAGTATGGATTGCAAGTAAATCACCCTTAAAATCTCAATGTAGTCAGCCTCCTAGTAGGTGGCATATCACTCTAGATCCTTCATCCTCTCCACGTTTACCACACTCACAACAACTAAAGGATAGTGATTTCCCTCCTTTTATTTTTTTTTACAGTAGTGTAAGGAGGCAATACTAGAAATCAGGGATCAATCACACATTAAACGTTCTACTCCGATAGCTTATTGTGTAATCTGGACAAACAGTAAAGCCACTGATGCAGAATTGAAAATTGATGGATACCAGCTATCCAACAACGACGGGCGCGAATAATGATAGGGTAAAGTAGCACCATATGTGAGCACATTCCCTTGTGCTCACTGATCAATTAACCCCCCCATAACTGACAATATCCACTTAAGTGCCCGTAAGTGTGATTGCGTTGATGCCTATCTATCTATCTATCTGTCTACACATCTCTCCTATTTCGTTCGTCTTGTGCACTACTTTATTCATTCGACATTCACACGTGATTGTTTCTTTTCTAAGTTCACTTCTTATGCTTAATTGTATTTAAGGCAATTACATTCGGTCATGAGGAGATATGTCCTGGATGTGTCTATGTGACTGTTTGTTTCCATCGGTTGTTAGTTCAACACAATTTCTCTGCTGCTAAATGTGCTTTTACTGTGTCACTTTGCACCTGCGATTCGAAATACTATGTACTAATTAAAAATACTGCTATGTCAGGTATAAAACTGACAATAGCTAAAATTATAGATCAAATTAAAAGTGTTTGTCTGCATGAAAAAACACCTTATGTGCAAATTAATACTTACGACAATAACACTATATAAATTGGACAATCGATTTTTGTTTGTCAAATTGCAATTTAGTAAGTTCAGGCTTACTGGTATAAAATGAGGTAATCAGTTCAGTTGATAACTGGAAAAAGGATATTTAAGCCAGAAATAAGCGACTTGCAATATGAGAAATAGGACAAAAGTCTTTAAGTGTGACTACAGTGCTATGAACCACGGTTACTTGAATGTGGAGACTAATTTGGCTCTCGGCTTGTCGTGAAAGTCTTGCAGATAGAAGAGGAATGTACTTTTGCTTTACTAGGTGATTAATTTTTGGTTAATGATTACTACTAAGTCTGTAGACCGCTAAAATCTGTAAGCTCATTGTTGATGATCCGAAGAAGTCATCATAATCTGTACTTCTTAAATATTGTTACCAGACTCAGCAAAGATGTTTGGTGAGGAACTTCCACATATATTTTTAAGGCAAGCATAAAATGGATAAGGTACACTGTTCCTCAAGATTAATTTAGAGTCTCGTTTTATATGTTACCGCGAAATTGTGAGTGAGTTCCAAATGAACTGGTAAATTTTGCTAATTATGACATTACGCTTTGTGCCTTAGTAAGGGGTATAACTGATAAGGAAATTCTGAACGAAATAGAGGCTAATGCCCCTTGGTATCTGGTTGTTTGGGAGTAACTAGAATGCAATGACAGATTACAATTGCATGTCATATACCTTCCCGTCAGTGAATTTAACGAACGCAAGATTGCTTCGGATTTTGAGCACCGAAAATGTCAAACCCAGTGACAAAGTACGTTTTGACAGATGGATTTATGAATTTTCGAATCCCTTAACTGTTTATCGGAGATAGGAAACAGAAGGCCATTACATGCATAAAAACTTTTATTGGGAAATAGCCACATCCTTTATGCCAGGCAAGCAGTTACGTCCTATAAATTTCCTGAGTTAAAAAACCTCCCCTTTCGTCTGTATCGACGCACACATTTATGATTAGAATGGTTACTAGTCTGCTCTAACCCAACAAACATTGAATATAAATGAAACAAACCTTTAAGATGGATACACAAAATGATTCCCTAGTTTATGGGGAAAGTTATAAAAAATGTTAACACTAGCTTTGTAATTGAAACAGAGTATTAGCGCCGTTGATAGAATGTAAAATTCGTCAATCTTACTGCTGCGCCAAGTATAACTTAAAACAACAAATAGTTACTCTTCATGGTTTTGAAGACATAGTTCTCCACAAAGCAGTATCAGTGTAAAACAATCCAGTAATGGAGAGGTTGAAAATCAAAATTATGTGAAATATAGTTTATTTGAAAGGCATCAAAAATTGAAAGATAATATGTACCGTAAAAATATTGAGCTAGCAGCCGCTGAATATAAAAGTAAATGAATATTTTATCCGCTGCAGCATACAGTAATGTTAATAGCATCATGAAACAGGTTGCCGGCTGCTAGGCAAGCTCCAACAATTGGCCATATCATTTGCATTAAGCCTACTCTGTGTGGATATACCATACGCTCACGAAGGTGTTAATACCTATTACAGAATTTGACACCTGCTTCTGGTACTTGGCGAACATGTGGTAATTCATCAAGGATACTGTGACCTCTGGTCTAACGTTCACTGTTGTACATGATGTTTATAAATTAGAAATAACAAAGTGACATACTAGGATACGGGTGGTGAAAAAGAAGCTTACATGAACAGTAAGATCAACCTGCATAAATAACAAGATGATGATTAAAGAAAATAGTGCAAAGAACTCAAAATCTTCTGGTAGTCGCATTCACTTAGAAATCGTCAAGTAGATGACACTCGTAGTCCATAACATCCCTTTTTTCTGTAAATTGTTCGGCACCTAAACATAGCCTTCCAGGTTTCCAGGAACCTAAGTAGAATGCTGAAATTCTAGTAGGGACTACATTATAGCAGGAAAATTCGGAGAGAACCTAGGCACTGTAGGTACTGTAGGAACATTCGCACTACCTACGTTTGCATCATTTACTTTTGCACATACAAGGAACTTACGTCCGTAAGCTTTGGTTCCTACGTTTCACATGTTATTATAGGGCAGAAGTTTTCCCAATTATCCATAAGCTAGATTCATAACTCCTAGAATCATCTGCACTTCTCTCGACAAGAGGTTGATGACACTGATCTCAACACCACACAATCTTTATGAGTAATCGGTTCCCATAAAGGTAGTATTACATGAGTGGTCGATTCTCGCCTATTAATGTTCTGTTTTCCACCTGAAGCCGACCTTACTGTTACTTTGGACTAACATACACATCTACACCTAATTGAACATAAGCACCGCAAAGATAAATAAAATTTCCTCACATTAAGAAGTCCAGCACCCTGAGAAAGACATGAGATGTTAAACATGTATTGGTGTCTCCCAACACATCAAGATAAGGGCATGAAGTGACAATATAATGAGTAGTGGACTTCTGATATGTGAAATATATAGTTATCAGGACACTTACATCCTTGAAGTTGTTTAGTGCCGTTTTGACCTTTATCCGCATCTACAAAGTTCGAGACAGCACATTTCGTTCGAAAACTTAGAAAACATTGGAAGGCAGGGCCAATTAGTGGGGACTAATTAATGAGATGGCGATGTTTTATTTCATGGTGTTAAGGCATGGTTTACTTAACAACGTTAACGATATCTCATGTTAAATAATTTTGATGGCAAAGTCATCGTAAGCTTTGCAGGAGAAAGATTTACTTTGAACAACATGTCTGTGAGACCGTGGTGAGTCTGTGAATCTGAATGAAAGCTTGGAGAAGCGTAATAAACTCATATTTCGGTATCACAAATGTTGGCTAAATAAACCATTTGGATTTGGTTCATTCTTTACACTTTCTAAAATTTCCCCCTAGAAGATAATGGTTGTGGTAATCCATTAGTTATCGAAGACACCAAAAATTGAAACTGTAGCCATGACAGTGAGGTTGCATCTGTTCAGTAATATCAGTACTGTAGAGATGTCTGCTCGAAGATACTAATGACAACACTAGTGTCTATTAGCTGTGTTGATAAAATTGTCAAGATTGACAAGATGGTTCTCAAAAAGTGCGAATGTAATCAAAGATGTAGCATCCATACAGTGTGGGTAAGTAGTTATTATGATACAACTCACAGTAGATATCTGGTATTTGGGATCGATATCTCGGAAAAGGATATATTGAAAGGAATCCTGACATCGTAAATTCTATTTTGATCTCGATTATTAACAAAATATGTCAAACCAAGAACAACAATTTACACTGATGACTTGATGTCATACAGATGTTTATCAAGGCTTTGATGCAATCATCATATCGTTGTTTGCAATAGTCACTTTCTGTAACCCACAACAGGAATTCACACAAATAACATGGATGTTACGTGGTCTAGATTAAATGACTATTTTCAACGATATAAGGATGAGTAGTTATACAAATGTTGCTTTGATTTTAAATATTTACAACCCTTAGATAACATTGAGACACGTATCATGTAAAATTATTGTACACATTCGAGCATTACTTCATTTTGGAAGCTTCTCCAGCAATACCATCATTTTATCCTAAACCGCATTCTTATTGGTTAATTTTTGCTTAGCTAATGTTACGGTTAAGCCATCAGTCTCTTAAACTCTTACCTATTTTTCAGTTCTATCGTCCTTTAATCATATCATCTGATCGTCATCAATGGACCTAACCAGTGGGAACATAAGGTCGTAATTTATTTACAGAGCTTATCAGTAATTAAGCTACATCATAAGCGGGTGACATATCGCTTAAATTTGCCTCCAAATATCAGAAAAGAATTGACCGATAGGAATCCATACAGAAACTTGTCTCAAATTTCGACATTTACTGCCTTTAGTTTTTTGCCGCTACTGCTATCCACTTAAAAAACTCTGTGAGGGGCATTTAACTAAACTACTTAAAGAAAAGATATGTCACTTGTACTTGTTAGCTTAACTTTTATTAACTTTACAAGTTCGTGGTCACATGCCGAAAGATTGACAGTAGTCGTAGTCTTTGGCGTTAATACTGGCCGGTAGTAATCTGAAGAAACAATGGTTTTGTTGTGGCAATGAGCTCTGAGTAGCCATTACAGAAACAGCGGGTTTACTGGAGGTTTCCAACTTCTACATATATTCGACAAGCGTAGAGTACTTTTCCGGTGCTTGCAGCGATGTGGTGGGTAAATGTGTAAATCTCTCCTTTTGGAAGATATGATAGCTAGGGGGGGGGGATTTGATGAACACTGCTTGCTCAACATCCAACTCTTATGTCGTAAGTGCCTGGCACGCTATTCTACACGGGCGAATCAGAAACTGTTGTGTGGTTTCTCCACAGCCTCGGCTGCACCCATTGAATCGTTTATGGGCTCCAATATGAGGCACCACAGGGCGAAGTCCTTGCCGTAAGGGAGCAAGTAACTCATGAGATGACATGTTTCTATATTGGACTCAAACTACACTATTTTCATCTCTTTTCCCCAGACAGCCCATCAGAAATGCGTCAGGTGATTGAACACCCACTACGTCAATGCACCTAGTGACCTCTTATGCCCGCACCTCAAATTCATTACCCAGATGATGTTTGTGGGGCATTGGGTGTATAACAATTAGACAGATTAGCCTCCATAGCCTTAGAGGACATTGTGGCTAATTCATTTAAATTAAAAGTTGATACCGATGCGTTTGATTGCTGTTTGATGCTCAGTTTCTCCAGAAGGATCGCCATAGTTTGTAAGCTGCTTTTAGGAGTCACTGAAGCCGGTTAGCAAAACAACTCGCAGAGTAAGTCTTACTAGGAAGAAACATGACTCAAAAACAAAGACTGTATTTTCAACTAATCATATGTGTCTTCTAATCGGTCCGTTATCTCTAAAATGTCATCCATTAATCCAACCGTTCCACGCCGCTGTCCTGTAAGAGAGTGCATGAAGTTTAATTACATTCATGTCACGCTAAAGGTCATTTACAACTGTTTACAGACAAATAAAAAATAAACGACCAATAGGAATCCATACAGAAATTTGGCGCAAATTTCGACAGTCATTGCTTTTTTTGCACACAGCTGCTGTCTACTTAAGGAGGAACTCTGTGTGGGGCGTTTATCCAAACTGTTTAGAAAAAAAACATGTCACTTGCACTTGTTAGTCAAGGCTTTATTATTTTTACTAAATTCAGGAACTGCAGTTCAGGTCTGCCTCCTCGTTTTTGCTTTCCTGCGCAGTCAGCACTCTACTTTTGGTGTTTATGGTGCTCTTACAACACATACGATTTTGTCCCCCATGGCTTTGGATATCAAGTAGCGTGATTGTTTGTTCACCAACACGTTCAGGTGCATTCATTGATGTCTTTGTCACTTCTAAAATCTTCTTGTTATTATGCAACGCTGTGGTTGTTGGTTTGATAACACTAATATTCCGCGGGAAACTATCAGGTATAAAATTACATTTGAGTAACGTCCTAGTAACTGACCGTATCGTCTGTAAAACGTATTTAATTTGTGGGGCTTTCTTCTCTTGGAGTGATTTAAAAGTCCTGCTTTCTAGTTCAATACTGGGATCAGTAAATAGTCTGATAATAGTGAGATTGCTGGCACCTGATATGTATGAGTCTGTTTCCAAAAATAATTATAATCACATTTAATTATCGATTCAGTTTCAGCTCTTCACTTAACGAAAGAGTTTTAATGTTGACAGCTTGCGGAGCATTTATGGGTTTAACATTTTATTTAACAGTGCTTGTGCTTAACAAACTGACCCTTAATTATGCATATCCGGTCGTAAGTAAACAATGAATGTCTGTTACGTTGTAGGGCAACATATTTGTGATAGTGAAAAAACAATTATTTGCTCGCCTTCTCACAACTATTGGGAAAACTTTATACTTCTTGCCACTTTATGCAATATGCCCGAGCCTATTTTGGCACTCCCATCAAGGGTAAGTTTATCTACTAAAGTAATTCATACTTAAGAGAGTCATTTATTTGGCGTATCTTTGATTATCAGCTAATTCTTCTAATGCTCGTTACCACCTTTCATCTTCAGTTTTCATGGAGTTGTGTAGTTGACGTCCTAAAATCTCAGTTTCTAAAAGTAATTCCTTTGATTCTTTTAACGTGGTAATTCTAGCCAATTGACATTCCACTATCCTCCGTTCTTGATTCTTCATATTCTGTTCAAGGAATTCTAAGCGATTCTAGCAGCCCTTTAGAACAAGTAAGTTAGTATTCTTAATCATCTTGTAGCATTTGGCATTGGAAAGATTAGCTGACCTGGTAGCTACTAATCAAAATGTGAGATTCTCAATATTTTCGCTCAGTCACTTGGGTACGTTTATCCTTATCTCGATTTGGTCCTCCAAGTTAATGTTAAAGTTGCCAATTTTTTAACAATCGGATGTTTTTAGTTGAATAAAGGTGAATAACACTGCGAAGAAGTCACAATTTGCAACATGACAGTAATAAACAATTAGCACATTTAGGAGGTATGTAACAAGAGTTATGATCTTTGAATCAGTATTACAAAAAGCCACAATTTACTAGTGAACTTTGGATATTGTTGACTAAATACTTACTCCTCTTGTTTTGTTGCACAATTACAGACATCACATTGGGACTGTAAACCTTAACCTAAAAACACAACTTGACTTAGTCATCTGGGAATTTTGGTTAATCAGATACACAGGTTTCAACCCATCACACGTCCCTATATTTTGTCTAGCTTAGTCATAGATACCGCCATACATGCCACTTTAAATTTTTAGGAATTAATATCTAGGTGTACTACCGGCATGATTCATTTCAATTTTAACGAAGTGCAGTGATTTGAGCATCTTTAGTAACAAGGTGAATTATTTTGAATTTTAAATGCTTTTAGGAATAGTGTGAACTTGATCCTATCATTAGAAATGAGGTAAATGTGAATTGATCAATTGTTTTTCCAAATATGTACAACAGATTGATGAAATATGAGCTGAAAAACCCTGTTACGAACAATGTACTGAGTACAATATATGAAGTAGACTAAGGACAAGGAAGTTTTTGTGTGATATATAGTGTTTAATGAAGTGCATGTCTTCATACTTCAGTCTGCAGTCAAAAAGTCGCTGTTCCTAGTCGTTTTCCAGCATTGTGGATCTTGGAAACAAAGGCTAAAATGTATATGTATGTATAATCAACATAGAAACTGGCACATGTATGCGACGGTTGAAGTTGCCATACCTCTGGCACTGCAAGGTTAACACCACCACCATTAGTAGAAGTTACTTCAGTAAAATAAAATAATAATAGTAACAAGGAGTGCGATCATATAGAATATGGTTCAGGAAGCGTAGAAAGAAAGTTATGGAATAGTTTAAAGCTCATGATTTAAGGGACGACAATGAGTGAATGCATCTGCGCCATTGTGACTGGTTCTGGGCCCTGTGTTTCTAGCCACTGATTACGGTAATCGCGAGGACCCCATCCAGGTAGTCTGCAGTTACCGACTTGACTGAAATCGGCAGCCAGTGACTTCATGGACTGATGCCATGTTTTGGTTTGGCCGCCTCTAACTCTCTCCCATCCTATTCCTATATCAGCCAACATTGTGCGTCGAGGCAGACGGTGGTTGGGCATATGCAACACATGTTCCAGCCACTTCAGTCGATGAAGACTCACAACCTCATCGACTGGTTTACCAAATTTGCCTAACACCTGTCGTCTAATCTCGTTATTGCTTACTTGTTGATCCCAGCTAACGCGAGTGATGTTTCGTAGACCTAATAACCTTCGAATGTGACCTACCCTTAATGGCCATGTCTCACACCCATACAGTAAGACAGAGCGAAGTGTTGCTCAGTACACTCTCCCTTTCGTTGAGAGGCGAATATCTCGTCTACGCCATAGGTAACGTAAGTTGGCAAAAGCCAAACGAGCTTTTTGAATTCGTACTGATATTTCGTCCGGGACTAACCCAATAGGGCTAATTAGACTTCCAGGATAAGTAAAGTAGTCGACGTGCTCAACTACTTCACTCCCTATCTTTAGTTCAGGTGTTGACGAAAACCAGTCCTGGAGCAATAGTTTTCATTTAGAGGGGGAGAAACGCAAGCTAAACATGCTTGCATTGGAGCTTATTGCTGTCAAAAGATTCTGCATCTTCGCCAGACAGGACTATATCGTCAGCATATTCTAAGTCAGTAAATGGATTTCCTGGTAGGAGGTCAATTCCTAAAAAGTCACACGATGAGAGTGTGATTTCCAACAGTATGTCAACTATGAAATTAAACAAAAATGGGGAAAGTGGGCAGCCTTGACGGACATTACTTGAAGTTACAAGTTCAGATGACAGTTGGCCATATGCTCTGACACGACTAATAGTGTTTGGGTAAAGAGCCTTAACATGTTTTATGTACTTTTGGGGCACGCCTTTCAATGAAAGACACTGTCATAGAACTTCGCGGTCTACAGAGTCAAATGCCGCCTTTAAGTCGAGATAAACCACTATTGTTGGGCGCCGAAAAGTATGTTTATGTTCTAAAATCTGACGAATGGTGAATATCTGGTCTATACAACCGCAATTAGGTCTGAAACCAGCCTGATTTTCTCGTAGTTGTTGATCACGAGTTGCAGTTAAGCGTCTGATAATTATAAAAGTTAGTATTTTAGACACTTTATTAGTCAAATCAATTCCTCTATGATTATCGCATGATGACTTTGACCCTTTCTTATATACTGAGACGATTAACGATCGACACCAGTCAGACGAAATTATGTCAAGTTCCCAAACCTTGGTCAAAATATCAGTCAACCTGGTTGTCAAAGTGGGACCGCCATCCTTAAATACCTCTGGGGATAATCCATCTGGACCCGCTGCTTTGCCTTGCCTTCGATTGGCTATAGCTTTTTCGACTTCAACAAGAGTCGGGGGACCTAAGTCGACTTTCCATTTTGGCTATCTCGAAATAGTAAGAAGTTCTAGAGTAGCTGAAGGCCAACTGAACTGCTCCTTGAAGTGTTCAGCCCATCGTTCTAAACGTCTAGACTGAGCTAATAAGCGTTCCATCTCTTCCGGAAATCGTCTCACTAACGCTGGATTTTTTTCCTCCGGTCTCTTTTATTAACTTGAAAAGTTGTCTAGTGTTGCCTTTTCCATTTCCTTTGCTTTCGTTACCCACCACTGATCACGGTCGTTTCGCAGACTTTTCGTCAGTTTATACCTGATTACACGTCGCTCATCATCATGTTCGAAGCCTGATGGGATAAGTCTTCGGGAGTCTATCAAGTCAGCAGAAGCCATTGAGATCCATCGATTTTTCTTAACATGTTGATTTAAGTTCTTGATAGATATCATTGTAAATGCCACAGCTGTTTGAACATCTTGAGAAGCAGTATCTAGTCGGGACGCATCTTTATAATTGCCTAAGTGATTCCTAAGTTGTTACTGGAATTTAATCTTGTCAGTTTCATTGCTGAACTGAATTCTAGCAGGTTTTCCTGTAGTAGTATTTCTTCGCCCAGTAAGATGCAAGCAAATGCGTGCTCGTACTAGAGTGTGATCAGAATCCAAACATGTACTTCAGGAAGATCGGCAATCTTTTATCGAGCCTCTCCAACGGTGACTAATTGCGATATGGTCTATTTGAGTCCACCGCTAAGTAGGGCCAGGAGGTCGCCATGTTAAACGATGTCGCTCCTCATGCTTAAAGTTCGTGTTGGCTAGTAATAACCGATTGTCTGAGCAAAGCTACAGCAGACGGTCGCCGTTATTCGTTGTCTGAGCTGGAACACTGAGGCATCCACCAAAATGTCTTTCAGACTGGTTCAAGCTACCTATTTGGGCGTTAAAATCACCAGCCAAGATTACCAAATCTGAGTGTTTGGCCTTATGAAGAATTTCAGAAAGTTTTCTGTAAAATTCATTTTTCACTTCACGCTGCAGTCGGTGGGAGCGTAGGCAGAAACAACGAAAAGACAACGGCGTGTGTCCCTATCTATCTGTGTTCATACTGAACCATTTAGTCGGACGGTACATAGGCGACTGTCGACAGGAATCCATTCAAGGAGTGCCCATTCTGCTCTCATACTTAACGCAATACCTACACCAGCTAACCCAAGAAAAGTTGCTGTTGAGTCGCCAGATAAACGAAGAGTGTATCGCGAAGGTTGTTCATTCTGACTAGGTGAGGTCAAGTGAATGACCACGCCAGGATCTTGTATAGGTGTTTCGGAGACACAACATACATCAATGGCGTGGGATTCTAATGTCCTAGCTAAGGAGGTTTGTTGCCCTATTTGACACGGGGTTCGTACATTGAATGCACCAATGTAAAGTTTGGAGCGTGGTCTTAGTATGCTCGGGACGTTATTTCGTGGGCCGGTATTGTTGGCACTAATGACACAGAAGGAAGTTGAAGATATGGATTTAGACTTGAAGGTAGGGGTAGGACAAATATTAGGAATAGAAGAAGGAGTTTGATTAAAATGGCGGTGATCTTGCGTGTTGTTAGAGGTGTGAGGGCGGTTATCTCTTCCCAGTTGCCCACACTGTGGAAGGGTTCTTAATGTACCTGAAAAGCAAAACGGGTTAGGGTTGGTCTGAAAGACCTGGGAGCGTGACCGCAGTGCCCAAGGAACAACCACTTGAGGCTGGTCACATGGCCTTTTTGAGAGAGGCTTTTATTATTATAGCTCCGTACTTGTTGAGACCTTACTGCCGTGGAACCAAAAAAAAATCCGTGGAGTAAGGTGAGGTGTGCATGTTTAGGGTCGACCTTTTCTAACCCTGCCCTTCCTTTGTGGGAAGGCAGCATCGCTGCTATGCTGGTTGTCCGAAGAGAACACCTTACTGCCGTCACAACTCTGTACAGCCAGCAGTACGACTTAGTCCTCGGACCTTATATTTGCTGCTTTTGGTCTCACCGCTCTTCAACCGACGTGCCTGGCATGGTAGGACTTTGAGGAACGATTGTTCCAGCCAGTATAGCCCGATTGAGTCATCACGATAGGCAAGCCCGACCACCACGTCAAGGTAGCAGCATGGTCGGGCAAAGGCTAAAAAAATCTTCATAAATAGTTTAAAAGTCACTAATATATTTACAAAAGCTTGCAACAGTAGTTGTAGTGTATATTACCAGATTCTATACATTTTCAAAAGTTGGGCATTCTTCAACTTGTAATAGGTTATCTACCGACTAGTATTTGTTGAGAAATAGACATTCAAAGCTGTGTGACTGTAGGCGGGACATCCATCCACTGACCAAAAGACGCGTTCGCTGAGCAGCAGTCCGATCAGTTCTATTTTATGGATGTGAAACATTGCCATTAAGGATAGAGGATATTCATAGGCTTCTAGTATTCAATCGCGGTTGTCTTCGAAGCATTTCTCGTGTTTACTGGGACTACCGAGTAAGCCTTACGTGGGTTAGGGACAAAGTACTAGGGATGTATAGTTATACTAACCCAGGTTGGTCGTATGGAGAACGATAAGATTATAAGCAGCGAATGTATTGTCCAGGGGCAACATACTGCCGACAATCTGGGAGTGCAATACCAGTAAGGTGTTTTCAAACAAGGAGCATGTCAGCGATTCCCCCCTTTGCCTAACGGAAGATTGGAGTTAGGAAAGGTCGACCCTAAAAACACAAACCTCACTCTATGGATTTCCATTTCATGCAGTAAGATCTGTGTAATTACGGATCTAACACACCAAAAATTCGCAAAATGTCTGCGTGTAGCAGGCTTCAAATAGTTATCTTTTGAGTTCTATGGTCTCGCTCGCAGATCATTGAGACCATTCCTAACCAAATTTCCATTAAGAGGACCTCAAGAATAAGGACTCCAACTTTGTGGGTGACCGAAAAGTGATGGCTGTTCTCAAAACAAACAGCACTCGAAACCACGATGTTCACAATCAAACTTCTGCTGTTCCTAATGCTTCTTGTACCTCAACTATCAACCCTAAATTTCGTCTTTGATTCCTCCATTTGCCAGAAATGGCAACAATTAAGGTTCATGTGGTTTTGAGAAAGGAGGATAAATCGACCGGTGCGGTTGTGAATCTTCATTAGCTGAGTATGCCAACCAAGGCATACCTCAAAACTAACTGGCGTTAGAGGAGAATTCTAGATAGCTTGGGGAAGGGGAAGTGTTACGAGGCTAGAACTTGGCATCAATCCTTGTAGTCATTGATTACTGGTCTGAACCGTGTTGGTGAATGCAAACTACTTGGTTGGCGTCCGAGCATTCGTCGAAACCAATGGTCAGGGACTTAGGGTGATAGACCTGAATCTGTCACAGTGGCGCAAATCCACCAATCCATCGTCTTCCATTGAATCCCGAGCTTAAAATTATTTCATGCCTTTTCACGAATTGATTCTTCTCGTATCACAATCTTTACTCCCACTCTTTTTGCTACAACTGATGTTAATACTACTTTAATATTCATCTTCCTATCCGAATGGGTGTACCAAGTTTTATGTTTTAAATGACTGGCTGATTGCGATTGGAATAATATGCACATAAAAAACAAATATTAAATGCTGTTCTCCGAATTTTACTGCAGAAGGCACTGAAGATATCTAAATGTCAACTCATAGATGAACATATCTCTTTTATCAATACCTAATACATTGTTTAATGGTTGATAATATGGCTCCTTTGCTAATACCTTGTGAGAGGTGTGCTAAGAAGTTTGTTGTTCATCTTGTCACTACTGGGTGGACAAAAATGTTTATCCAGTCAAGAGTTATGAATATACATCAACCCAAGTAGATGTGTTGCTTAGTAAATTCATTGTTACTGTTTTCCACCCAGTATAATGCTGCTTGTAGTTGAATCAAGTTTGATAATATGAAGGGCAGCCATAATGTGTTGGTACTCATATTTCTATCATATTGCGAAGTTGGGAAAATGGATATTTGAGCTTCTGTGCGTGATTTTACATTAATACGTCTACGTATCATTGTAATCTGGTATTTATAACGTTAAGTAGTTGTATTCTTGAATAAATATTGGAGTTATTAGACAGTGATCGTTTAGCTTATTATCAAACCTATACAACAGTTGAGACAACTAATCAACATAGATTTCGTTTTTATTAATCTCTGTTCTTTGTTTTTGTTCGAAAGGTGGTCGGCCTGTATTGTGGAAACAAATTAGTAATCTTTGCTTTCAGTTAATCGACCAGTTCCTATTAAATGTTCATAAATCAAATAGTCGTGGGATTAACCTTCTGAGTATACGTGAGTTAGTTTATTTATAAGAGTGGTCGTTAAAAGCTTCACTGTAATGCCTGGTCAGGTGTCATGTGATTTGGTTCATGGTCATATATCAATGGGATGTATCCCACTTTTTTGTTTGAAAGAGTACTAATTAACGAAATGTCAGTAATTTCCTGGCCTAGAAGTTAAAGTTATGTTTATCATTTCAGATTTCTACACATGCTAGCATCATATTCACAGACTACCTTGCTAACACCAGACTTCTCGCTGTCAGCGGCTCAGATGAGCTAAAAGAGCTCCCGGTAATTACCAGATGTAACTGGGGCTTCCAACTTGATGGCATTTTCCGGTCACCAAGTCTCTTAGTACCCACACAAGCTTTTTGCGATTTATGACGTTATGATCTATGTGTATTATCACATCAGAGTAGATGGACGCGTCTTGAGTTGTAATGAACCTGCAGAAATCAGGTACTTGTAAGTGAGACGTTTAACAAAGCTGCGTGATACTGGCCCGCTATTTTCTTGGCGTCATACAAATACAGCTAATGCTCATTTTCGCTTTTCGGTAGACAAACAGTTAGCTTTGAACCTTACTCGGATTGATATTTGGTTACAACAGAAGCTACAGCCAATCTACTTGTGTCAGTCCGTTCAGGGCACTACGTTTTCTGGCCACTGAAACTCAAGATTAGCGAGGCGCAAACCAGACCATGATCAAGGTATTGGTAGGTATTCCAAAAGGGACGATGGCCTTGGACACAACCGTGATATCGGTGACGGATCACGGTGTGATCAGTCTATGTCCACTCCTGAATTTTAGGAGGACGCCGGGGTTACACGTCAGTAATAACTGTGAGGTTCTGCCAGAAACATGTTGTGGTTTCCTCATTCCGTTTTACCATTATTATTGCTAGTATTTTCATTATTGTTATTACTTACCACCATTCACTAACATAAAGTTTATATTCATGCCTAGAACTATATTTTAGTGTTTAGCCTTGGTGGGGAGCTTACTTACTTACGCCCGTTACTCCTCACTGAGGAGCATAGGCCGCTTACCAGGATTCTCCATTGGGGAGCTAGTTGAGAAGAAATATTACTTTCAATTTGTGTTCTTAAAATAAATATGACTAATAATTTGACAGCAAATATTGTTTGAATTAGTAAACATATACTGATGTTCATATTTTTCGTAATCACCAACTGCGTGTGGACTGGGATATTTTGCGATAACCCAGTCCGAAGCAGAAGGCACCCATAAAATACCACCCCTTTACCTAAAGATCAGGCCATAAGGCAAAGGAACATCATCAAGAAATGTAGTACCATGGTAGCAAAATACGTTCATACTCTTTTCTTTCCTTCGGCATTCTAGAGCCCATAGGATTAGGGATTTCCAATCCTCGTTGGTGGGTCCCACGCATCTGCTAGCCGAGTCTCAGCGCCGAGCGCTAGTGAGCTCAGCTTCCTAACTTATCCCTAACTTCCCTGCTTGAAGAATTAGACCACAACCCACACTGCCATATGGTCATTCTAGACAGTTTTATGAATAATGTGCAGTAATGGTGCAGTTTTATCTGTATTTGGTCATTTGTTATCCAATAAGTATTTCTAGTGCACACTGTTAATTTATGCCTGTTGACAACTATGATACAAAGCGTACACCATTTACGGCTCATGATCCTAACTTTTTGATTATTTTCAGCTTTTGGGGCTAGAAACATTGATTTTAAATTTAAACAATTCTTGCCGTCATCTATCAATGGACACTTGCGGCGAAGCAGTAATGTCCGAGTAAAGCCTTTGTCAGGAATTAATGGATTTACATATAACATGCAACCTCTGGAGTCGATTGCTCACAGTCTAACTAACAGTAGTCGCGCTTTTTTGTCTAAGGTACGTTAATCAGAAATAAACGATTTGAATTATTACCTAACATTAATATTGGATTTATTACAGCGATTACAAGAAATTCACGCTGTTTGAAAGTAACAAAGGACGAAATATTTTTTGTAATAGTTAACGGTTAGTGTATACTTCAACTCTAATTTGATACTAAATTGGAGCATCGATCAAGACCAAACGGTCTCATAAGCGTATTATTTGGTTAAGTCGTAATTAATTTAAAAATCATTGTACATACTTTATGTTAAATGAGAAGAAAGTCAGTAATTGTGATACAGTCGTGTTGTAAAATAAATACATTAATAGTCGAAATGACCCACGAGTTGAGAAAACAAGTCAGTAGTTGAATACATATATTAAAGTTACACAACAAAGTGTTTGAGTATAAACTCGTCAAGGCCGCGCTAAATTCACATCTGTTTCTTACTGAGTGCCAGTATTCGGTTCCAGCATTTCAATGTTGATGACCTCAGTGGAATATAACTTATTAGATATATTTTATTATATTGCGAAACTTAGAAAGATATCAATGCGTTAACTGTTAAGCAAACGGCCTTCTAGTCTCAGTTGATATCAGTTGTGATAATAATCCTCCTTACTCTTCGGTTGTAATACTTTGACACATAATTATCCATCAGTATGCATAATTGAAGGTAGTGTCAAAAGGGAAATATTCTAGTTCGGTTTATCTCAACAAGCTATTAGCTTGATACATAGGAACTAACTTAAAAATCGGATATATTTTCAATGTAGTACTTAGTCTAAAATTGATTTTGTCAACTATTTCATTGCCTATAAAAGTGAATCATAGGAAGATTGGCTTCTCGATAGTAGCTTATCCCATCCACTTCTTTCTTGTTTACTTATAAAGATGAAGTTTTGTGGCAAACTATTATATCACAGAGTCAGTCAGTCAGTTACAACGTAGAACTTGGTACGAGCGTACATCAGTTCAAGTTGCCATTGCCTCAATTAGCAGACAGATATGTAATTGTCGGATCGAATGCCAGAGTAGTGGAAGTAGTAATAGAGTTGGTATTAATGAAAAGGATTAGACATCGAAAATAAGATTAAGGAGTATAATTCGGCAAACAGAAAATTATAATGGATTCAGAAGCATAGAATTTGGACGAGGACAAGAGGTGGGTGCACCTGCGTCATTGTGAACGATTTTGAGGCGTCACCCAGAGTCTCTAACCATTGATTACGATCACCACGCGGACCCCAACCAGATAGTTTGCATCTATTAACATGGCTCAGCCTAATTGTTAATGACTCCATGGACTGGTGTCATGTTTTGGTTTGGCCACCCCTAGCGTTTTTCCAGTCAACTCTTACTCCAGACAGCAGTGCTCGTCGAGGTAGGTGATGGTTGGGCCTACGTAACGCATATCTTAACCACCTCAACTGATGAAGATTTACTACTTCATTAGTCGATTTACCATTTATACGTAGTACTATATTCCTAACCCACGTATTGCTTACTCGTTAGTCCCAGTAAACACGAGAAATGTTTCGAAGACATCTACGATCGAATACTAGAAACCTATGGATATCCTCTATCCTTAATGGCTATGTTTCACATCCAAAAAGTAAAATTGACCGAACTGCTGCGCAACAAACGCATCCTTTGGTCGGTAGGCGGATATCTTGCCTACACCACAAGTGATTCAATTTAGCACAAGCCAATCGGGTCTTCTGAATACGAGCAGAGAATTCATCAGACATCAGGACTGATGAAACTCCCAAGATAAGTGAATCGGTCAACACATCCAACTACTTCATTCACTATCAATAATTTTGGTGCCGACATAAGCCAATCCTGAAGCAACATTTTGCATTCGGGTGGGGAGAATCGCATCCCAAACATGCTTACATTGATGCTTAAGGTAGTCAGAGGATTGTGCATTTTATCAGCATCTTGACCCAAGAGAACTATATCATCTGCATATTCCAAGTCAACGAGTTTATCTCCTGGAAAGAGGTCAGCCCGGAGACGTCAGACGATGAAAATGTTAACTCTAAAAGTGTCGATGATAAAATCAAATAAAAATGTGTAAAGCGGATGACCTTGGCGAACACCACTTGAAGTAATTAATTCTGGCGATAGTCCACCATAAGCTCTGACTCGACATGTAGTGTTCGAGTAAAGAGTTTGTATAAGGTTAGTGTACTTCTCTGGTACACCTTCCAATGACAGACATTGTCACGTAACCTTATAATGGATAGAGTCAAATGTCGCCTTAAGGTCAAAGAATACAACCATTGTTGGACGTTTGAAAGTGTGTCTATGTTCCAGAGCCTGCCGAAGTGTGAATATTTGGTCTATACAACCACTTTCAGGTCTGAAATCACTTTGGTTTTCTCGAGTTTGCTCTTCACGAGCTTTAGTGAGGCGTCGACACTAATATTTTAACCACTATACTCGTTAAACTGACTTCTCGGTAAACGTTGCAAGAGGACTTCTATCCTTTCTTATAGATTGAGACGATTAGTTCTCGAGACTAATCAGATGGGATTGTATCCACTCCCCAGATTCTAGCCGAAAATCTCAGTTAATGTAGCTGCTGAAACTGGACCACCATCCTTAAGTATCTCAGGGGTTAATCCATCAGGTCATGCTGCTCTTCCTCTCTTTTGATTCCATATAGCCGTCTCAACTTCGCTAAGAGTTGGGGGACTGATATTAATGTGCCATTCAGATTGCTTGGGGATGGTGGGCAACTGGGATGAGATCGAGGGCCAGTCGAGCTGTTCCCTAAAGTGTTCTGCCTATCGGTTCAACCTTCTGGTTTGACAGTAAATAGAGGTCTCAACTTTCTCCGCAATAGTTTCATTTACTGTCAGATTCCTGATACCTGTTTCCTTGGTAAGTCTGAACAGTTGCCCACTGTTGCCTATTGCCGCTGCCTCTTCCATCTCTTTAGCTCTCGCCACCCACCACTGCTCATGATCATTACGTAAGCTTTTAACCAGCTTGCGTTTCAGTTGCCTTGGCTCCTCATCGTGTTCAGAGCCAAACGAGATGTGTTGTCAAGCATCACTCAGTTCAATAGATGCAACTGAAATCCACAGTTTTTTTAAGCTTTTGGTTTAGTTTGCTTGTAGATATCACTGCTGTTTCAATAGCTTTTTTAGATATCATCTTAAGCTGACTCGGGGCGGGTATCGCTTACATAGTTGACTAATTGGTTTTCTAGTTGTTCCTGAAGTATATTCTCGACTTTCACATCACTAAGTTTAACTCTGAGGGAGGATCCTTGTCTTGGATTATTTACGTCCAGTGAGACGCAGACTAATACGCGCTCGTACTAAAGCATGATCTGAGTCAAAACATGTGCTCCAGAATGAGCGACAGTCTTCTATTGAGCCTCTCCAACGGTGGCTGATGGCAATGTGGTCCATTTGAGTCGAGCGTTGGGTTGATTGTGGAGGTCGCCATGTCAAGTTATGTCTTTCCTTATGTTTAAAGTTGTTGCTTGCGAGAAATAGACGGTTATTTGGACATAGTTGTGACAGACGGTCACCATTATCTGTTCTTTGAGCAGTGACACGATAGGATCAACCTAGGTGCCTTTCGGTTTCGTTTAGTCTACCTACTTGGGCATTAAAATCACTAGCCACTATTACTACATCAGTGCGCTTAGCTTTTCGAAGGAGGTCAGAAAGCTTTCTGTAAAGTCCATCTTTTACTTCATCTGAGCTGCAATTAGTGAGGGCGTAGGCCGAGACAACGAAGAGGCAACGTCGTGTGTCCCTATCTTTCCGAGTTCTTACCATCCCGTTTAGATGGACAGCGCACAAGCGACTGTTTATTGGAATTCAGTCAAGGAGTCTGTTCAGTCTTTGAACTTGGTGCTATACCTACACCAGTAAGGCCTTCAGTGGTAGCGGTAGGGTCTCCGGAAACACGAAGGGTGAATTGTTCCGGTTCTTTATTTTGACAAAGTGAGGTCAAGCGAATGATTGTACTTGAATCCTGTATACGCGTTTCAGAGACAGCACATATCAACGGAGCGCGATACTAGAGTTATAGCTACAAGGAGGCTTGTTGTTTAGTTTGGCATTAGGTTCGAACGTTAAGAATTTATCACGAGGTTCCAAGAGACCAGGAATAACATTTTGTGAACTCGACCCATTAGCATTAGGGACGTGAGGGGACAAAGTTATGCAAGATGGGTTAGTTGTAGGGGTAAGACAGTTGTTAAGTGTTAAGGGTGGGATTTGGCCTCGAGCAAGATTATCCCGCGTGAAGTTAGATAATATGAGTGCGGTCCTCACTTCCTGGCTGCCTACACCATGGAAGAATATTACTTCTTGAGGTGCCTGAGAAGAAAAATGGGTTAGTGTTGGTCACAGGTAATTGGGAGCGCAATCGCAAAGCCCAAGGGATAACTGCCTGAAGTCGATCACGCACGACCTTGTCATAGGAAGTTTTTTTGAAGTGTTAGCTCCGTTCTTGAAAAGGGCCCTACTGCCGGAAACGGAAATCCGTGGAGTAAGATGAGGTGTGACATTTTTAGGGTTGACCTTTTCTAACCCCTTCCTTCTGCGAAGAAGGCAGCATCGCTGCAGATGCCTTTCATCCGAGGGAAACACCTTTTATCACACCCCTCTGCTGCAGCGTACTGCTGTGTTAGTCTACTCCATTTTGTGATTCTTGTTGTGTAGCTTTTGACGGTAATTGCCATTTCCTCCACTGTCTTTAGATTTTTTTTCTATAACTTTCATATAAGTCAGCAAAAAGTACATATTCACCCGTTTTAGACATTTACAACTCTTCATAATTACTACCTTTCTACCAATTTCTTATTTTCATGACATAGTGTACAGCGATTTTTAAAATACACTTTTTAAAATTGGGAAATGGATCGATTTTATTCTGCTACATTCGTTATTCCTTTTTCAAAATTACAATCAGTTTAGAGCTTTAATCCAGCTAGATTTTCAATAGACTGTTTGAAGGGCCAAATGGTTTCAGATAAGTGGAGTAGCAAGAGATTTTTAAGAGTCCACTTCATCAAACAGTAAAAGCTGCTTGATAATTTGTTCATTCAGACCTGTCGCTTTATCCTAACAAACATCCCAACCACTTTAGGATTAGATGCTAAGGTTTCTTATTTTCTACCTATCTACCTTACTAGATATTTACACGGTTGTCTCAAACACAGCTATTTAGTATTTTATCTTCAGAAATAGCCTATGCTCCAACAGCACATCTTTTTGCTACAGCAGTGGATATCGAATGTGCGGACTGCCTAGATAAGCCGCCGGTCCAAACAAGCGGTCAGGCTATAATCTGGGCAACGGAAATCCTGGCCTGTTTGACACTAGCTTCATACAACGAAGACCAATTCGGATCGGTTCAGCAATCTCTTGGGCGAATTTTGTTACTTTTTGCAGACGCAGTGGAAGTAAGTATCTGATACTGATTAAGTCCAGTTGCATAAATTGGTATAATTTTTATTTATTATGAAATTAGCTTTTGCTTGCCATCGAAACTAATGGTTTTTTCCAGTTTAAAGGATATCTTCTTTATTTTACATTTGTTTCTATCTTTCAAAAAAGAATACACATTCAGTACTTCAAGAATAATGCTCATATCATAATAATTATCAGCAAAAGACTCCAATCATCTGAAAATGATAGTAGTGCACAAAGTTACTGATGATTATGTGGATCGAATATACTATGTAGTAGCGAGTAACACTGGATTGTTAATTAAACGTTACTTATGAAAACTGTAGGCTGGGAACTCGCTAATGTTTTCTTTTGAAATGTTACTCTTGAGAGAGCAAAGGGAATGTAATACTATTCGAGGAATACTGATTTAAATGGTATAGAAAATCATTTTTACCTATTACTTACCTTAGTACTTTCCAATTGAATATTGTCTTATTTTTTAAGGCTGTAGAAAAGCATTTGAAACTAGTTGGTTTACTTACCAGCCAATATAAACAAGTAATGAACTGTTCAATTGCTGATAGCCTCTGTACAACTACGCTATCCACTGGACACCTCCAAACTCCACTAAGAAACTCTAAACAACTCTCGGGCAGTGTATTTCCCTCAGATGATTTATGTAAATTTACGTATTATCGATTTGCATCCGATCCTACTCTTCCGTGGCGTGTTTATGCAACGTTTAGCTGGGCTCTAACAAACTGCTTAAATCAATACGGTGATTGCTTTACGTAAGTACTACTTTTTTGGTAATTGACCTCACTTAGACTTACCACCTAGTTTTTGACGTGTATATTTTTGGTCGCAAGATCACATACTTTATGCTAGGGCTTTAAAATAATAAACGGTTTTCGAGAATAGCTATTATAATGTAAATTAAACTGCAATAGCTCGTTTATTTTGACCAGACTTAGTTGTAAGGTCATCACCTTCGAAAAAGAAATCCTACAGAAAGCGTGCGACGCTGCCCAGAGATAAAACATTCCGTAGCACAATTTTTAATTCTACATTATTTAAGAAAACTAAAATTCTGTCATAACCCGCGGTAAAACTTCCAGTTATGACCTAATAGCTTACAGACAAGCGCTGAAGTCGTCTCAACTTTTATTGTATCTTTTTGACATAGCTATCACTATTTGTTACCGATTGTGAAGTTCAGTTCTTGTTAACACTAACCCATATTTTATCTTTCAGCACCATAACACTCGACAGTAAATTAAAAGAAAAGCTACAGCTTCTAAAAGCGTCTCGTTGTATAATGAGAGAAAACTAAAATTAGTGTATATTATTATTATGTTACACATTTGTGTGCATTTACTATTCACACATTTTAAAATATGGTTAATAAACGTGTACATGTACCAGACATAAATATCAGCCAATTTCATGGTGTCTTGGTGGTCTTCGAGTTGCGTTGTCTTTCACTTTGTCAACAATCCATTTAATGCTGCTGTTTATTCCCTCCCTATCACAATATAGATGTAGAATGTAAAGGCGGAGCTAAGCTGGGTTCAAAAGATCACTTAAATGTAATAAAATTTCAAACAACTGGTCACTCATTATTTTATCGAACTGGATATCTAACATTTGTTAGCAAAACATTCAAGGAACCTCATCGAGTGTCTGAGCTAATATGAAGTACTGTTGGGCCTCTGCTCAGATAATTTTGCCTGTGATAGTTTATCTGAAGCGGTAGCACTTCATTAGGACTACTTATTTCTCGCGTTCTAGACTGTCTTATGAACTCTCCCCTAGATAACGTTCCCGACATCATCTGGGGCATGCCTCTGACCAACCTAGAATATGCGATCTTGTTCAACAAAAACGCCAAGAAACCACCTTGTTCAATAACGTGCAGATGTTTGAACTTTGTATACATTTAGTACAAACTATCATAAGGTCGGCCAGCGTTGGTGCTTATTATGGCAACAAAAACTGGACATGCAAATAGCTGTTTGTAAGTCCTAATCGAGTTTTCAAGTGAATCTGGAATATAGTGCAGTCATCGAGGCACAAATTTGGGGTGATTAAAGTAGGTACAGTACTGCATACTGAGAATTCTATATTTTTCCGAATAAAGCATGTATTATTACTGTCGAGAGTTAAAACAGTAGTTGTATCAAAGATATTGAAAGTTACGGAATTTCGTTCAAAGAATACGAATAAATGGTGCAAGATCATATTTTAGCTCAAGACAAGGGATGCATCCGTTCCACGGTGACTAGTTCTGAGTAAAGTCACGTAACATCTTTCAGTGATAGTGCTAACACTATAGATGTAGTTTGCATCTCAACTTAACATTTGGTAACCTTATTTAAGCGCATTGAATGCTCTAGCCCACTCCTACTTTGTCTTGCATCGCACAATTAGGCAAGTAGGGGGTTAAGCATAAGTGACACAAGTCCCAATCTATTTCTCCAGACAATCTAGTCAGGAAGTGAGGATACTTTTTGTACTGGGTCAGTTGCTATATAAGCGATTTACAAGTCAAATGTTGGGAGTACTGCTTACATAGGCAGTTAAGTATTGATGATGAACGATGCATTTGGGTAGTTAAGTTGTGTCATTCTCATAACGTATTTACTAATCTTTGTAAGTGAATTACAAACTTATCATGAGGAAAAACCGGAAATTCTGAGTGACAACTTTTATATGACGATGAAGCGCTATGTTAAAGTGCAGGAATGTTTGATTAACCTCGTTAGGTATGCTATCTTGGCCATTACAAAACCAACTCGTTTACAATCTGACTCTAAACAAAGTGTTTCTTCTCGATAATATACAAGAATCATAAATATTTAATAATGCTAACCGCGAAAAATGACAGCAAATAAACTCATATATAACATTTAATTTACCCATTAAGTGCACTAACACCATGAAATGTACATTGACGCTGTCCAACAAGACGGAGACTGTCATAGAAAACCTTGTTAATTTCAGACAGATGGAAAGCATTCTAGGAACCAAACATGAAAATGTGCATTAGGCACTAACAAACATAACGTAGTTATATACCAGTCGAATCACAGGATGTTCTATATAGATTTGACGACTTATTTTCAGCTTTGTTAATTATTTAAGTTTCTATTAGAGAAACACCCTGTGAAACAAGTAACGCAAAAATTAACTAAAATAAACAAATGTAAATCCCCGGAGTATGTATAATGAGGAACCTGAAGTTTATCAATGTCAGGTATCAATACTCCTTTACCATGACAATCGCTGAATGCTCCTTGAGTGCACTGAAAGTAGGACTTGAAATGAAGTATTCAGACAAAGGCTTCGAGGCCATACCACATAAAAAAGTATGCGAGAGACACTTCAAAACCCAGACTCATCGAATAGTTGCAACATAAGGTGATCTAAATGAAGCGATGTAAGTTTTAACAAAGGAAATATGTTCTAGGTCCTGCTCCAATAAGGACCGTTTTCTGCTTCTATCCGCACAATAGGATGTCTAGGGATCTGTAGGGACCAATAACTTCAGAAGTACTGGGCGGTGGGGAAATCCATGTCATTTGAGCAGTAAGAAACGTTCTAAAGAGTAGTCTTGCTAACGTCAACGATATGTAGGGATGGTTTCAATAAAGAAGTCAAACCTTTTAAAGTTCCTTACCTGCATATCTTGCTTGTTTGCCAAAACTAGTAACGGTACACCTTCCAGTACAGGGTTTCTTACCATTTTATCTAATATTAATAATTTTTAGAACGTACTTACCAAACGCATCTCTAGATTCACTAAAACGATCACTATCTGCAGAGTCAACGACGTAAATAACACCATTTGATTCAGCATAATACTAAGCAAAATTACCGAAAGTGGAATATTAAACTAACTTTGTCCCACAAAGACTGAAGCTCTTCTTGCCCCCCTAGATCCCAGAATTTAAGCCGAATTCCGTCTACCTCAATATATCCGACTTAAAATTATGGAAACACAAGGGACCTACTATTTAAGCCGACAGTAGTAGTGATTTTCTGCATTGGGATAGATTTATAGTTTGGAACAAAATTTATTTTGGCCCGCTCTAAATATGTCTAAACTTCCTAATTATTATATAAGCAAATCTACTGTTTTTCCGGCGCCATCCAGTCCTAGTATGAGGACAGAAAACTCATTCTTCTGTGATAGATAATGCCACAAACCACGAAGTAATGTGTACATCACTGGTATGAAACCAGACTGTTGGTTAGTGTCAATTTACTTTTCAGGTTGCTCCCAAAAATTATGATGCTTAGTAGTGATAGTCTATATTCAAGAAATTGAGTAAGTAAAAGAGAGATGCAAACTAACGTATTACGTAAACAAACAATTTTTCAGGCTTGTTATTCACCTGAGTAGCTCTACATCCGCACTAATTTCCAAGCACTAACAAATGATTTATCTGTCAACCAATATTCCAAAAAACGTGTGTATGTATATCAGTGCCTGCTACCCCATGTGGAGCATAGGCCGCCGATCAGCATTCTCCAGCCAACACTGTCCCGGGCTTTCCTTTCCAGCTCTTCGACTTGACGGAGAAGTACTGGAAGATGTGGGAACGTGTATACATACCTAAGCATCATCATCCATAAGCAGGAAGGACCTGATGCAGATGTAAAGGCACGGATTAGCAGAGCAACGGCTGCATTTCTACAGCTGAAAAACATCTGAAACTCAAACTAACTGTCAGCCAACACTAAAGTCAGAATTTTTAATACAGACGTGAAGACAGTTCTATTGTATGGAGTTGAAACTTGGAGGACTACGAACCACGCATTCCCCCAAAAAGTATAAATATTTACAAACATATATCTACGCAAAATATTTTAGATCCGTTGATCAGACACCATTAATAGCAACTTCCTGTGGGAGAGAAGAAACTAACCTTCAGCCGACGAAAAATTAGGAAAAGACGCTAGAGGTGGATAGCATACACACTGAGGAAACCACCAAACTGTCACAAGACAATCTCCGAGTTGAATTTTTCAAGGCCAAAAGAAAGGAGGAAGATCGAGGAATACGTTGTATTGAGAATCGGAGACAGACATGACAAGAATGAATGGCAATTGGGTAGAACTGGAGACGAGAAGCCAGGACATGGTTGAGTAGTGACGGTCGATGGCCAATGCTACGAGTGGGGTAACAGGCATTGATTGATTGCTGAGGTATGGCAACTTGGACCGAAGTACATATATGCCAGGCTCTATGTTGCTGTACACACCTCAGGATGACAAATAGGAAGATATATTCCAACTAATTAATACACATGCCAAATCTAATTAGTGGCCATTAGAGTAGTTATGTTGTTGAAATTCGGTACTGCGAAGCTTTCAAAATTAGGCTTGGTTTTCAGGACTAAAGTCCTCATACTGCATTATAGAGGGTCATTTCTAAAGCTGATTTACATGGATTTTTTTAAAACGAGGAATTACTAAGAAAAATCCAGTATGCTATCATTCGACAGAAATAGTAATTCTGCATTTGGCAATTTATAACCGCAGGTAATTTAAGACATGTTACACTACATTAGAAACCTTGGCATTATTACATAGACTTCATGCATTATGCTAAATAACAGAAATAGGAACCATTAAGGAGACAGAAGTACGCTTTACACGGAACTACAGTTTATTAGTAAAGCAATTAAACCGAGACCTAATTAAGTGAAGCAACTTCTAAACGTGTGAGGCTGGACCGGTTTTCCCTAAGTCATTTTCAATTTACACACGTATTGTAAAGCACATAAGCCTATCAAAAGTCCAGGGGTGATATAAAATCGTGATATCACTAGAACAGTTGTCGATGTATCATGAGAGTGAGAAATCGAAGTTAGTGTATAGGTATGTCTAAATATGTCCCGCAGTGACTTTTAGTAGTTTTTTTTTCACTTAGGTAGAAAGCGTACTGTTTGAAGGACTCTGTTGCAAGACTTGTACGAAGCATTCGAGTGTCAATTTAGATTTTTACGTAAGTTGTTTTAGATGATCTTACTGGACATTTGCTCATGGTTGTTTCTTTTTCTACATTGTAGACTGTTCATCTTTGATACCAAGATCGCTTCTCTCAGTTGCTGACCGAATACATACGAATGACACCAATTCAGCCCAGCTTACACAAGAGCAAGTACAAGAGAGCTTGGAGAACAAAAGTGAAAGTGATCCAATAACTCGGTAATCGCATTAGATGCACTTGCATCTAGTATTAAAAGCAATTAACCGGGATGAATAATAACCTACGCGTTAAACAAAGACAACCTATTAACTCCCAACGTAGACTAGTAGACATTAGTTTCGAATACAGCACAATTTTGATAATCAATATCTAATATTTTTGCACATGACAAATATAGACCAATCCGAGTATACAATGTCTGTTTGATTACCTATTATAAATTAGTTGAGTTCTTGGTGCTTGCTTTTTGAAAGTCTTGGTTTCGGTTCCTAGGTTTTCTTTTCATTAACATATATCCCTTTGCACGACTGTTCTAGCTTGTCTGTTTCAGTTGTAGTTATACATACATGTTATTATTTTATTGTACCTTCTTTGAAAATTCTTTTTTAGAATACTTTTATAATTCTTTCGTTTTTCTTTCTATAAATACCTTTCTTTGATCTCGTACCTTGTCTGTATGGTCATGCTTCGAGTCTTCAGTAATATCTAATGTGGAGCGCCTAACAAGTATCCTGAACTACTCTTAGTGCAATCAACAAATTACAGTATATTTGTGAGGAGTTAAAATGTGTAGTATAATTCGTTCATGCCTGAGACATACTGTTACTACTTCATTTTCAGATCTTCAATGTTCTCCAAAGGAAGTTGCTGTCAAGTAGCTTTAGATAATTATGAGGGGAATAGAAAAAGGTTTTTGCACCATGTACTACAGTGTCTAGTAGGAATTGATCGTAAGTTACACTAAGTACAAACCAATATGTATAGAAAGCAGATAAAAGTTGTCAAGTGAGATGGGATGTTGGTACTCTTGAAAGTCGTTTAGTCAGACTGTGTTTCATCATTGGCTAACATAGGTTCTAGAATCGATCAAGTGGATCGTTCGTGTTGTCGCTGGGGGGTCAATATCGTCTAGAAGTATCACTTTGTCTATTGTATATTTGGTTCACTATACTGCTTTGGAGTTTGCATGATCCCATCGTCAGTGGTGAAATCACAAATTGTATCGTAACAATGTTTCCAGCCGGCTGACACAGAATAATATGGCTTTGGTCAGTTGAAATTCGAGATTCACACTAGACCTAGAACAGGACTTATGTAGTATGCGGAGCCGCCATTGCCGGCTCAGTCATAGCAAATTAGCCTAGCCAAATTGATAGATGTGTTAATCGGTTAGCAAAAGAATTTGATTTGATTTTTTTTAAAAATGAGTCGAGTTTTTTCTTGAAGGTCTTCATAGGATTTGCATGGGCTATTTCAGCAGGTAGGGGGCTCTAAGGTTTGACTGTTCTTGATGAAAGGTTGTGTTAGTAATCTAATCTACTGCACTGTATCTTACAATTTTGGATGTTTCCTTAAAGATGTGTATTCAAACTCATTCTAAATAGGTGTCCTAGTGGGTGCTCAGTAGTCTTTAGAGTTTGACAAGTCATTATGGGGTCCCTTGCAAGCCACCTGTATTCCGGGGGACACAAGTCTAGGGTTGGCAGGCGTTCTTAATGTAGTTTGAACATGAGTCCACAGACGGACTTCGTGGCTCTTCTTTGAGTTCGTTCCAGAGTATTCTTGTCTGTACGAAGTGAGGGGTAAACAGTGTGTTTCCATAGTCTAAATAAAAGTAAATAAAACTATTAGGAATTACATAGAAAATCCTACTGTCAAAGTGGCCAAAAATGCGCTTGTAATTTAATTGCACTAGTACTGATGGTTGTTGTATCCAGGACTATTATTAGAAATAATGGGCTAAGCTCCTTCTTGTAGTTTAACGTGAATAAACGTGATAGTCCTAGCCAAATATCAGAAAACCCGTACCTTAGCTCAGACATCCTCTCTTTGACGTCTCTTTCTGTTCCTTTTTGCAAAATCGGGATTTTTTTTGGAGGAGAGATATAATATGTTGCGATGCAAAACAAAATGGCAGATAGCACATTTTAAACGTACTCAAACCGCTGCTTGGTGTAGGTAGTAAACTAGTTTTTTATTAAAAACATCTGAAAGACATGTGGACGTACTGTGTCATGGACAGACAGTATTAGCTGTATTACTTTTGAAGATAGACAGCATAATGAAATGTAATTCCGGAATCACTGTATAAGTTTACGGATTTGTAGTAAGGCTAGGATTAAAATTTATAATTAAGCGTGTAACTCCATTGACATAAAAAACATTTGTGAACAGCTACAATGATATTTTTGAAAAAGGTGTTGCATCGTCAGTGAAACAAGTCGCTTGTATCATTCTGCTTTCACAAAAACCTTGAGTTAGGCGTAATGTTGATTACAAACCACATTTATATTTTGTATGGTCTATGGTTGTAATAGCTGTTGTACGCCTCTATCTGTGTATGAATCTGTGATTTCGGAGTTTTGTGAGGAGACATATTGCCTCTAGCCTTTACTTTAAACTCTTTGAAAATGACCTTACAGCTTTTCAGTTACATAGATGAATTTCCCTGACGTCGTTTCTGTAGCTTGATAGTGACAACGCTACTACTAAACTACAACCAAGTCATTTGTATCATCAAACATCGATGTCTTCTGTATTACAACTGCCATTTTCCTGAAAAATTATACAGTCATAAATTTTCTTCCCATGGGCTTAAAGTGGCTAGTGACTTGAAATGATGATTGGCAAACATCTAAACTGAACACAGGCATTCCAAGCATCGCGTTTGCTCGTTTTAATACTGAACTGTTGCCAAAATGCTTCCATTACTTTTGTGGAGTATTTTAGTCAACGTTCCTAACTCAAAGGACTTTTCAAGTATTTTCACATTTTCAAAATTTGTAATCGCTACAGTTTATACATTCACCCCGACAGGTTGTAGGGTGTTTGTAACGGACAAATAAATTTGGTCGCAAAAGCAGCGGTGATAGATTAGGCCGGCAATAAGTGAAGGGGAGGGAATTGGACTGATTACTGTGATCATGATCTTAATCATTTTAATTATATTGATTTCTATTTCGATAGTCCCCATTTCATAACGGATGAGGTTACGTCGTTAAGGACTTTCACTCAGACTAACTGTGGCAGTGTTGTCAATACACTTCGACAAAAATGATTTCCTACCGCTTAAAAAGTTATTAGCAGTAAGGATAAGCACTGATTGATTACATTTCAGCAGTCTCGCATACCTGTCCTACGGTACTGATTAATAACTCGACCACTACTATCACTAGCCTTTACCTCTCATGTCCGAGTAGTGTAACATTCTTCGATCATAAGGACAACGTTGGGTACGATAGGTAGAATAAATTCTTAGTAACGAGTCAACACGAAGAGATGGTGAGGTTGTGATAAATAAGGAGACAGTATAAATGCGTAGCTTTGGGAGAGGGTTATTACATTAAGTCTGCTTAGATAAAACTGTTGCTTAAGTCCCAGCTCTCTAACCCGTACGATCGGGTGTGTTCATCTTTCCACCTTGTTAGACGGTACGAGCGGTGCTTAGTTGTGATGGGTGTTCGTTACACGTGTCGCACACTCGTAGTGTGAGGGAACTTGATTTCATGCAAATCTTTTTCTCTATGATGATCTCAGATGGATTTCTTCGTAAGCATTTATGTTTATTGGCTGTAAGAAAACCCTATCAGGTTTACTGGGGAAGTCGTTTTCAGGATTATATACTCTGATTAATACACTGTGTATCCTAAAGCTTGGCAAGATTAAGCTTAATTCCTTAAGTTGAGTAAGGTTTGTTTAGCTATCCATTTTTGGACGCTTCAGATGAAACAACATACTTTTTAAGATGGTGGGGCATAGTTTAAGAGTTTTCTTAGAACCCATGGACGTAGCCCTTTTTATGTGCATCAGGAGGTCAGTTATCAAGGTCTCATTTAATTTTGTAGGGACCATGTGATTTTTAACTCCACCATATATTCTGCCTTCATCGTGGATGGCCAGTGGACTCCGCACCGTTTGAAGACAATGAATAAGGGGTAATTTGGCTACGGCGGGATAATTAGCTTCTTTGTTCGACCTGCTGCAGCGCAGCATGTGTTCTTACCTTCATAATATATCCCACTGTAATTACAATAAATGAGGCCTTACTGCAAGCTAGATTAGTATTAATCCAGAGAGAGTCATCGGAGGATGTAACTTGCACTGAAGACTATGTAAGTTGCCCACTTCATTATTAGGCTTTGTAAACCATCAAGATAACTAATCTAGATAAGCAGTTAGTGTAGACCATTAAGCAAATTCATATATTAACATTGTGTTTAAGTCATTTGCTGAGGCAAAAGTGGTAACAGTTGAATCACCAAAACTGTATATGGTTGGTGATTTAATGCTGGTCGTCATTACAATTCTGTTCTCGCCTGTTAAGAGGGAAGAATTAACTAAAGTGGATTAGGAAGGGTTACAGTGTGTCGTTCAAATCCTTTCTGGATGGATTGTAGGGTGCAGTATTCCTCACATTTTATGCTGGCGTATAACCTGTCAATAAACGACTAACCCAGCCCAATGTCTGTTAAGATAGGTGGTTGGACAAGTACTGGTCGCGTTTTGTTCACAGAGCGATTTAATGCACATTATTTCGGGTTTACTGAGGTTGAATTTGATTACACTATCATTGGCCAAATATCTAAGAACCTACGGTCTCTTTTGAACCCTCGAATGTCTTCTTTACTCTTTTCAGTCCCCCATAGATGTTGAGGGGTCGTCTACAGGCGTGCAAGTGCTTCTCACACGCTGCCTAAGTATATCTTTTCGCGCGGATTTTGAGGGTTGTAACTTTTTGCGTGTAGTTTATCACGGTTAATTTTAGTTAAATTCTACGCATTTATTAACTTTTAACGCTGTTGCCAGCTTCTAGAAACAACAACATCATGTCTTTTAGTAGTAGAATGGCACGCAACGTTGCTAAGCGCTGGAAACCTAATAATAGCTTGCGAAAACCAAATAACATATTACTCGGCAGTCTCACCTTTTGATCCCACGGAAATACAACAGCCATCACAATTTGTTAGAGCTGTAGATGTCATGACGAATCCAAATAACGACAAAAATTATTTAACTGAATTAGAGAAGGTCAAATCTACCCTTAGCAGAATTCATGACATTCTGTCAGACCTAGAACTAATATCCTACTTACTAAGTAAATAAGACGACTTCGACACTGAGAAACTTAAACAGACGGAAGTCATAAACTTTATAGCTGCTGTTGTAAATCGGCTAAAACCTCACCATAAGGCGGTAGTGTATAGTATACCTGACAAACTCCTTATACATAAAGTAATAACCATCATCTTGACAGCCTGTAATATGCTGCGTGTTGCTTGTGATTGTAGATGACTAGGAAAAAAAGACTGACAGGCCATTTGTCCAGCACCGTTTCACCTCACGTCAATTTTTGCATCATAAATACTTTGTCAACTCCACAAACGACATTAGGTTTACTAATAGCCTTAAGTATAAAAAGATAGTTGCGGACGAAACAACATCGCAGCGTAGCATGGCTAACCATCCCAATGAAATCACACATAATTACAAAGGACCCTCACCACATTCAAAACTTAATTCCAGTTCCCATTCTCTACTATATTTAATGCTCTCTTCACCGTGTTCCAGTAGTAGCTATACATGAAAATGAAACATCCCCTTTTCAAACATAATCTTAAGCAAAATTCAAAAAGTTAATTGCGTTAGTAAGGGTATGTCGATGGCCATCATGTCACCAAATGACCCTCACACTCTCACTGGTACTAGTAGACATAGGGCTACTAGGAGCACTCTTCCAGGCTGTTTTCTACTCTAAGAATTTGTCTGTAGATCTAAGAGACAGTAGTTAACCATCAAAATCTAGTGAAGTAGCAGCCTGTCCTTATGTGTGTGCAGAATAACCTAGGTGGATCTGATTCGATACCTAATCAATACCTCAATGCATCGCGACACTTTTAAAACCAAACCAACAGAGGCTTGGAAACTCCAGCAAAGACGAACAAGCAAGACTCCTCCTAACTTTCTCAGAACCACACCGTCCAACACAGTAATAATAATTTATTCCTGAAGTTGGTGCACTCTAGTTACACAATTAAAATGAATTTTTTGTATAAAAAACATAGTATAATGACATCTAATGAATTTTAACAGGTGAAGCTTTGAGACTGTGACAAACACTTGTTAAATTTTGTAACAGGTTCATGGTGAATTACAAGATTAAAATAATAATTATATATAGCAAAACAGTTACATACAGTAATATAAAACTAACACACCCGATGAAGGTAACATTCACAAACGAAGTAGATTGCGACAAATAAGGCTTTTGGTAGAGAATATGGGATTCCACATTGTAAGAAGTAACGAAGTAGAACATACAGATTGTAGCATGTCTGTTATGACGGTTAAAAGGCTAAGAACAGCCGTTGTGAAACATAACCAGACAATCGTTCCGCACCCCAAGAGTTGAATAACGTATTATCGTCAACGTACCAGTGTATCCACAAATATATACAAGGGAGAAGCGAAACAGAAAAAGGAGTGTTGATTCTACATGAGATATAAATAATCTATACGTTAAGGGGACCTAGGGTCTGCAGAGTATGATTACGGTTTGCTGTTGTGGGGTATATGCTAAGTAGGCCGCTAGATGAGAGAAATTTGTGGAGTAAGTTACACAACGTGGAAGGGATTTAAAAGTCCTAATGTCCATTGGCGGCCTGTTTCATATTTAAGAAAATATAATCAAGGAAAAGTTAGTTCTTAGAGTGGTTTTAATGGCACTGACCGTGATGCTAGATATATGATTACGTGGATTATAAGGGAAGTTGCTTAAACTAAATTTCGCTACAGGTAGAGAGGGCTAATTTCTTGAGTAGTTTGTATAGGGAAATAAGAGTAATTTTAGAATGTCGAAATCAAAGGGGGGAAGGCATCTGACATCTTGTCAGGTATTCATGTTCTATGGTGTTTCCTAATGTATAGCAGGTGTAGTACCTTTGAACAGATTATATCTTGTTTATTACCTACGCGTAGACAGGTGAGAGCAGACGAGCAATATTCTAAAATAAGGCGAGCACAAATTGTGTGCTCCAGTGTTCCGGCCTACTGGTTATGAAAGTTGAGAAGAATGCAATCTAAAAGTCTCCTTGATCTGCGAGTCAGTGTTGCAACATGTTCGGAGAATGCGAGATTATCAGGATATGCTAAGTTAAGATCAGTAACACTGTAATTTCAGTAAAGTCATGGAGTAAGGAGATTAATAATATGCTGTTATGTAGTGTGCCGAAGCATATGCAGCCACATTTGTCAGAGTTGGAGCGCGGCTTCTAAGTAGTGCACCAGTCAGTTACAAGCAACATGTCACATTGTATTAAGCTTAGAAACCGGGCAGGCTAATAAGGCGGAAAAGAGTATGCGACTTCGAGTTCATCAGCAGGCATAAACGACATACCATTCGAGAAACAATTACACATTATTAATATAGACAGTAAAGAGGAGAGGATATAGAACACTATCTTAAATATCTCCCGAGGTTATAGGTTTTGGATGGAAGAGTATAGAGCCAAACTTAGCTATTCGTGTGCGATCACTGAAAAAGGACTTGGTCCAATCTAATAGAGGGCTAGCAATATTGTATATCTTAAGTTTCTTTATTAACAGCGAGTGGTCAACGCGGTCAAATGCTTAGGAAATGTCAAAAGAGAAAACGGGTACTGCATAACGTTTATCGAGGTACCTAGTTATGTAGTTGAGGTCCACGTGACGAGTCACGCACGATCGGGGTTGTTGGAAGCCATACTGGCTAGGCGTAACTAGTAAGTGCCCAAGTATATTTTGATTGGCTATTTTTTCATAACTTTGGAAACGGTAGGAGTAATTTTGAATGGCTGATAGTTGCTAACGTCAGACGTAGAGCCCGATTTATACTCGGGAGTGGATTATTCTAATGAGATAGTGAAGATTTTGAGTAGAATAATCAAGATATCATGCTCATTATGTTCGTGTATAAAAATTTATACCATCTACGCCATAAATCTGGGAGTACTTTTGTATGTTTACGGTTCTGATGATGTTATTGCAATTAAATTCGGCAGTTCTAACTATACCTGTTGATGAGTTAAAATGTTGTCGACTATTGGTACGTTGCGTATCACAGTCTTTCTGATTATAAAACGGCAAGTAGTTAGCAAAAGATGTTTTGAAGTAAAAAGCGCATCAAGACAAACGCCGAGATTCGTATAGAAGATGCTCATAGTATGTTGGGGATCACAAGTTACAAAGAACAGAGTTCTTCCTGACAGGTGGATTAACAAGGATAGGAGATCCTAATTAGCAGCACCTTAGTTTCGGAAAACTACTGGAAGATTGTGGTTATAATTTGTAGCGGATTGGGGCGGAGATGGGAGCGGCAACGAGCAGGACCCCTCTTTGCTATCACACCCAGTTAACTGGTGGGCTACATGAGCTTTGGGGAGGACTACTATTGTTACATAAAATAAGGTGCAGAATATTATCACCTCTCGCGAGATGGATGACACATTGCCGCCAATCATTAATATCACTGGCACACAGAAGTTCGTGTCCAGGTGGACTGCAGTAGGCGTTCTAATTGATATCTGGAAGGTTGAAGTCGCCACGGGTGATTTTATGGAAGAGAAGACATCTATGACACGTGCAAGTGAAGGTATATTTTCTAAAACTCCGGAGGGTCAGTACATATAGCCAACCAGTAGTGTGGCGTTTGACAGATTAATAGTGACCTATGTAGACCTTCTTAACTCTGAGAGTTGAATTACTAAGACGTGTGGTGAAGAGTGAGCGTAGAAAGTAAATTAGGCAACACCTTTCTTCTTCCCCCGGTCACAAAGGTAGTGAATGTATGAGTCTGTCTAATTCATCATCCAAGATGCCGGGATGACACCAAGATCATGTGACTAGCAGGATGAGTTGTCTGAATAGTAAAACAATAGTTTTAAGGAGAGACATTTTAACTATTTCAGATCTAGCATTAATGAAACAAATAACCACAAAAAACTTATTAATGGTTAAATATTCTCCTCACCTGACACTGATGTTAATCGATTCCCGATCTATGTTATATAAAATGACACCTCTGAAAACCCTAGTCTCCTTATACTACCCCACATTTGTCCTCTTGACGAAAATTTGTCTGTCCTCTGAAGTTCCTAACTCATACCTTTACATAGGTATTTTGTCGCGATAGAGCCACTAAAAGGGGTGAAGTGTTTTCTGATATACGTATCCAAGACTACTGAAGCTGGGGACATTGGCGACGACGTTCATAACGCGGACCTGGTTTGATGTGGCTAAGAGTGCACGTAAACAACTTCCGACTACTATCAGGTTACATATATATGTCTCAAAATGCTCTTAAATTAACAGATACCTCAGTGAATGCGTCATTTAGACACGCTGTTACCCTCAGCATCAACAATAAAATAATCATTGGAGACTTTAATCTCTTCGGAGTCTATTGGCGCACATTTTCTGGCGTAAAGTTTTACTGAAGCACAATTAAGCCCTTCAATATTCACGGTTGGAAACATGTGTCTGCTTAAACGAAACAACAACACCCTTGACTTAATATTCTGTTATAATATAGCGTCAATATCCATAGAATGTGGTGAAAAACTACATAACAGTGAATGCAACGCAGTCCTATGTACTGTACCATTGCTCGTGGAGGGTGACAAGTATGAAACGACATGTAAGCGTTTTTAGTATAAAGACTCTTTCATAACATAGTCTTAACACTGCATTACCTCTCAAAGCAGTTACCTCATTTTTTGTCGAATCAACCTGAGTGAAAACCACATCCCGTTATTGATACTAATTCCAGATCAAACAATTATACTTGAGAAAACTCACTCAACCTCTGATCAATTTTTTAAGACAGAGGTAACCATAGTTTTAGAATTACTCGGTAAACATAAATCAAGATCAATTTCTATTGATGCAGTTTATTTTGTCCTAACGACATCAAGTAACGGGGCACTGACAGTTTAGCATTCTAGTCAACGATCTGAACCCACCGCACCAATTGATCAGCTATTACCCTGTATAAAGTTTCACCCCAGCCCACCTTGTTCCTGCACGTCTACTGAAACATAGGCTTAGCACAAAGTGTTAAGGGTGGCACAAACCCTCTACTGGCCATCGGTTTATTAGTCCCATCCACAACAAAACTCATTGTATATCCAACAACGTCCCAACTTAACCCTAGGGTGTGTTCTGTAGGTAGCGAACCCATGGATAAGTTTCACATCGTTAACGATTGGTCTCGTTGTTCAATACCTAACTTTTCATTAATATTCAAAACAAACCTTGCAGTTAAAAACCCAGCCTTTAACAGAGCGCCTTTTATTTCTGACATCGAGAACTCTACATCGGCAATCTCTTCAAATAATGTTAGACAATCATCAGTGTAAAACTACCTGTCAAGTGCATCTTTTGCTCATGGTTTGTCTATGCTGAATGTCGATAAGGCTTAACGTAATGCATACTTGGCGCAAAATAAATAGATAAATAGCTCTTATTCTCAAGTGTCATTGTGTTCATGAGAGCATGCCAGTTTATAGGCATGATCAGAATTATATGAGTTTACATACACACAAATATTTCGATGGCTTTACTTTCAGGACTTTCATAACATATAGAGGTATGAATCATGAACCAAACCAACTGCAACATGGTTTACAGTACTAGGACAACAATCATATGTGTTGTAGCATAGTGCCTATATGACAAAGAACCTCGCGCTCCCTGACCGATGCGTTACATTCATGTACAAATCGCTACTTGAGAACAAAATATTATTGTCACTATTAACTAATTAACAAGTGACAATTTTGTGGTCGCTGCTAGGAAATTCAAGGCTAGTATACTCTGTACATTTGGTGGGATTATGTAAAGAAGTAAGTATAACAAATTGAACTTGCGTGTGTCTTTGCTTACTACTTGGGTCCATGCACTAGTTTTAAGTATTTCAAAAAATTTATAAAGGTATGAAGGTCCATGTATAGGGTCCCAAGTAACAGAAGGAATGTTGAAGTCTTCTCCTGCTAACTTGGTCACAGTCACCGATGATGATGCTGCGAATAAGTGACTTAATTGTTGGCTAAACGTATGAGTAGCATTAGGCGGCCTATAAATACAGCCTATCAGTGACCAGAACCTAGATTACGTAGACGCCGCTCCACATTAGGCAAGACGTTGGATATCTACATCTCCTGTCATAATGCCATCCTCCGATATAACTACTTGAACCTACCCTGGAATTTTCCTGTGTCTCAAGGTTGTTCCAAGGTCTAGCTTGTAATGGACGCTACGTAAATAACCAATTTAAAGCAACGTTTATCATTCCATTGTACCCATGTATTACAGCAAAAACAGTCTGCGCCACAACTAAGCTCTATTATTGTTGTATGATTTTATCGATCTTGCTCGTAAAAACAGTTTGCCCCTGATATCAAGAAACAAATTACTATCATTAACTTGTGATGGGGACAGTTATCAATACTGACAAATATAGCGTCATTTAAAAGTATGCTGCCTCTCGGGAAGATAACCGACTATGAAGAATCGGATCGAACATATATTATACACCCTCCACCTATTCCTGAATTTTTACCTTTGCAGCATATGACGTAATTATAAACTTCAGGTGAAAGGTTCGAGCACACGAAGTTTCAGTTATTAGGACACAACATGAGCCAACTAAGTGCAATAAAGATTTTGGGTGAATGGTTTTATTGAAGACGGAACGGGAGTTATATTGAATGGTGGAGAACTGTCCGGGAATAGTGAAACTAGATATGTCAGGAGTTAGCTGAACTAGTGGAGATCCTTTATAAACGTTGTTTGGACTGGAAATAGAAGGTGGGATATAGGGACGTGGTAGCTGTGGGATAATAATCATAAGGAGGTTGTGAAGGGATACTTTATAACTTTGTAGAGTACCTTCTATACTATGATGTGGAGTAAGTGAGGACTGAAAATAGGTGGGTATGGCAGAAAATAGCGTAGTCAGACTTCGGAGATTCGTTATTCGTACAAAATGATAAGTTATGAGCTGAGGTTCTTTCTAAGTCCATTAGGGTGAGGATAACGTAGATAGCGGATCATGTGGAAAATCTAATGGATTGTAGACAGGTAGCCAGAAATTTTACAGTGGCACGTTGTTATTGTACGCCATGGAAGCATTGCCAACCAACCCATGGTTATGATGCACTGAAGTTTGGGGATGGTTTGTTAATGGTGTGTGCGAATTCGATGTGAACACGGTGCTGCTAAAGGCAAGTGCAGTGCAATTGGTATAGATATGATAAGCCTGATGAGAAGGATTTATAGGTGTCTTATAAGAGTGTTCCATCCGGTTTGTATGCTGATTTTGTTGTTTAGTTGTGAAAAGTTCGTGTACATTTGGTTGGGATCCAAAGAATATGCGGACTGCACATTTTTAGGCATATGATGTTTGTCCTGACGGGTTGTTGGGGGATTGGAAGCATGTCCTGCCCTACCGAAAATATGGTGCCTCGGATTACAGTGATTGTTTTTAGTAGTATGTCGCTGCACAGGAGGGTTGGCTTGCAACGAGACAAGTCTCTTCAGTATTTGATTCGAAGTGCATGGAATACCTCTGCAGCATTGTTGTTCGACTAGGTCTTATAGATATTTTTAAAGAACTCTGGCTGGTTCCAAGTGAAATATTATTTGTAGTGAATGATACGGGATCCTGAAACCTAGGAGAAGCCTTGCTTTTTCTCTCCTTTAATGTTAATGGAAGAGTCTGCATACTTTTACCGGCTTGGGTTTTGGAGTGCCATGATACCTTAGGGTAGCATTGTGAAATGCACCCAGGTCCATTTAGCTGACTATGAATAATTGCATGTGGGCTGGTTAATACTTGGCTAGCTTCTGATAGATCTAGAGTAAAGTCCTCAGAATGAGAACAGCCTTGGATAGTACTACTGGTATTTCTATATCTGCTAGTATCAGTGGGAGTGGAAGGGTGTGCAGATTATCTATTGACTCCTAGGTTGTTGACATGTTCAAACTGACACACTTGCCGTTCCTAAATTTGGTTACTTTTCCTTTGGGTGGAGAGTATCTATCCGATTGAATACAGGTGACACTAGGACACGGTGAAGGACGTGGTATGGTTGGATAAGATCAGAAACTTGAGTCGTGTTTTAGTTGGAGCTTAATTACGTCGTCATTAGGAGTGATATGGTTAGCCGTTCTTCGTTGCAGAGTCATTTTTCCTGAAACTATCTTTATACGCTTGAAACCAGTAGCAGATCTAATGTTGCCTACGGAGTTGATAAAACACTTAGCATCAAAAGTTGACGTGAAGTGTAACAGAACTAGGCAACTCGTTTACAAATCTTTTTTCCTTGATCCTTAACAATTGCACGAGATATGCAACATAATACGGGCTTTCATAAGGATCAACTTTGCCCTAAGTAGAGGGACTTTATCAGCTATATAATAAACATTGGTTTAATGGTTAGATTACAGCGTACCTACAACTGCGTCGGCTATAACGTTTATAAAGTTCTCCACCTGCTTAAGTTTTTAAACGTCTAGGTCAGTTTTATACATAGTAGGTGGGATATAGGTTCTAAGTCTGACAAAATACTGTCAACACTACTGAGTTCCGCCATACAATTTATTTAGTTATTTAAGTTTTTCATGATGTCCACCACCCTAACAAATAGTGGCAGGTGTTGCATCACTACAGAATCGAGAAGAGAGTTACAAACAGAGGACATATCACTTGTTTTTGGTGAACACCTATAAAGTTTGAAGCGCTTAGTCCGATCGCATACCATTTAAGTACTAGAACACACTATGTAGTTGTTAGTAAAGGGCGATGATAGCATTACGAGTTGAGATATGAGCAGAACTTAACTAAATATAGAAACGATAGACCACTTGAAATAAATTACAACCTTCAAAGTCCGAGAGAAAATCAGGAATGATAGATTTGATGGGATTATAGGGCAAATACGAGAAAAGAACCAGCGACCACAGAACCAAGGGGACCAGCGAGCACACAAGCACAACACTTAAATGGAGAGGCGAGGTGTAATGGATACTACTCATCAGGTAATCCATAAGTAGTAGGGGGCGAAACGTCGCGTAAAAGTGGAACGGTAAACAGTATACGGGGCGGGTTACGAAGTGACTAGGATCAGAGTCTGTTTGTAATATATGGGAGCAATGAAGGCAACCAAGAAAAGCAGGTCTTCAACAAAGAATGATCGAGGTACGCAAAGGACGTGCAAATAGATAATGTGTGTATTGTTTATGACGTTCTCTATTTTCACAAAATAAACAGTTTACCTTGGCCGAGCAGACTTTTCTCCATGGCATAAAGCAAACTAACGAGTCAGAGGGCCTTGCTATTAAGGAATATGAAGTGAAAAACTCCACCAACGAAGGGATGACAGAGGTGTTTACAACACAGCACACAAAATAGTTAGACCGAGTTAACCCTATCTTGACTTACAGCACCTCGCCAACCACACGTCCAGCCATAAGTACAACCTTCGGCTACATTCACATTGCAGCAGGGCTAGTCTAGTAAAATCTGAAGACACTTCGCCCGGCAGGTCCTTCGGCCCTTAATAACATTTCGCTTAGCTGCCCTCAAGAAATACGCAGAGGCGATATGTATGCCTGTTTGTAACCCCTTTCAACTTCTGTAGATAGTAAACAAACTCCTAGTAAATAAAAGACGTTCATCCTCAATATTTAATGGAGGAGGGTGGAGCCAGCCAAATTGTTATAGGTCGGTTGCTAAGCTTTTGGTATTTTCGAAAGTACCAGAAAGTCTAATCAGCGAATAAATGAGGAAGTTGATCTGGGAATATCAAATATTCCAGGAATCGCAACACGGCTTCAGAGAAGGCAGTTCTTACACTATGGACGCTCTTCTAATATGAAATTTCTGCATAAACTGATGGAGTCAGAAAAATCAGGTTTAAACAGTATTCTCACAATTCATAAACGATTTCCCGAACAGACTCGCATCGTCAGTGCTGATTTGTGCAGGCGACGTGAAAATACAGAGAGCCATACACTGGGACATCAACATTAAGGCACTACATCAAGACCTATTTAAACTATAACTATGGTAGCAAGTCAATAACTTTAAACTCCGAACAAAGAAATACAATGTTACGCACTTCAGAAGAACGATAGCATAACTATCACCTCTGTGGTGACCTTCTTAGCGAAATCAACAGAAAGCAATCTAAGTATCACCATAAGCAACGAGCTCGATGCGAGCGATAGCTATAAGGGGGTCATTGCCAAAACTTATGTCACACTCCACTTTGTCCGATGGCTGTTAAAGACGCTAGTCATTGAACTCTTACTTGTCTCGAGATGCACAATATAGTCCCTTTGCTTCCCACCCTAAACGGGGCATAGACTGGTTGATAAAAGTGCAAAGATGAGTCACGAAGTAGATTACTTTACTCAGCCTAATGCTGTGAGAGAACTAATCTCTCTCTCTAATCTCTCTTAGTTACAGAAGAACCGGAGATGACCTAATTAGTGGATTTAGTCATAATTGTCGCACTAGTAGTTGAATGTTAATTATGTAATTTGTTGCTTTCATCTTATTAGTGAGTTGTGGGCGAACTTTCTAGACGTTATTTTCTATAAGTTGAAACATTGTTTGTCTGACCAGCCGATTTCTTTTGGCACCTTCAGCCTTGTTTGCATAAGATGAAGATTGTTCTAACTGTTTTGGTGTTACTGTTTTTGTTTAATCGCATTGGATGTAAGTGACGAGTAAATTAATAATCATTTGTTGTAGGACCACATTAAATACTTACATATTTGTTCCTACATATAAATACATCAAAAACTCTAAAACGTCTTTTGACTTTATCAACTACGGATGCGTTGTTCAAGTAATCCTATCTCAGTGCCAATTGAAGCAAATACTAATAGTCATCTGCAAAATCATGAACAGCTCTCCCACTCCTACAAGTTGTTATTGTCTCAGAACACCCGTAGTTTATAATTAGACAATCCTTACAGGATCGTACGCCAAAGAGCAAACATTTGGATCCTGTCACACAGTTTACCACTGAGGGTCTGCTCAATCTGAAATGCTTTTCTTTCTACCATGACCTCAGCTGACTTATAAAACTCTTCCAAGGGGGAGTCGGCTGGATGTGCACGAACACGGTATTCCGTCCACCTCCTGGATGGGGGTGCCATCTGAAAATTTGCCAGCACCGTAGGTTGAGCACCTATTACTTATTTCTGTCGTATATGAAACTACCGTCAGGTTACCCAGTTTATATACTCATCTTAGTATAATCGCTTATACCCCCCCCCAACATTTATAAACTCTCTTTGTCCCTGCCTATCTTTCACTCTTTTCTTTTACCTTTCCCACTAACTTACTACCAAACCAACTGTCTAAACGCGCGATGGCTGCCAGCTTTTAAAAGTCTCACGTCGTGTGACACATTCACTTACTTTCAAGTGATATACACCTGCAAACCAATTGCCACATCCGGAGGATATTGCAGAGTGGAGTACCTAGATGCCACAAAAGAACCGGAAACTCAGTTTGAAATCAAGACGCAAATGCAAAAAGACCAATCGGCTTAAACTACTTTGTCAGAAACTACTAAATTATATACCAGCCCAAAAACAACGCTATACAAGGAAATTAACTTATTGAGAAAATAATATTTCACTGCACCTCAAAACATATGAATGTAAATTAGTTAGACCCACATTTTAGCGTCAAATAAGCAACGCACATAAATTAATTAATTTATCACAACTCGGTACGAATGTAATGGTATTTTGTTTAATTGCTCCACTTTTGTAACTATATGTTTCAGAAAATTTATGAAAAGTTAGGATGTACTATCTATTGGGGCTTTTTTTAGTTCATACAGTTTTATGCTCCACAATTACTATTCAATGGCAGAATCATCATTCCGAGGCAGACATAGAACGAATATTCAGGAGAGTTATTGAGAAATGCCCTGATATTTCGTTCATGTATTACCTAACAACCGACCGTACAAACGAGACAGAAAATGGCAACAGATTGCTCGTAATAGCCTTAGGAAAGCATGCCGATAGATCTGAAAAAGGTATTAGTTACACTCAAATAATTTAAATGATTTAGGTATCCCGGAATTTAAATATATTGCAAATATGCATGGAGATGAAGTTGTTGGAAGAGAGTTGTTGATACGTTTAGCTGTCTATCTTTGTGATGAATTTATTTCACAAAACGCACTTGTACATAAACTACTCGACCGAACAAGGATACATATTCTGCCGTCGATGAATCCGGATGGTTGGGAAATAGCAACATCCAATGTAACAATCTAATATGTAATCTTATTTGCAACTCTAGAGACATATGTATAGTTTCGGAAGAGATAATTCAAAACAAGTGGATCTTAACAGGGACTTTCCTGATCTTACGAAAAAGTTTTTTAGTAACCTACAGAGTGGTGGTCCACTAGACCACATCCAGCCTGATGAAATCGATGTGAAAAAGGTAAACTAAAGAGAATTAAAAAACGAAAATCCTACAGATTATTAATGTCCAAACCCACAAGAATTAAGTTTTTAGAACTGTTCTGTTTTGTAAAAACGGAATAACCTTGCTTTTTCCTAGTAAATGTCACTCATATATTTAAATGTCACGTCTTGCAAATACAGTCTGTGTTATGCGACTTCCTGAGTTGGCTTACAAAAAAGTATCTGGGAAACTGTACCTGCTGTGTCTTGTCTTGGTGAGAATAGAACCATGAAAAGCCCTTGTTAATCTTAGATGTGATATTCTGTTATTCGACTCCACCTTTAAAATGCTTCTATGTAAAAGATTGCGGTCATGTATTGGGGGGGGGGGAGATGTCTCCAAGACGCCTTAGTGAAAATGCAAACTAGTTATTAGTTCTGAGATAACGGACTGTTTTGATTGCAACAGTAAGTGTGTTGTTTGCAAAGCCAAAAATTTAGGGTTTTTTAATCCAATACATTGATTTCAGAAATCTAATAAAGTCCCATTAAGTTTTTCAGTATGACTGTGGTTAATAAGATTTGATTTGGTTATTCAGTCGTTATTGGTAATTAGATCCTATCTAGCTATGTTCTCAAACTTTATGCGGCATTCCTCTATTTATTTACTTAGGACTCAGCTGTATGTATATATTGTCATTATCTTTATATCTATGTAGTTGAATAAATTACTCATTTCCCAGACAATCCTTGATTCTTTAGCAGTCTTTATCTATAGTCTCCAGTGTTTTTTGAATTGCGATAACTTAAAAATCACTGTGTCTGAACATGAACAACTGCATTTTTCTACTCATGGTAGCATTAATCGGTGACTGGAGTCAAACTTTACATTTTGAAACCGATAACAACAAAAATCTAGAAAGTTTTGTACATACAAAATGTGATCGTGGCTATTTTTGTGAATTTAGTTTGTTTGAACAAATAGCTGTTTTGATAAATGATAATATGAATGTTATGTCATGAGTGAATGTAATGTTAAATAGTATGGTCAATCCAAGTTGCTAAGTGATAGAGTTTCTTTAACACGAATCTATAGCTAACGGCATGTGTTATTCCGTTCGCATCATTTTACGAAATTTAGCTTCAAAAACAAATTACAGGTAATCACAAATTACAACTGATGCACTAGCCTAGATATGTTGAATGCATAACAAGTCTGTAGCATGAAATTGTCTTTGCAACAACCTGACAGCAGAAGTTTTGGCCTAAGTCAGTGCAAATATTACTAACATTATTGTCATCACCACATGAGAAACACGATGATTTGGTTGCTTCTTACAGTTATTATTGTCATGATGTGTCTTCACTAATTATATTAATAGGTTAAGTAGTATTACTAAATATATACAAAGAGCCATGCTGAGGCTAAAAATACTAGTAAATATTTAATGACCATGGTTGTTGAATTAATAAAAATGAACTGCATTTTATTTTCCACTAAATAGCGGTGTGATAATTCATGAAACACCTGTCAGTTTTACAACTCTATTGTTATTCGTATATCATGAAAATTCCAACATCAGCTCTTATAACTTGATAGGAAATGTAATATGTAATATTTTAAAACAGACTTGAATTATCTCTAAGTTATGTGATTTGAATGATGGACATTAACTATTTGAAAGCACAAATAAACAGACGTGGTAACCAAATAAATCATAACGTTTTCTTCATAAAACATTAACAAAATCTGCGTAAAGATTTCTTAAAATATTTATCCGGTTAGAGTGATATTGGATTTCGGAAATCTACGACGTAATTATATCTATAGTCAAACTAAAAAAGGATTTAGCAATACCTTAGATTTCACTTGGGTGTAGTTACGACTGAATCATTTTGATTTTTTATATAAGAAATTATTTTCCAGTTTGTTATTATGTTTGCCGAGATTATGTTCGAATAGTCAACTCACTTAATTCTCGTTGACTTTGTAGGAAATGAGTTATTATTTCAAATGATTGTTTTATTTCAAGGCTGAATCTATTGATCTAAACCTTTTTGACGTGTGTTAATGATAACTTTAACGTCTGTTTAACCCGTAAAAATTATTTTGTTAGTTATAATTTAAACAAAACGCCTAACAATTAGGTCAACACTGTGTTTATTATTGTGTGCAAATTGTCACTTACGTGTATGGACGTAATGGCTGAAACTGAAACACGGTCACGAAATCCACTGTTAAGAACTATTAACGCATATTTGGGCAGCAAATGCATTTATCACAGATCTCTATCTTTAATGGGCACATTTTGCTACGAAGGTTAGACATTTCAATAATAGTTTCAGCGTTATTATAATAATCAAATCGTGCCAAACCTGAAAACTTATTTTGTAATTATTGTGAGGTTCTCATGACAAAAAGGCCTAAACTTAATGTAGTGCAAAGAACGGATAAGCTATTTGCGTTGAACGAATCCATACAAACTATTCTTTTATAAATACGTTAATAGATGTAGAAATGAAACATGATTGTAGGTGCAATTTCATTTGTAACTCTCCGTTTTGTGTCTCAAACCACTAAAAATGAATGCTATTAGCATTTAAATTTTTTTACAAATAACTTTTTTTCTGGCAAATGTTGTGAAGATATTGAAATACTTTCCACCTTGTGAAGTATTTTTGCTTTCTAACCATAAATGCACTAATCAAACCTAACAGATATTGACGAATTACCAAAGTACTGGTGTTAACCATTTCTGTAATACCCAAAATCCGACAAAAAGACGAATTTCGTAATATAAACTTAGTAAGACTTTTTATATTTAAGGTTTTTTAAATAGTTATGCCATGTTGTGTGATGTTATATCTTATGATTTTCCGTATTTAATATATGCTTTCAAAGTAACGTTATTTTACATAAAAGTAAACTTTCAACGTTTGTTAAGTACTTTTTTATTCATAGAAGGACGATGACAACCTAAATGCTTTTACTTGTCAGCTAATGGAGATAGTCATCTACTGATTGTTTTATAAGAATACTGAGTTATCTTGACCCACAAATTTCCATTAAAACCTTTGGTTTCAATTAGCTGCGCAGTGTATAGTATAAGCTGCTTAATTAGAATTACTACGATGTCAGCTAGCTACTATTTCGTTAAAACCTTAGAACCAGACCTCAGAATGTTATAATATTAATCATACACTGAAATTAGTTGAAAAATGGGGATGACTAACTCGTAGTTATGTCGTATCAATAAGAGATTTGAAGTAACAGGGATTTTTTTAATATTTAGTCAAAAACTTAACGAAATCTCAGGGTATTTTTTTACAACAGACGTGACTGGGAAACCAGATTACCACATAATTACTGTAGAAAACATAGTTACGAAGCGCATTTGTTCTTTATCGTGTCATGGTATCTATTTATATAGTTTTCTTATTTTTGTCTGGTTTGCATGATTTTTCTGACTGACTTTTGTGTTCTTACTAATTTAAAAATCATTTCCTGGATTTCCTCTTCCTTGCTGTTATGTTCTATAAATTGTCGTTGCTATTATTACCAAGCGTTATAGAACATAAAAAGAGAATTAATGTGTATTAGCGATCGTATTGCTTTTAGAATGAACTTGTTCGAAAGAGAGCTCTTAAATGAATCACACTTGATGGTTATCCGTATCAGTTATTGCGTTTCGTTTATTTAAAATCAATTTAGTTACATATCCTAGTAAACATGGTTTTAATCAGTCAAAATATTTAACAGGTGAGGTCATTTCGATCAACATCTTAAATGAAACTATTGATTTCGTGTTCTAAATATCTTCAAATTCTGCTCGAAGACGAACCATATTAGTTCATCACTTCCTACTCCGAATATATTTTATAAGAATAATATTGCTCGAAAAAAATCTGGTTATCTTTATCTACGCTGGTGTTTTTCCGTAAATTACAATGCTTTTCATTTGTAATTGCTCAATTGGTTAGCATATTTTCATAACACACTGTATATACGCTGATGTTTTGAATGCTTCGATTCTTGGTCAGATTACTTGGTCACTCAACTGTTACTGTAACGTTAGGATGATGACTGATGACTATGATGACTGTTTTCATTATAATTCGATACATGATCAAATATTTTAATAATGAAGAATACTGGATTTTGTTTACTTTATAAAATGTTTTGTGAATAATACTAATAATTAATTAACCCTAATTTACAATTATTTTTTCATTTATCAGTTTTTTATTACCGGCAGCTTTTCAATTTCTATTTTTTCATTTAAACAAACTAACCAATTAAGGCGCAAATAGAGACAAAAATGGTTATGGAATGGTTAGATAAAATCAATTTTGTGCTCAGTGCTAATATTCACGGTGGTGACCTGGTTGCAAATTATCCATTTGATAGGTCAATAACTGGGAATTCTACAGAATCCATTACACCTGATAACCCTACATTTGTGTAAGTCGGGTCGTGTTTTATATAACATCTATATATATATATATATAATAGAGCAAATGATTTATCAATTAGTTTCTGTAAGTGTTTATACAATACTTTAATTTCGTCTTTAGGGAATCACTTTTTCACATTCTTTCGTGGCATGTGTTTTTGAAATCACAGTTGAACATGCAATTCCATACTAAAATTATAGAATAGTTAATGACAGTACAAAAATACCATTTGTTTTTAAAATTACCGTCTGTATCATAAATATTTTCCAATTACAACGTTCGAAAAATTACTGACTAAACTCCAACTGCTCAGTCTCTGTTGCCATATGTGCATCCTGAGCGGATTGCCTCGATATAGCGTTATTACACAAGTTATATATTTAAGTTGGATTGTGACTGGCAAGCGGAATCCATAATGCGCGATTCGTCCTCTTTGGGACTCATCGGCCGGATGTATCTGCATCCCAATGTTGATGTTCACATTGGGATTTGAACTCAATTTGCTTCGTGCCAAACACCACCGCGTTCACCATTACAAATCAACAGGAAAATAAAAAGCTTATCTTAATTACATATATATGCCCGTTGCACAAGTGTGACTGTCTGGACACAGTAGTCTAGTGGTGAACGCGGTGGCGTTTTGCACGAAGCGGACTGAGTTCTAACCCCAGTGTGAACATCAACATTGGGATGCAGATACATCCAGCCGATGAGCCCCAACGAGGACGAATCGCGCGTTATGGATTCCGCTTTCCAGTGACAATCCAACTGAAATATATGACTAGACTCCACGTGTATTTTAAGAAAATATTACTATAAAATAATTTTTCGTGTTTTGTCTTGACAAATTTTAGATTTTAAGGTTGCCTTAAATCACAAGGTGATATAAGCTTGAAAACCTCTGAAAATCAGAATAGGTTAAACAGCTGTATCATCCTAAGAAATGTGAATTCACCACCACAGAGAGAATCAAGCATAAATTCCCCAGCTGATTTTTATTTGCTACAGAGTTAATATTGATGTTCTCCACAAAATAAACCTTAGTAAAGTGTGGATTGTCATTCCTGGTTATTTAGTGGAATAAAACAAATCATATACGAATGTATGTGTACTTTCGTGCATCCACCAACGTCATCTACATTAACCTGTATTTCCACCTCATTGTGTCATATTTAAATTACATTATGAATAAAATATAGTGCATTTAACAGATTATGACTCATGAAATATATCTAAAATGTGTTAGTTACAAGAAAGATTATCATCGGCGATATATGAATTAACCAAATCGGCTAAACAATTTTGTTAGAAATTGTAAAGTAAGAATGTCTTTTGGTTACAATGTGCATCAGAAATCCTTGATAGCCGAAATGAAATCAATTAAGCGCAATGTCGTAAATAATCTGTAGCTGTAGGCAAGTTTGGCTCTTGTAATTAAGAGCTACTTGCAGTGAGTAAACCAGGTCTGTGACTTATTACATGGAATATGTCAGTGGTATGATTAAATATTAAATAGAACTTGAGGTTTTTCTTGTAGATTTAAACATGCTCAATACTGTGTCAGAAAGTACGAATTCAGATACATGAGCCCTAAAATTTAATTTCAAATTACTTTGTTAGAGACTTAGAATTTAAGGAAAAAGAAAATAATACTTATTTTTGACTGATCGATTGCTATTCATTCTTTCTATGTCTGCCTCGAATTCTCGGCACAGTGTGTTCTTTGGTCTTCTTTTCCTTTGTCCTTGAAAATCTCAAATCAAGAATTGCCTTTTACCATAGTTCGGTGGTTTCCTCAGTGTGTATCCTATTCACCTCCAGCGTTTTTTCCTAATTTTTAGTCGGCTGAAGGTTAGTTTCTTCTCTATCACAGAACGTTGCTATTAATGGTGTCTGATCAACGGATCTAAAATATTTTGCGTAGATAGATTTTTATAAATACTTATTTCTTTTTGAGGGGGATGCGTGGCTCGTAGTCCTCCAAGTTTCAACTCCGTACAATAGAACTGTCTTCACGTCTGTATTGAAAATTCTGACTTTAGTGTTGGCTGACAGTTAGTTTGAGTTTCAGATGTTTTTCAGCTGTAGAAATGCAGCTGTTGCTTTGCTAATCCGTGCCTTTACATCATCAGGTCCTTCCTGCTTATCGATGATGATGCTTAGGTATGTGTACACGTTTCCCCATCTTCCAGTGCTTCTCAGTCAAGTGTAATTGGGTTGGTGCTTGTCGTTTCGTACCTAGGAATCTTTTTTCCCTCTTTGTGTATGTTGGGGCTTACTGCTGGCTGCTGAGGCTGCTGCTACACTGTCCGTCTTTACCTGCTCTTGTTGCTGCATGTGGGATGGAAAAGCTAAGTCATCTACGAAGTTCGAGTCGTATAGTTGAATCCATGTTGTCTACTGTATTTCATGTTTCTCTTGAGATGTTGGGGTTTTCATAGTCCAGTCAATCACAAATAGAATGATAAAGGGTGAGAGTACGTAGCTCTCTCTGATACCGGTCTTCACTTTGAATAAATCATTGAGCTGCTCTCTATGCACGATTTCGCAGTGTATGGTATTGACTATCTTCTCGGGTACACTATGATGTCGAAGAAGACTCCAAAATGTCCTCTCGTCCACTCTATCAAGTGCTTTCTCGTAGTCGAGGAAATTGATGTAAACTGATGAGTTTCATTCAATTGACTGTTCAACAATGAACCATAGTGTCCCGATTTAGTTGGTACACGATTGATCCTTACGGAATCCGGCCTGTTGACCTCCAAGTTGGGTGTCTACTAGATTTTTCGTCCGATTTAACAACACTGTTGATGACTTCCTAGTACTGAACGCAGAGTGATGCCTCTGAAATTCTTGCACTTGCTAAGATCTCCTTTCTTTAGTATATTGATGATATACACTCCTTTCTAGTCTGCTGTTACTTGTTATTCCTCCCAAATCTTCTTGAAGTGAATGTGTAGCATCTTTGTGGTTATTTCTATGTCTGACTTCAGTGCTTCAGCTAGTATGTTGTCTTGCTCTACTGACTTTCCACTCTTCATTTGTCAAGTAGCCATGTTGATTTATTTGATTGTTGATGGATCAATATTTATAGAGAGATCCGTAGATGCTGCATCGATGACTGATAGATTCAGTTGGTCTGGTCAAGAGTTCTACGAAGTGTTCTGCACACCTGTCCCATTGATCTTGCGTCTCAGAGATTGGTTTGCCAGCTTTGTTATTGATTGGGTGTCCCAGCTGACTGTATTTTCCAGGTAGCTTCTTTGTTGTGTCGTATAGGCGTCTCATGTCTCCATCGCTTGCAGCTTTCTCCGCCGTCATCGCTAGGTCTTGCACATACGGCCAATTATCTGATCTGATGCTCATCTTCACTTATTTCTTGGCTTGTGTATATTCAGTTTGTGCCATGACCTTCTGTGACTTTGTTCGACTGTTGTTGATTGATATCTTATTGCCCCGTATTTCTTGGATCTTGTCCAAAGTGCCAACAGAGATCCATTCTTTACGACGGTTCTCATTGTAGCCCCAAACCTCCTGACATGTTGAAGCTATTAGTTCCTTAATCCCTTTCCAGCTGTCCTCCATAGTGGTTTCCTCTTCTTCTAGTAGGTCGTGGAAGGCCTGGGACTTGTTGTTGAGTTATCTTGAATTCGCTGAGTTGGTTAGTATTCCGAAGAAGTGTTGTATTAAACATATGTAATACTGTTGTTTTAGTTGTCAAGTGCCTTTCTAGCTTCTGTGTCATTTTGGCCAACACCAAGTGGTGATCTGAAACTATATCAGCTCCTCTCTTTGCTCTTACGTCTTCCACGGTCCTTCTGATCTTCTTATTGATGCAGATGTAGTCGATTTATTTCTCCGTAGTGTGTTCTGATAAAACCCATGCAGCTTTGTATTGACGCTTGTGGCACATAGGTTTGCGAATCTCTCACCGTTTTCATTCCTTTCTCCCAATCCATATCGTCCCATGATATCTTCATATATGATGTTGTCCATTCCAACCTTACTGTTTAGGTCTCCCATCAGAATGATCAGGTCCTTTGCTGGGCATTTTTTTGATGATTGACTATAGCCCCTCATAGAGCTGATTTTTATCGTCCTCGTGGCTGTCATTGGTGTGCGCATAGCACTGAATGATATTCTTTGTGATCCCCTCATTCCTTATCTTAAGGGATACTTTCTTGGTCCTGGGTTCATGGGGTTCCCATCCTACAAGTGCTTTCCATGTTTCTTGGGACAGCATTAGTGCTACTCCTTGTGTGTGCGAGTCATTTTCTTCCTTAAGACTGGAGTATAACAACACTTCTCCCGATGACAATCTTTGGTGTCCAGCTTGGGTTTTGCTTATTCCAAGTATCTATATGTCGCTCAGCCATTTGGATTCTCCTCCTAGTTTCCCACCTAGTGTGAACATTTTATGTACCTATATTAATTGTTGCTCTGGTTGTCAAATCAAACAGTTGCATGTTAATTTGATATCATAAGTTGCTGTGATTTAGACAACCAGTGATCATCAGAAAGCACTGGACAGCTGTTTTGTCGTGGGGCAAGACCCTTTAACAGTTTTTTATCCACGATCCCATCAAGGACAGAACCCAAGACCATCTGGCTCCGAAGCGATTGCTTTACCGTTAGACAGAAAAGTAATTCCTAATACATGACATATATTACTACCTTTATATAAATTACCCTTTACAATAAATGTAATCGTATGAGAAATATAATGTAATTTTTTATATAGTAAGTGGCTAGTTGTATTCACTTCATCCTTATAGCAAGTTGCATTGCATTTATGGGATAACAAAGATAATATTCAAGTGTCCATCGAGTACTTCAAACTATATAGTAGAAATAGAATTACGAGTAGATTGGCTTAAAATTTGCCAATTATCAGCGTACTCGACGTTGCTGTCTCTATGAGCTTGGTAAATTTCAATGCACATTCCATAATTTGTTAACATTACTTGATACGCTTGACAGTTCCTTTTTTAAGAAAATTTATTCAAAGGCAATCGGCCGTCCTTATTTACATTGTTATCCAATCAACTTCATAAATATAAGATTAAAGTCCTGAATGAAATTTTACAACCAATTAGTGTTTGATCTTTTAATGATTTTGATTCGGTTAACAAACTAGTGTTTTGTTAAATGGTTTTCATATCTGGCAACTGCAACTCTGTCAATATTTAGACCCAAAACCAACGAAAACTCCAACCTTTTCAGAAGCTTATTCTTTTTATTTGAAGAGTACATGCATTTTGTCAACCTCTTAAAAATTATATGACACTGAAATTCTTACACAGTATAGTAAAATACACAAACAACTCAGTATCCTACCAGTTCAAGAAAATAGTATTTTATGAGGTTGTTAAGGCGAACAATGAATAAATTATTTTACTCAGAGATGATCACTGTTGAATTTAGCCTGTGGAGCAAGAATTATTCTCCGTAATCCCAGAATTCTATTAGAGTTAAAATGTAGCATAATTATTAAGAGAAAAAAATAAAACACTCTCAGTGTGGTGAGTTATTTTAGATAGTCGAATTTCATTATTATCTGGATTTGGATTTATATTATTTACATTCTCTACTAAACTACCTAGTCAGACGGGATTCAGTGAGTACAATAAAGTAAGGTAGTACCACAATTACCATTAGTGTATATACTGTACTCCAAAACAGGATTACTTTGAAGTATCATTTCATACTAATCTAGAATAAAACGAGTTTTTTCCCACCAAAAGTATTTTAAATAGGCTTCGTTAGGGGTTTGCCTTATGTAGTAAGTTCTAATCTGTTATATCAACCAGATTTCTGTGTTTATGGCATTATTTTGAATTTAATAATCAATGCTCTCGTTGGCCAACCTGCAGTACATTAAGAAATGACGCAAACGTATTATAATAATCAGATTAAGCCACTTAAAATGCTGGTTGAATGGATTACAGTAATCAAATTTTATTTTTAGTGAACTAGCAGAATCCTATGCTGACCAACATCTGCGAATGAAGAAAGGAATTAAAGAATGTTATGATTCTGATAACTACTTCAATGATGGAATCACAAATGGAGCAAAATGGTATTCACTGAATGGAGGTAAGTTTATAAAGCATATAATTAAATGAATTATCGAATTCGCCTTCAGATTATTACTTATCGTTACTTTTTAAATAGTATATTTTTCTATATGCACTTTATAAAGTTCAACCTCAGTATTATGGTTATGAGAATGATGGTTAAATATCTTAGTGAGAATATTTTGAGCCAGCTGAGAACAATTTTTTACTTATCATTGTATGTCCTTTAATATTTTCATTTTCTATGAACTCAACCCACACTATTAAATTATTGATGTGTCGTCTTGAGAATATTAGACAATCAATTTGTGTTACTGGGACATTTAAATTCTATCAAAATTCTTCATTACAAACAGAAAGTGTTTTCTATGGTTTGGATATTACATTTTACAAGTGAAAATATAAATTGTTACAACTAAATTAAATTCATTTTTGACCTGAAAAATAAAGCTTAAATTAAGAGAAAAAATTGTTTTCAATTGTTTCTGAAAAGTTTTAATTGTCCTGTTTTACAAAACTTGAATCTAGTACAACGTTTTGTTTTGGCAAGTTAAGAAAATCTTTTTTCAACGGTGAAAGATTGTATGGGATTCTTGGAAGAACGTCTTGCAAAAATGTAGTCTATTTAATATTATGCAGTAGTAGATGGTAAAACTAATCCAGGAAGTACTTTTGTTCTGTTTTGACTCCATTTTTACAACACAGATGCCATAACTACATTATCTGGCTTTTATAACGAACAAACAATATTTAATGTATTTTGAAATCTGTCATTTGAATACCACTATTTGGATCCTCGAAATAAACTTTATCTAAGTATGTTAAATACCATAGTGATGTCGTAGTATTTAGCAAGATTATTTAAATATACTTTATTTCACTCTTCCAATGTACTTTAGACTTGAGTGTATACTTCATGTGCCGAAATTAGTTGCTTCTATTCTGATTTCTAATTTATGACTTTTTGTGTAAGTGAAATGTTCTGAAGTATATCAGTAATTTTAGAATATACTATTCGGCTGAAATAAGACGCACTGTTAAGTTGAAACGTATAATTTATCGATTACAATAGCATGTTTGTTTAATGAGGCTGCTTAAATTAAGAATTTTGATCTAAACAAATAATTGAAAATTACTTGAGCTTACATAGAATTCAGTAATGTTTGCCTTCATACGCTAGTAAGCTTTTGTGCACAACATATGCATTACATAATTATACATTTTGTAAACTGAAAATGATAACATAATATATTCACTCAAGATTTTATTCATAAAGTAGTTAGTATGTAACAAAACTTGATACGTGATATATATTTGTAAAATTCCAATGAGTAGGAATTAAAATTTCTGACGTTTCGCGGCTTAGTGCAAGTCGCTTCTTCATTTCTCTGAAGAAGCGACTTGCACTAAGCCGCGAAACGTCAGAAATTTTAATTCCTACTCATTGGAATTTTACAAATATATATCACTTATTAAAAACTTGATACGTTTTCGAAAAATCCGAGAATCTTATCGAAGACCAGACATTTGAATGTCAGAATAGTATTTGCTGGCACTCTCCTATTAATAACGTTTCCCTATCATTGAATTATTATCATGAAGTACTTTATGCTAACTGGTCTAGAATTTCCTTGAAAATGATTTTGGATGATTGAATTTAATCAGTGCAGCTCTCGTTATATGAACATATAAAAACTGTGTATACTGTGAGGGATTCTTTGCTGGAACATATGAAATTTTGCCACTTCAGCAAATGAAGCTGACAATTTATGTATATAAGTAAGGTCAAACAGTAGAGTTCATATGAACACTACTTGTGGATGAAATTAATGTGAATACAATGTCAATTATTTATGGTTATTAGGTTTAATGATAATATGATGAATAATCATTACGTTCAAATGAACTAGTTTTCTCTCACGTCTTGGTAGCCGACAACATAATGGATGCTAAGGTGATTATCACATTTTATTGCATATATATGTGTATCAATCTAACCTGATTTTTTTTGCATTGGTTTCCATGAGACCCACAATAAATTAATCAACTTAATTTTTAGATTAACTTCGTCGTAAGTTGGATATTTTGAAATGCCAAAATCGTCCAACGGACAGTGCATTTTTACGTTTACATCATTGTCATGATAAATAGAACTACTGTAACACAATGCTAACAAGGAGTGTTGCTTTTGTTAAAGCTCGAAACCATATCGTAAGTGCTACTCATGTGGGTTTGTTTTTGATAGGTTAGCATATTCAACAAACTGATGTGAGATTAATATGAAAATTCAGAATTTGGGTGCTTCAATCACAGTTTTTCTTTATACCACCACTCATTTTTTAGCATATGTTTCACAAGTCTACATTCACACTTCTGCTAGTCTACGTAAAGTTTATGTGATATTAATGAATGAATTTTGAAATTGTCACAATGTAGTTTGGCAGATTGTACTTTCGGGTCAGTATGCCAACAACTAACCCAGCCTTGAGTTAGTAGTCCTAGTAGGGTGTGCGATAATCTGATTATCGGTTCGATAACCAGATGAGTAAAACATAGTACGTAAAATTATAGTGATATGATCACAGTCTAGAATGGGAAATTATAAAAATAGAAATGTGAAAAACATGTAGGTCATAATGCTTTTTTCACTCAATCATGATAGTCACCTGTTTATCTTTATTCTCATTTAATCAACTACGACTAATTAGTCCGACATATCATTAGCATGATCGTAGATAAAGGCAATCTACATGTTATCTGTATCATAACTGATTAAAACGTGATAGAACATTTTTCCGAACAAAGCGGTATATGCCGGTTTGATATTTTGTTGCATACGATAAGATTTAGTTCAGTCACAAAATAGCAAATAACTTTTAGAACTTAGAACAGCAAATCTAGCAGAAGACATGCTAATCGAATAGGACTTTATCCTTATTTACTAACATCAATGTCTTTGATACGTAAAAACAACTACTAGCAAATGCTTTAAGTATTCTCAACTTCAAAAATCTATGCTTCAAGTACACTTCATTTTCATCAAATATTTCTACTACATAGTTTGAAAACTCATAATCTAGTTGATTTCTGACTTTGTGATTCAATAAAGCTACCCTAAGATTATTTCAGCTGCTCACAGAAGTCGTTAAAACTAGTGATCATTTTTTACAAAATGTAAGACATTTTCACTGCTAATTGAAATACATACATAAATTAAATGAAAACAAATTTCGAATGATTCTCTTTTTCTTGATTTCAATTCGTTTGAGTGAGTATTTCCTAGGAGCAATTTATTCAACTCGTGACTAACATTGAATTAATTATCTACTGAAGATAAACTGATTAGAGAAATTTCAGTGTACTTATTGAATGATAATAATCGTTCAGCACCAGATTTGAATATCTTTTTAATTAAAATATATAGTTCACTACTTTCAGATAATCACTTGAGTAGAAGTGATGTTCTTATGCCTGCTTGAGTACACGTGTATTTAATTTGTATGCTCATATAGAACTTAAAAAAACCCTTATGAAGTTTAACAATAAATATTGTTATATATTGTTTAAAATGCACAATTTTATGAGATTAGGCGCCGTATTCTTTCTATGTAAATTTTATTTAGTGTATTTAAATTCATTAAGAATATAACGGTATTGATCACCAGAAATTGTATTTTGATGCCATTAGACGATTGTTACTGTTTGCTTGGTAAATTAGCGAACAAAGCATAATCACTTCGTAAACTAGTACAGTAATGTTACTGTTTTGATATGTCATTTATTTAGTTATGATATAACTCATAATGATAACTAAGCAATTGTTTACTTATAGACTGCGCTGATACAAAACCGAAACAAATTTTGATAACCAGTCAGTCCCAATATTGAATCTAATCAGATAAGAGTACAAAACGAAATCTTTATCAGATTACACGAGATCCTAAGATCAATTTATAACTCCTTATCATTGCGAATATAGTTGAAAAATATAATGAACAGAAAGGTATATCATGAGAACATAGATGATATTCCATAGAATAGATTTGGATGACAAGATTTCAACAGTGAATAAGTAGACTAAAATTTATGTCGATATATCTTCAGTAATTAATTAATTTATCGTTACCCAACGTTTAAACAATGTGTTCTCTGTAAATATTCACACACGTGAAGCTAAGTTAAGAAAATTGCACTCTTTTTTGACGTTAGTTCATTTGAGTGAGTATTCCCAGCAAAAGGTTTGTTGAACCCTCGACTAGATTTGAATAAATTTGTTACTGAAGATAAAATGAACACAAGTTTTGTGTTATATCGTTAAGTAGTTAATAGTAATAAACCTATTTAGAATTTCTTCTAACTCAATTTTCACTTTCTACATAATATTGTTTTCTTGTAAATGATTTAGCATTTTCACTTCGAAATTCGCCGCCTTAATTTATGAAACGATCCAATTTCTGCAACGAGTATAGTTTCAAAGGGATTTATATAATTGTTTCGGTATCTCACCTAGCAAGCTGTCATAAATAAGGAGTAGATTACAATAGCTCTGTAAATTATTAACGATATTTTAGTACTTCGCTATTTATTCATAATGAGTAATACAAACACGATATTTGGAGATTTTATTCATATGAATAACTTCATATCTTAACAAAATTACTCCAAATTGTATGCAGCACTCAAAAATACCATATTTGTGCTTAAACTGATCTGATCACCTGGGGTTTGTTTGCACATCCAAACGTCTAATACATTCATACTCGTTTAAATAAATGGCATAAAACAGAATGTAGGTATAGGACAGAACATCAAAAATTACCCGTTTATGTAACATGACTAAAAGATATGAGTAATAGTAACCTATTTAACAAATTTATAGAAAATATTTTCTGTCAATTTGAGGACCAGTCAATATTTATTACTAAACCATACAAAGATTTACTAAACTATCGGTTTTGCCCTTGTAAATTTATTTTGCTACTGTAACAGTGTACAAGTACCAACCATAAAATCACTTCTCCACTTTCATTCAATAAGTAGATACCGGACGATTTCTTCCTTCTATTCAGCATATCTATTTCTCAATTTCTTCTCTTTTCAAACCAATAGTACAAAGGTATGATGTTATTATAGGTTATCTGGCATTCATTTCATCCAAATAAGAATCTTCTCCGTGAAGTGTTTATCAAATTTTAGGATAGTTACTATACTGTCTGGTGGTTGATAGTTATTGTCACACAATAACTCTTTTGAGTATGATATTGTAGTTGAACTTATTATGTGTGCTAATAATTGGATAGTTGAAAAGTTATAAATTACCTGGTAGATCCTAAGTTCCAGCATTCTTCCGTACTTTCGTTTGTTTCATTTCTTTGTGTTAAATTAAACTGTTTTGTCAATCTTGTGAATTTGATCGCGTCGTGGTTATGTAATATTACTACTTGAACGTGTGAGCATACACATCAGCTTCTACTTTGTGCATGAATTAATAAATGGAATGATTCTAATGGTTTTCTGCATCAAGTGTGAATCTTAGTATATTAGGTCCGTACACACAAAAGTTTAATTTTTGTGAGGAAAATTATTTTTATGGTTGATGGTAGCAACTATTATTGAAGAATTGATGTGAAAAATTGAATAACTTAGATCTACTGGCCGGCATCTTTAGAGATATGAAAGAAGAATTTTGATTTCTTCAGAATTTCTGAATATAGTATGGAAATTTAATACTAGAGAGCTCCTACAGCCAAGGAGTACTACACATCCATTTTATCTTTACTTACCGATTCCGAATGGTGAGCAACACTGATTTCTTTTGAAAAATACGCAGAAAGCAGTTCTCCTACTAACTTCTGTAAAGTAAGATACATCTAACATAGATTTGCTAGGTGAAGGAAACATATTTAGGAATGTTGGATGTAATCTATATTAACTAAAAAGAAGAATATTACGCAATTTTATTACAGTTTTGATTAGAAGTTAGATTTTTATTTCTTAAACTATTTTGTTTGTAATGTCAATTAAACAACTACTTTTCCACTGAGTGGTCAGAAATTTTATTACAGCATCTACTTTATACTTGTTACAACCTACGACTTTCTTGATGAATGGTCACTTTAAAAATACACTATTGACCGAATGATTACTTAATGATGCATCAATATTTTATGTGAGATAAAGTATAATCGAAATGCAGTAAATCAAAAGTAACCTTAACAGAAATACGAGTAATCTTTAGGTGTCTTAACTATTATACAAAACTCAATCAAATTTTAATTATAGCAAGTACACACTTCTTTTATTGTGACTAGTATAACAATCGGTGTATAGGCTATGTTAGTTGTCGATTATGAGTGATTTGTTTGTCGATTACTTTAAAGTTGATATCATTGAGATGTTTACCTAAAAATAACCGAAATGAATAAATTACATATATAACTTTTCCAGTTAAACACTTATTTCACGTAGGCTTGAGAAAGAGTCGAGTGATAAACCTAAATCAAAGTGTACGTTTTATGAATTTCTAGTAACAGAATTTAGTAAACGAATACTAAATGAAAATTGTAGGTGATATTTCGAGTGATTTTTCGTAACGTCCGTTCGTGGTTTATGACTTGTTTGCTACTTGAGACTGGAGAGCACATAAGGCATAGTCAAGTAGTCAACTTCTAAAGTATCCTCTTGACTGAAAAACTCATTTTAGTCCAGTTAAATCATTAAAGACTGAGGATACCGTGAAAAATGAACTGTAGAAGATAACAGTTATTTGATCAATAAAACAACCAAATCTGTAGATATGCCAGCATTTTGTTTTGTTCCTTCAAAATATCAATTGTAGTGAACATCTTTTTTTAAGCCATATGTACTCAGAAATATCCCGTGTCATTAGCCATTCACGTGTTTTATTTACTTTTTAACACCCACTCATTATGCTCAGTCTCAATCTACGCTTCCCAAACAGCATCAGACTTCTTCCTTTTAAAATGTTAGTTAACCAGATTACCATTGGTTTATTCTGCTTAGTGAATCAATATTATGTAGTAGCCAATGAAACAGATTAAAAAAAGGAAAAAGATGTAGATAAAGGAGTAGAGAAGAGAATTATCGATTACGATGGAGGGAAGTATTCATTTCTCTAAAAAACATCCGAGAAAGTCTATTTGTATTATTCGACTGATAACATTTATTCAAACATAAATAATGAAAAATGTACAGAATACAATTTGGTAAATATTTATGAGAAATGCCTGTCTACAATCTGTCTTTAGTAGACGACCGTCATGCGTTCAGTTTTCAGAGTGAATATTAGTAATATTACCCTTATTCATATTAATACAATAACATATACAATAAATATGAAGTGACGATAAGGCTGCCTCATAAGTGACTCTCATTTTGTGACAGTCTGGCTATAGAGTTCGGAAGGTACATGTTGAAATCCTTCAAGTGAGGCTACCTAAGGTTATTTTGGAGTTCACTGAATTTACGAAATGTCATAGACATAATATCAAATGCATAAAACAAGCCCTATACTCATAAAAAATAATGAAGTTGTTTTTTGCATGACTCATTGAATTTTAGCACTTACTCTGAATGATAATTTGTCGTTTCTAGTGTTTATTCACTGACAAAACCTTCAGAGTATTTCATCAAAATCATAGAATTTTAATAAAATGTTATGACATCCTTTTAAATCACTGGAACAGAATAGTTTCCTTGTTATGAGTGAATGTGATTTGACCTACAGTTAGTTTTAAAATGGATTATTAAAGTTAATCCTCTTTACGTGGATTACACTCGACTTATTATAAATTTTTGTCTTAATTTGGTTCTATTTATTGTGAGCTAAAATTAAATATTAATTCTTTTTCTATGTAATATTTTAAGAATACTTTGACTCTTGAGTGTTAATGTGCACCTGGAGTAGTGCAGGAATGTTATGCGTAACTTGTAGGGTAAATCACGCTTCGAGTACACAGCAGGAATGACTAGCGTTTTTAAACTGCCGATTATCACAGTAACTGGTGGTGTAGAAACTACAGGGTTCAATATTTTAACTAATCACGGTGGCTTACTTATGTAAACTTCAAATTATTTTTGTTTATTTTGTTGAGTTAATTAATTTATCTAATGGCATACTTTTAAGGGTACTAGACTGATTAAAATAATCTGTTTGACATTTTCTCTATGTTGTTTTCATAATGATATAGTCGAAGATCATTTCTATTAATATCTCACCTCAGAGATGCATTGGAAGTTTTTAAATGTTGGACAGTATTTTCCTCTTAGTTTGTACTAATTCAGTAGACACTACATTCAGATGTTATTGTGAATACGTTTGTACAAAACCATTGAGTAGGTATCCACTGGTTTACATTGCCACCTGCAGCCAATTTATGATATACCGCGATTCATATTTAATGTCATACATAAATCACTGCCTCGTTCTTTACTAAACGGTCATCAAAGCGTCTTACAAGAACTTCAATAAACTCATCCGAAAAAGTTAGATACTAATCAGCAAATGGTTGTTATTTACTCAACTGATGAAAAAATATCCAGTGCTTCCAATTGTCCAATGTTTCTCTAGTTGTGGTCAGTTCCCTATTAAAATTACCTTCATATTTTAAATAATCACTAAAATTTCACCAAAAATAAGGTTTTATTCAAGTGAATATGCAAATTAACATGACTGAAAGATGAAAAAAAGTAGATACATAGTAAACAAATGATATCAGCATGGTTTCGATTCGTAATTCATTTCAACATTTAATTAGAAATATATTTCAAATAATCAGATTCAAGTGAATATCAGATTCAGAGTCATCAAAACTTCCTTTCAAAACTATTCTTAACATAACTTTTTGGATGGAGCTAGATCTATGCGTCAGGAGACTAATATGAGACACAGTGGGTGGCAAGGACATTTATGTACTGTAATAATCAAGCAATGAAATGTCATCAGATCATATTAGACATTAACTGGATAGAGCCTTACATTTTTATTTCCTATTACTTAGCATTTAAAAGTAAAGGGCTTTTATAACTACGTGTAACATTCTGGTTTCTAAGATGATTTAAAGATTATCACGTCTTTATGTCAACGATAGCTCTTAGTCATTCAGCTTACAATGTTGCTCCGGAAATTTAGTCATAATACAGCTGAAATAAGATAAACAAGTTGTTTTCAAACTTGTAACACTGCTTTTAGTGTTTGAATGCTTACAACCCTTATTTTCTATAAGTTGTAGTAAACTTCATGTTGATTATAACGGATATTGAGTATCAATCGTGTATCATTTTTCACAACTCTTTCTTTTAAAATACCTAAGCAATTTCTCAGACACGGTTAACGCTCGTTTGTTCACGGAAATGAAGTAAGCTCATTTGAATTATCCAATACTACTTACCAGAGATTCAACTTCCTGTCAGCCTAGTGGTTGTTTAAGAAAGATCTGCTTAAAGTATGCATACAATGACATTTAAAAACTACTTTCTAAATAAGTTTATTAACTTAAAATGCAGGACTATTTTATTTATAACATGATAAATAGGTCACAATTATCAAACGAACCATCTTACTGAACAAGATAGTGAATAATAAGATTTTACTTAGATCGATATGTTATTTCGCTTCAGTCAACACATTTTCTACCAATAGAAAGTGTTTAGCAATGTATGACTACACTTTTCTAGAGATGGAACAATTATTGGAAATAAATGTTAGTTCGAGATCCTGATTCACTTTATCCATTATTCAGATTAATACTGAAAATACGCATGTTACTAATGAGTAGTAATATACTTTGTACTCTAGCTGTGAGCGACCAAATTTATTAAACAAGTTGTTGCTGGGCTATAATGATACTGTGGTACTCGAAATTTTATGCCAATTATGTGAAAATAATCTGTAGTTGAGACGATCAATAACTACGGTGCATCTCATTTTATACTAATTAAATACAAATATTTAACGCAAAATCACTGAAATGTTTATGCCCCTTAAATTATTTTAGTGGTAACATTCATCTCGCTGTTCATAATGCTTTAATCAATTCTGAAGTACAAAAAGTGACGACATCTGTTGTTGGTAACCATAAAAAATGTACTCTCATTTAGCTATTGTGAATTGGATATACTTAGATAATGAACAGAAGAAAAATGCCAGTGCGACTGAGGTTATTGATTTTTTATCCTTACTGGAAAGATATTAATGTTTTAGGATAAACTTGTATATTCCTGTTGATTTGTTTTAGACTGAAGCTGGTCAGTCATTGTGAACATCAACATTAGGATGCAGGTACATCCAGCCGATGAGTCCCAAATATGACGAAACGCTCGTCCTGGATTCCACTTGCCAGTCGCAATCCAACTTATATAATATTAATGTTTGTTTTAAAAAACCTCTGATGCACTAAGTGGAAATGTAACTTCATCACGTACTAATATTTAAACGAATTGATTGAATAAACTGAATTTTACTTTCTAAGACTATACTACGAAATTCTCAGTATGCTAGTGATTTGTTGGTTTAGTAAGTGAAATCACCTATTATTGATAAATACGACTTGCAGTGATGTGTTATTGGATGGCTTACTGAATGTCTCTGATTTAATTACGCAACAGTCTAGAGTCACCTTATTCAGACTGCATTTCGATAAGTGTATATATTATCCCACATTGCTTACAAAATGTCTATTTTATCAATCATGAAATTTCACACAATCACTCAACTCAGAAGTAGATCACTTTATCCATTAATACTCTGCAGCGTGAACATATCTTTTGATGAAAGTATTTATTATGCAAATTCGAATTTCCAGTAGGGCTTAAATATTTCTAAAGATAAAGATACAACTGACGACGGCCAACAAATACCACTAACATTCGTAGTTTCTTTTACTTTGAGTAAAAATATTTGATACAATATATTACGAAACTTACTGTTCTATATAATACATCTTACCGGTTTCAGATAAAAAGTTCCGTAAATTTTCGTAATTTGATTGTTGTAATTTAAGAAACTGGGTAATTCTTTATTAGGGTTTTACCGATACAGCCAAAAATATTACTCGTCAGGTTGTATGGTTTTTCGATTTTGATATAAGGTACCAAATTTGACCAGTTCTTTAATGTATATATGCTTCTCGAATGAATTCTAACATACTTGTTGTATTTAAAAGTTGATTAAGCTGTGGATAATGGTTAATAATAAAACGTAAACATGTTCTGCTTGCAACTCATCAACTGGACAAATTTGTATCAAATACATGAAGTAAAGCCTGGTTAAAAATGCTATTGACCGTTACCGAACTCACTACGCATATCAAGCTATGATGTACACACCTCCAAAGCCTCTCAGACACTCTGTATATGATAACATGTATTGTTTACATATGTTTTTCAATATATTGAGTTAATAAAACAATAGAGATTTCTTAAAATAGTAATTAACCTCTATTTATCTACGTTGAACAGTGCCGAAGGCAACAGTAGAGGGTCTTACGAATCGTCCTACTTTTCTAGCTGTTCAGATAGAATGACTCAAATTTTTTAAAAAACCTCTGATGCACTAAGTGGAAATGTAACTTCATCACGTACTAATATTTAAACGAATTGATTGAATAAACTGAATTTTACTTTCTAAGACTATACTACGAAATTCTCAGTATGCTAGTGATTTGTTGGTTTAGTAAGTGAAATCACCTATTATTGATAAATACGACTTGCAGTGATGTGTTATTGGATGGCTTACTGAATGTCTCTGATTTAATTACGCAACAGTCTAGAGTCACCTTATTCAGACTGCATTTCGATAAGTGTATATATTATCCCACATTGCTTACAAAATGTCTATTTTATCAATCATGAAATTTCACACAATCACTCAACTCAGAAGTAGATCACTTTATCCATTAATACTCTGCAGCGTGAACATATCTTTTGATGAAAGTATTTATTATGCAAATTCGAATTTCCAGTAGGGCTTAAATATTTCTAAAGATAAAGATACAACTGACGACGGCCAACAAATACCACTAACATTCGTAGTTTCTTTTACTTTGAGTAAAAATATTTGATACAATATATTACGAAACTTACTGTTCTATATAATACATCTTACCGGTTTCAGATAAAAAGTTCCGTAAATTTTCGTAATTTGATTGTTGTAATTTAAGAAACTGGGTAATTCTTTATTAGGGTTTTACCGATACAGCCAAAAATATTACTCGTCAGGTTGTATGGTTTTTCGATTTTGATATAAGGTACCAAATTTGACCAGTTCTTTAATGTATATATGCTTCTCGAATGAATTCTAACATACTTGTTGTATTTAAAAGTTGATTAAGCTGTGGATAATGGTTAATAATAAAACGTAAACATGTTCTGCTTGCAACTCATCAACTGGACAAATTTGTATCAAATACATGAAGTAAAGCCTGGTTAAAAATGCTATTGACCGTTACCGAACTCACTACGCATATCAAGCTATGATGTACACACCTCCAAAGCCTCTCAGACACTCTGTATATGATAACATGTATTGTTTACATATGTTTTTCAATATATTGAGTTAATAAAACAATAGAGATTTCTTAAAATAGTAATTAACCTCTATTTATCTACGTTGAACAGTGCCGAAGGCAACAGTAGAGGGTCTTACGAATCGTCCTACTTTTCTAGCTGTTCAGATAGAATGACTCAAATTTTTTAAAAATATGCTTAGAAGTGATATTAACATGCATTAATTAAAGGGTAAGCAGAATAACTTATGTAGAGGCAAACATTTCGTTTGATTGTCTTTAGTTTCGTTCTAGTAAAATACCTTAAGTGTACTCCGTTAATTTAGTAAACAAACAAATTGTGTATGAATTCCTCTTACTGACATTTAATCAATAACTAATGCTCCTTGCAACGTAGCCAACAACTAGAAGTAGTTTGAACGAAACCATTGTAAAACTTCTATATGAATTTATTTCACATAAATATTTGTGTCAAAATATTTCACAGATTAACGAAATGCATGGTTACAATTAAGATAGTTAACTTCCTTTCATGCTTTTTTGAGTAAACGGTGTTCCGAAATGCTCATATCTGTACATAGTTGTATATGAATGATGATTGTTAGAAATAAATTAAACTGGTTATTAACAGTTACTGGAATCGTAAACAGTTGACTGGTTTCCATTTAATTTACTTTCTTTCTATGTTTTTCTAGGAATGCAAGATTACAATTATTTGCATACAAATTGTTTTGAAATCACTTTAGAACTAGGATGTAAAAAATATCCTGATGCTTCTGAATTGCCAAGATATTGGAATGAAAATAAAATGGCTCTACTCAACTACATTTTACAGGTAAGAAAGTATATTGAGCAAATTTTTTTAGTGGGCATCAGAATTGTTTGGTAACTTGAGTAATTCGCTTACTGTTAAGTTAAAGTTTTCTAAGTTGACTTTTCTAGCAGCTCAATGTGAAGTAATGATAAAGCAACCTTAGCTCATGTATTCACAGTCTTAATTTTATTAGCATAATAAATAAAAGTATTTACATCGCATTTTGAGCTTTATACATTTTTTGGCTTTTGTGTTAGCAGACAGATTTACATTTATGAATTAAAAATTTAATAGGACGTCATAGACTTCAGTATATGATGACTGCGTGATGTAATAGCACTTATTGTGTTAAAGCTCCCCCCCCGTGTTCATTATCAAAGCCATATGTCATTACATTAGCCTTAAAAATCACTGGATTCTCTGGATGGAAACTGACCATTACTTATGCAAATAATAACTCACTGAAGTTACGTGGTCTGTGTTGTGTTAGATATTCATGAGTTATTCGTAAAACGGCTTGAATTTGGAACAAGGTTTTCTACTGTACATCACAATCAACTTTTTGAGAGGAATTAGACGAAGAAAATGAAAGACGAAATAATACCTAAAGGAAAGGAAGAAACACTCATAAGGAGAAAATGATCATAAAATTCACTTTCGTTTTCGTAACTCTGGGTTTCATCGTATCTGCTAGAATTCATATTAGATCACATTCACGAATACATTAATCCATTGATTGATAAAAAGCCATTTTATAAGTTACACCTTCAGTGTCAGGTGTAATGTCAGGCGTGATGCTTCTTATATCCCTGAACACAGTGTTATGAAAGAGCGATGATTACTTAATAGTGTCGAATGGTTGAAAGTAGTCTTAGAGGGTAGTACAAAACCTAGGTTTTCATCTTCTTGCCGGCTAGTTGGCATTAAAATATAGTCCATTCGGTGTTGAGTTACCATCAGTGTTATTTAACAGTATTTGTCAAAATTTTCGAACTAATATAACATGTCATCAGGACCATTTAGATAATGTTTCTGCGATTATAATCCATTATAATCTCAGTTAAAGACCCCCTTGATATCATTCAGATTTTACTAAAGCAGAAATATTTCCTAAATCGCGCCACATTGTGCAAAGTAGCAAAACGGAGTAACTGCTACTTTGTTTTATTTGCTTCATTGAGATTGAATTCATTTATCTTGCTCATATAAGCTTTAGCTCATATGTAAATGCATTTGAATTACTTGGTCATTTAGAAGTTTCTTTACCAATAGCAAACGCTTTTGGCGGCTAATTATTAATATACGCAAATAGTGAGAAGTATTTTTTCTCACTTTCTATTTTAGTATGCCTCTACACTAATGTGTATGTACTGTTGTTACACAGATTACACTTTCGTTTAATAATATAAATCCCATACTCAACTTAAGAAAGAAGGAGATCAATTTTATATGAGTTTTATATCTCCATGAAAGACGAAAACAAACATAATTGCGTAAATTAATTGGTGTTGTATAAAAAGTATTCGTTGCAAATAACAATAACGACTATCTTCGAATAGAATGGTACATGTAACACTTTCTTTGTTTTGAAAACTAAAGATAAAATAAATATTTTGTTTAACTTATTTAACAACAATCATTAATTATATTCAGTTCAGAAGAGATGTCGGACTAACACGATTAAATGGCACACTAAAAATCGTCAAACAAGAAGCAATGTGCTCGTTTGCGTAAGATGTAGTCGATGATAATTAAATGCTCTATTCTCATTAACTTGCTAGATACAAGACACTATGTATACCTGAATTAAGGTTTTAGAGTAACAAATCGGATTCCACCAAATATAATTTAGTATAAATACGCTAAATCCATTAACATTCATACTCACTGTATTATTTATTACTACTGGAAATTCTTATTGAAAGTAAAATGGAATTCAGACTTCTGTGTCTCAGAAAGTCTGATAAAAGAACAAAAGTAGCTAGGAATTCAATTAATTATCCAAAATATTTAATGTGCTTAAACTGAATTTTATCATTGTCAATACAGTACTGTAATAAGAGCTCTGAAATTAGCAAAATAATACAGAATTGACCAAAAGACTACTACGTATATTGGTACAGTTGAACTTCCGTTATCACCCAGGTGCAACTGCAGAATTCCAAAAATGTTATTTTATGGTTGTATGTTTGTTTGAGAATTTCTGTAAAATAGTGTTACGTAATGATTATTGTCATAATGGCCTGTTATCACCTGAAGAACGATCACAAATCACTAGGCTTTAGACAGCTGTTTCACCTTGGTTTTTAACTCATTAACTGCATTTTCACTAACCACATGCCTATATTTCTAATCAGCGTAGGTCATAAACATAGCTGTATTTTACTTTGTTATTGAATCTAAGTATTCATATCAGATGTAGTCTGAAAAAAATGTCTGGAGGAGGATTGTGAACAGAGGTGGCGAACGAAAGAGAATGAGACGTTAAAAGTAGGGGTGATAATTAAAGCTCTTCAGACTAATAAAAAAACAGATTAAAAAGTCGTGTTAGTGAGACACTTATTTGTCCTTTATCTAGGTGTCTAAAACGATGAACAGAACACTTCAGAGAGCACTTCAGATTGCCTTCAGCTACTTTTCAACTACCCACTATTTTCAAAAAGCCAAAATGGAAAATCGACTTAAACTCAAACTCCTAACTTACCGAAGTTGGAAACATCATGGGTAATTTTAAGTGAGCATGAGTAATAGGTCTAGGTGGATTAACTCAGGAGGTCTTTAAGGATGATGGTCGAGCTTAAACACTTAAGTTGACCGATATGTTAGCTAAGGTTTGAGAGCTGAACGTAATTCCATCTGACTGCCCTCGGTTTTTGTACTTACCTGAAATACTAGCTTCAATAATTGTTAGGAGCCTAACACAAACTCATGAATTGCAAATACGAGAAAATTAGCCTGATTTTACACATTTTTGCGGTTGTGTAGACCAAGTATTCATCATTTTTCGGGTAGGCATACTCAACAGCGATCGAGATTGATGATTTTTTTTTATTTGAAGGAGATATTTGATTCCATAGACGGAGAAATTTTTAAATTACCTCATAAGTACACAGACCTTGTTAAAATCTCTTGCTCAAACACTACTAGTCGAGACAGAGTTTATAGAGAGTTGTCATCTGAACTTGCAACCTGAAGTGGTATCCGTTAATGCTGTTTACTTTCTCATTTTTGTTTAGTTTTATCATAGACATTACTAGAAATAAGGCTCTCGTCATTTGAATTTTCCGGAACTGATCTTCTATCAGGAGGTTCACTTAATGATTTGAAGTGAGCAGATGGCATAATCTTGTTTGATGAGAACGCTAATAAAATATACAACAAAGAGCAACAACTCAAGGATGTTAGAAATGCACTTCTTCTCCGTTAATGTGAATTGTTGCTTCGTGGTTGATCTGCACCAATACCTAAACTAAAGACAGAATGTGAAGCAGTTAAGCAAGTTGACCACTTCAGTTATCTTGAAAGTTTAATCAACCTTGATGAATCGGTGTCTGATGTAATTCCCTCACGGATTTCAAAGTACATATAGGCTTTGCCAACTAACGTCAGCTATGGCATGAGTTAGATGCCTGTCAGTCAAAGGGCGAGTATGCTATTGTCTGTTATGTTTTGCTGCATAAATGAAAAACGTCGCCGAAAGAGTAGACGACATCCGTAGGTTATTGGTATTTAGTTATAGGCGTGTTTGAAACATCAGCCACGTTTGCTAGCAGCACTAAGTGATGTTGAGGTTATACGCAGGATGTTAGGGTGAGATGGTAAATCAGTCGTTGCAGTTGTGAATTCGTCAAACGACGTAGCTTAGATATGTATTACGTATTCTCAACCACCACTTACCTCAATGTGCGTTGCTCACTGACATTAAAAAATGCTAGGGAGGGTAGCCAAACCAAACCGTGACATCAGTCCATGAAGTCGCTGACTACTAATCTGGGCCACGTTGACTACCATGCAGACTACTTGGTTGAGGTCCATGCCATTGTAGTAACTAGTAGTTGGAGACATTGGGCAAGATGCCTCAGGATCGGTCATGTTGGCATACGTCTATTTACTCTTTGTCTTCCCCTTTATCGTGGGGCTATCATTCTCATCTTCCTGTTGTCTGAAGGAAATTGACAAATACACGGAATGGAAAAATTACTTATTTATGTTTGTCGTGATTAGTATTCGTATATGAATATTACTGTTTAGCATTCAGTATGACTCCTTTTACTTATGAGGGGAGGGGGGAGTACAATTTTCCATAATGACTTTTACTATAAGCCATATCGAAACATTAGAAAGTGTATTACATTAAGTAGTTAGTTAATCGGAATATTATATAAATTATTCTACACAGATTGTAAATGTTACCAAGTTCCTATTATCCGATAAAACTAAAATAAAGTTACAGTTTGATTATAAAAATGTTTTGTGAAAAACATTTGTTGTCTTCTTTTTTATTCCATACTCCACGTAAAGGTCCATAGGGGTATTAAAGGTACCGTGTATGGGTATGTGGAAAGTACTCACATTCCAATTGAAAATGCAATCATCAAAGTAACCAATATAACTAATTCAGCTAGTCCAATTCCTATACTTCACAATATACATACAAGTAAACTTTTTTTCTATAAATTGTTTATATTTATACCCATCTACTATAACAGGAACTCTTAAATGTGTCGACAACAGTCCACTTACTTATTGTATTAAGTGATATTTTGAGGCGGATGTCTTTTGTAAGTATCGAATTATATTGAATAGATATTTGTAGTATGCAATGATGTGTTCAGTACACGTGATTAAGGTAAGTGAGCTGGAAAATAAAGTGATTTGGCTTTGTCTTTCAGTGTTATTGACTAATGATAAATAAGTTACCTCGCTTTAGCTGAACAGTTGTTAATTCCCAGATTATCAAGAAAGCCATTGATATTAATGTCAGATCGAGATATATATTTCGAGTAACTTGTAATTTGAATGCAGTGGAACGTGATGGTTTCATCGCAGTTAACTACAAAGAAAAGACTGCAGAAGTCTGTGTTGGTTATTGTTTCAGATAGTATCTAATGTTCGCAATCGGAAACTGCATTAGTACCGTAGCCCAACAGGTATTTGATACCAGGAAAGGGATTAAATGTTAGTACTAAATTTTCTCGCAAGCAATTCACTATACGAATTCAATTTCATGCAAGAGCGACAATATTTTCAGAGTATTTTGAATTCAATGAATTTCGTTGCATTCTCATCAGCTACATACAACCTATTTGATTTTAGAAAACTCAAATTATTAATACATATGTTGACTGACATATGTTAACTGAAATGTTTATCATATAGCCTTAGATTATCTATGTGGCCTGCAATTTAAAACAAACGCATATATTTCAAAAATATCTACCTTAGTTGTTAAGTCGTGATGTAAATCTGTCTGCTGAACAACTGAGACTCTAGTTGTATTCAGTTTCACCCAACAATGCATAGTCTTAGAATAAATTTTAGTCTAACTCCACGTAAAACTTAAAAGCAAAACGGTATCAACTCAAATTTAATACGTTTTAATAAGCAACATCATCATGTGAAAGGTTGCTTTCGAATATTGTCAAATAATCTGGAGTACCTTTATTTTGAGTGAGACTAATAAACATGATCTATTCCTTTGATGATGCGTTCGTACTTCATAGTTTTCGTACTACTGTATTGAATTGCTTATTTCTTTAGGTATTTTTTTTATAATTTTATTAATATCGTCTCCTACACAATGATGCTATTAACGAGTCAAAACATGATCAAACGAATTTATTTACCTAATATCCATCAGATGCTACTTTCAATATGAAGTAACTGTCAATGAAGTTAACTAAGAAGCCTACGCTTTTGAATATAGGTCATGCTAACTGTTAGTGTCCTTACAAAGTAGCTCTATATCTTCACTAACCAACCTCATTTAAGTTTATTTTTCATTACATATAGTTGATGTACATCTGTATTGTGATATCAACATGCATAAGATGGTAAACAGATATCAAGATTTTTTGAAATTTCACTATGTTCAAAAGACCATGAAGCATCTTAGTCTAGTTACAACACGGCTTCCGTGTATCTTTTCGCAGTAAATTGCAGAAAAATAAGCAATAGATCCCTATATTTCTTCGTTATTTCATTCATTGACAAACCACCACTAATCCATTTAACTGAAGGATTGTAACTAATGTTGATATCAGTTAACAAAAAAAAAGGAAAGACTGCTACTACCTATTTAAGAATGTGAAGCAGAGTTAAGGGTTTATCAACTTGTTGTCTTAGTTTCCATGTTGTAAATAAATTTTTTATACTTCGGACTGAATATAGTTGAGTAATAAGTCATTTAATAGATGCCAAAGGTTATCTTCCACCTATAAACAGTTATCTGCCACATCATAACCTTTATATTACAATACTACAATACCGAAAAATGGCTCCAAAAACGCTAAACTTTGTCTATGTATTATGGCACTAGATAAACCCTAAAATTACGGACAGATTTGTTTTGTAGTAGACAAAACTTATAATAAAAAAATACTAATGCAGTGAAATGAAATGAGTTTACTGCGAGACTTTATAATTATAGTGTAGAGTAATGAACATCAAAGTAGATTACATTTTATAACACAACTACATAAACGTAGGTAATCAAACATATTAATGTGGATTTAAAATAAAGTAAAATCACATGCAAGTACATAATGACAATTAGTTGATCCATAAAATATTCTCACAAAAAGATTCCTTGGCTATAAAACGTGTGTATCCATTTCTTATTTGTCATCTTTATTGTTACATAATCATTTCTTAAATTCAACTGACTAATCCCGAACTTCCTCTTTCGTAATCATTTTGTGTAACTCACTGAATTCCGAATCGAATTTCACGTTTTTCACTCTTCGTTAATTAATCTTAATATGAACATACAGTTGTATTTTTCGAATTCTGTAGTTGCGTAGCCACTCTTAATTGCCAGCCAAATTTGCCATTAAATCACTAATATTATTTACATACAACCATTTGCTGGCATGGATTTTATATACAAGTGTACAAACTATAATATATAGTGTTGAGCCTTGATGAGGAGCTAAATAAAAAGAAAGATAATTCTCCGTTCATTTTATTGTTATTAGTTGACCATCCATAAAGGCTGTAGAACCAATAAGACGTTCATTACACAGACTTGATACCTCTATATTCTTTTAGGATAATCACCCCAAACTCAAGTGTAATGTTAGTTTTAAAATTTAATGAATGTTCCTCAATACGTGTACATGTATAATCATATGCAATAAAAGTGATTGTATCTACTAATCCATCTCGATTAAAAAACAAAAACGTTCACCATAAAAATTTAACCAGATTTTATACCAGTTTGTAAACGAAAAGTGCCCAGTGGTTATTTAGTCAACTTCTGGTTAGATTGGAGCTTCCACTATCATTCTGGACGACTTCATCAGCACAAACTTCTGATAAAAGTGAGCTATAAGAGCATCTCCACATGTAACGAACAGTTTGTTATGTCGACCTCAGATTTGATCGGTTGATACTAACACGTCATTTTTTGCACATTTATTTTGATCCCCTTACTACTTGACCTGATTCGAAGCGTTGTAATTGTTTAGCTTTTTAAACGGTTGATAAACTTTATCTGTTTCAATGTGTTTATTAAATGCCGATTGACCCGAATGTCAAACTTGCAGAAATTCACTGGTCTACTTTGTGATTCCAATGTCCAAAATTATAGCGTTATCTCAGTCAAATGTGTCCGTAATTGTCTGTATGCGTTAATAAACGAGATGTATCGTGGCATTCAACGACTAATTGATGCTCATGTAAATAGAGGTCAGCTCTTTTGTCCGATGAAATGTTTATCACAGTTGGAACAATTTGTTTTGTAAATAACATTTGGTGTGTCTTTTGTCACTCCCTTATTTAGCCTGCATAAAATTGATTGAGATGAATTCGTTAGCTCATGACGAACGTTCACTCCCGATGGTATCATTAATCTGATTGTTACTTGCGATATGCCTATCATATATGGTAGAATAATCCGTTTGTCGATTTTCATGTTTGCTGATACTCTTGAGTCTTTATTTTTGAAGTTGTGTGAATAACGGTCCCTTCGGAAGACAGCCATTAAGAAGTATCATGCAGTTTATGGGAACTAAAATTCTACAGGTGTAGAACTTGTCGATTTTCCTCCTTCCCCATTCAAGTATTCCTGCCAGAACATGCACTACTTCATAATAGAATAATACATCGTTTCTGAGTAACTATCACAAAATCATCTTCTACTTCTGCCACTACTACTAATAAACTTTTCTCTTGTTTGTGTATCTTCAGATCAATTTGGAGATTATTATCGACTTCTTACAAAAGGTAAATACATAGTTACTGCTATAGCTGGTGGTTTTGAACCAGCTTTGGCTTGTATTGATGTTCAACATATACCGTCCATAAATGGACCATTTACTGAAGCAAAACAAGTAGATTTCTTACTTTTACCGACAAACTTAAAACGGCATAGTGGATTGGACAGTGTCAAAACTCAGCCAATTTCAAAATCACTTCACGTTAGCGGTTATCTACATGATGAAGAATGCGTAAAGCAATATAGTGAAATAATGAATGTAAGTCATATTATGTTAACTGTTTATGGAATTACATTGTTTTCGAGTTGTAATCAGACTATATAACTTACTATTTAAATTTATAATGCGCATACTAGTGTTCAACCAGTTAGCATTCCCAGGATATTAAATAATATGAAAGCGTCGTGTCTAAAAATAATCTCTTATAATTGCCTCAATGACTTTAGTCTGATGCTGGCCTAAAAATAAACCTGCGTTTATAAATTTGACTTAAATAATCTAATTGTTGCCATGTAAAGCGGCAGTCTAATTTATCGAAAACGCTTTGTCTATTCAGATGGCATAGTGCGTTATTGACTGGAGCCTTTGGACGTAATTTTTGTTACTGATTTCTTGATATGGTCGCATTCATTTTCCGACAAATGAAATCGTACTGGTGATTTTAAGTCAGTCATTCTATTTACATGCTTTTATATTTAAAGGCCGAAGCGATCATATATAAGCCTCTACCCTACTTATAAACTAGACGCATAGTATTTATTGTCAAAATAGTACACGTAAAATTCATGCAATAGGTAATCTCATTAGCTTCAAAAGTCAGTATGAAAAAAACACTATTCTTCAAACGTCAGCTTTGTTACCGAATCACGTAGTGTGTATTGTGTAAATTATACTGAGTCGGAAAGTTATTACACAATTCGAGATAGTAATCAAGAGTGCAAAATTTACATCGTAGCTGAATGGGAAATTGTACTCTTTAGACTACATGCTCAGTGTTCGACCAACTGGAATTCAAACTCAGATTTTAACTCAACACTTAATAACTGTAGCAAAACCAAGTACTTTTTGAAGAATTACTTTCCTAATCATCATAGTGTACGTAGTGCTCAGAAGCTCCTTGAAAGATACATGAAATAAATAACCATATGGTTAATTTAAAAAATTAGTACATCGTTGTGAAAACATTTTTAGCAAACACTTTCCAAAATGTCTGTAAACTTATCATTTGAATGCAGAGTTTCAGAGAAGATACATCATGAATAGGTTTCCGACAACCATTAATGTCTGTAAATATCAGTTTTTTAAGTATGTGAAGGAATTTAAGTAAACAGGGAGTCTATGAATTCCCATTACTATTTCGTATTTATCTCGGCAAACAGTACTAACGTTGGAGAAGGATGGAAGAGAGCTGAGCCCAACTAAGCCAAAACGTGACATCAGTCCATGAAGTCTCTGACTATTAAACTGGGCCATGTTGACTACTTGGTTGAGGTCCATGCCGTTGTCGTAACTAGTAGTTGGAGACATTGGGTAAGATGCCTTAGAATCGGTCATGTTGGCACTCTTTGTCTTCCCCTTTATGGTGGGCTTACAGTTATTTTATACTCTACTTTGCATGAACTAATTCCTCCGTGTATTCTATAGTATATGTTCACACTGTTTTTCATACTACCACTGATGTAACTACGACATCTATTAATTTGGTATTCATCTCGCTGTGCTAACGAGGTGTAACAACTTGGACCGATTCACATATGTGCCTGGTTCTACGGTGTACATGACTGGTCGATACAAGATATGGACCAATGCCAAAAAAAGTGCAGCCTTGATGGTAATCACCTGAGTTTGACATTCCGAATAACAGTTCAGCATAAGTTGTATCTGCCAGTAGTGTTCGGGCAAAGAGCCTTTTGTAAGGTGTATGCACGACTTTCAATGAAAAATCGATGCAGAATCATTCGATCTACGGGATCGAAATCAGCTTTCAAGTCAAGGAGTACCACTACTTTCTGACATTGGTATGCTTGTGTTTTAGAATATGATGGAGGGTGAATGCTTGATCGATCCATCGTCTCCCAGGTCTGAAAATACTGATTTCCCCAAATCTGTATTTCCTTACATTAGACAATCGTCGGTCGATTATGGAGACTAATATTTTAAACGCTGTCAGTCAAAACTGACTCCTCCGTGGTTATCGATCCTGACCTCAATCTTCTCTGGAGTTCTAAACAGTGATGAAAGGGGGTTTCAGCAGCATTTAGTTTACGTTATTTTGTGATGAAGACTATCGTCAAGTCAAAAACCACTTAACTATACAATATCAATTAGTAGGCACACTCAAGTTCAGCAATATGTATACTAATTTCACATTCGAACGCTATAAATAAATCATATTGTCATCAGATATGAATGTTTACTAATGAAAATAAGCCGTCACTATTAGTGTGAAAACTTCCATCCTCTTACACTACAATTGGGCGTTCCAAGATTTTCCTAAGCATAGTATTTAGCTCGTGTGCGTTAGATTGCATGAATATACTAGGCAAAACAAAAAACTTTTCTTTTTTTAGAATTCACATGTAATTACAGTCAAATTGAATACTTGTCAAAATAAACGATCCTTAGTTAATGCATTGAGAGAACCGCTAGCAAAATATCATGGTAATTAGCATTTCGCTACAAAATAAAGATATTGTAGTGAAGGACTCGCTTTCATTGCATTACAGAATCAACAACCAAAACGTAACCAAACTGGCCGATAACAGAAATTATGCGCTTGAACACTGATTAGTTCATTTAACGACATATGAGATTAAACGTTAATACTTTTGAGTATCATATGTGGCTTTTCTACTGCGACTGTTCCCTACATGCCTTCATCTATTTAACCTTTTTTCCTTATAGACGATGCCACAAACCAAATGGGTTAATGAAGAAAAATTTAGCTTAGGAACTCCATTCCAATTTTATTGACAGATCAGATTTGCAAATACAAAGAATGTATCGAACTATAATTATTCAGTTGTTTCAATAAATATAACTATTCAGTAAATTTACTAATTCTGCTTACAATATTATATCTGCGCATTATGCATGCGAATTTGTAAACCGAGTCTAATAGAACCATAATTTAGAGATTTATAGGTCAATAATGACACTCAGGTTGATTCTGTAGCAATATGTAACTAGTGTCGAGTTGAGATACAACAAAGCAAGCTCAATGCAGCTACATAAACTCCCTTCAACTGCGTAGTTGACTATGTATCGGGCACCCAAAATATGTATGCAGAGACCTGTCATGAGTCAATTAATTTTACTGCAATTCACTACGTAGACTTTAACCCAACCCTCATTTGTGCTGTAGCGAAACTAATCATATTCGATCTCGGAACCACTTGAAGACTTTAGACAGCTAGAAGAAACGCTACTAAGTGAAGTAGACTTAATCGCTATGAAGTTGTTTGTAAACATAAGCGTAATGTTAACTAGTATGTCGATCCGACGTCTGAGTTTGAACTCTATGAGTATAAATATGAAGACAATATTGCGATCTGATAGGAGCCATTCGGATTACAAGTACACTTTAAATATTTTCTCGTACACGCAGTGGAATTCACGCAAATCATATCTTACGACCAATACACAAAGAGCAGTTCAACAAGATTATTCCCTACTCAACATGAGAAGAGAACGTATCCTAGGAGGGAAATTTCGCACGTAAAGTAGACGAATACAATAACGGATGCACGAACTAAGTGTCACACATAAATTATGGAGTACATGCGTCAGTAGTGTAGGCTGCATGTAATGAAATATTTTACAGGCCCGATAACTATCGTTATTAAGCCTATTTATAGAATATAGAATCAAGTTTCTGTGAAATTATCATATTATATATTTAGACACGAAAGTTTAGTCCAATACCCACCAAAAATATATTCACACGTACGGGGATAACATTGCGAAAATAAGGATAAGCTATTTAAGGAAAAGGTAGAATCTCATAAGACAAGTGGGAAATTCCAAGGAAATGTACAACGGAAAGAAATACCAGATTGAATTCTATCAAGAAAATTTACCAGTTTACAAAGGTTTGCGTCGGGAACTGTCACTGGATACTATTCCGAGCCATAATTGGTGAGATCGCAAGTCGTTGACTTGCCCCATCGATAGGACCAGAACCAGGAAGATGGGATGAAGTGATAGGTTAGTAGTGAAAACTCTCACGGTATCGAGTCACATTCGCCGATGAATCCCAGCATCTGCAAATAATGCACAAGACGTGAACCTCCAAAAAAACATTACCAAGCCACCGTCGATCACTGTGAGAACGATTAACAACCGTCTATTCACTATAACAAGACCTTTTATATCCTCAATTTTGAAGCTTCTTCTGATGTCTACTTTGGGATTAATACATACTTTCCCATTTAGTGTTTTGAGCACGTCGACCACTTCACTTATCTTGGAAGTCTGATTAGCCCTAATGGGCTGGTTTCTGACAAAATATAAGTACGAATTCAAAAAGCTCATTTGGTTTTTTCCAATTTAAGTCACCTATGGCGTATATGGTATATTCGTCTTTCAACGAAAGGTAGAGTGTACTGCGCAACACTTCGCTCTGTCTTACTGTATAGGTATGAGACTTGGTCATTAAGGGTAGATGACACTCGAAGGTTATTAGTTTTTGACCATCGATGTCTACGAAACATCGCTCGAGTTAGCTGGGATCACCGAGTAAGTAATAACAAGGTTAGACGACGGGTGTTAGGCAAATGTGGTAAATCGGTCGATGAGGTTGTGAATCTTCATCGACTGAGGTGGTCGGAACATGTGTTGCGTATGCCGGACCACCGTGTTCTTCGACGCGCAATGCTGGCTGATATAGAAATAGGATGGAAGAGAGTTAGAGGCGGCCAAACCAAAACATGGCATCAGTCCATGAAGTCACTGACTGTCGGTTTCAGTAGTGTTGGTAGCTGCAGACTACCTGGATGGGGTCCTCACGATTACCGTAATCAGTGGCTAGAAACACTGAGTGACAGGGCCCAGAATCGGTCACAATGGCGCAGATGCATTCATTCATTATCGAGCTTTAAATTATTCCATAACTTTCTTTTTACGCTTCCTGAACCATATTCTATATGTTCACACTCCTTGTTACTGTTATTATTTTATTTTACTGAAGTAACTTCTACTAATGGTGGTGTTAATCTCGCGGTGCCACAAAGGTTGGTAACTTGAACCGATGCACACATGTGCCAGGTTCTATGTTAATTATACATACATAGTGTTTTGAGAATACTAGTTACGGCGCATTGCTGACACGGTGACTATATTATTTCTAATAGTTTCAGGCAACTGATACAAACTATGTATAAATGTTTTCATATTCACGTCAGTGCCACCGGGATAGTCTGGTAAGTAATCAAACCAGATTTTATTTGTGGATTGCTCGACTAACTCATGCAATCCACAATCTCTGTCAAATTTATTGTAGTCTAGAAAATTACTAATTCCTAGTCTTACTAATGGTTGTAAAATATACAATCACCTACTTCGTTCCCTTTTGTCCAAATGTGATGTTGATAAGTAGTATTACTTTACAACTGACCACACTTATGACACTAATAATCCGCAATCCGTAAGAATCGAAGCGAGTGCATAGCTACAAGGGAAAACCCACATGATTGACTAAATAAGGGCATCATAGTGGTGGATAATTGCCTAATTGTAACTTGGCAAGTCTTAATGCGAAATACACATACACTTTACAGAACGTATACAGACTTCTAAAGGATCTTTAACACGAGTAAGACTATGTGGTGAAACTTTACTAGATAATATCTCAACGTTCAGTCCACACTAATGTTATTACGCAACTGTATGCTGTCATATAGACGAGGTTACAACACCTACTAGTAGGCTTAATGGAGTCGCATGTGAAAACAAGGTGTAAATTTTCGGAAATACAACCTAAATCTGGTCAAATTCTTCTGTTTAAGTTAACTTTCCCTATGGACCATGAAAAAGTGACCGAAATTTCTGACCTAGGTACTTTGACAAGGTACACCACAACTGGAGTTTGCATGTTGTCTACACGTCGAAACTGTCCAGTTATTACATATCAAACAACAGGTGACACAAAACGATATTTTCGGTAACTTAACTCTACCCGCCCGATAATAGAAAAGACGATAATGAGTATACCAACCTCTATTTTGTGATCACTCATTCTCAGCAGACCTCAAACCAGCGTTAGCATTCACAACTCTTATGCCAAGTTGCTTTGCACGCTCAACAATCTTGACACGATTTTTCCTTGCTACAGTATGTGCAATAACTGCGGCATGGGTGCGATGTTGCATTAATAGCACTTCCAACTCCTAAAAATTTTAATAAATGGAACAAAACTTTACCTTCACATTCCGAATCACAACGTGCTTGAAACCATCAGGATGGATGTGACGAGTTCGTTTAGCACTACCATACCCAATTTTCGGCATACGCACCTGACCCTTGAATCTCCTTCGAACTCTGTTGTCTATGCCTCTTGGTTTCCTCCATTTATCCCCAAGCCTTACGTACAAGTCACTGTGATGGCGATGCCACTTTTTAGGATGTTTTTTAACTATCTTTGGATGATGCAATGGTCTAATAGCCATACTTTATGACAACACAAATGACCGACAGACACGCGTGAAATAACCGACAAGTCGAAAGACCCGCAACACAGCTAACTTAAACCAACTCAGACAAACAATCTCACTGTTGGGAAATTGAACATCAATAATGCTAAACATTGTTACTACCATTTAGATATATTAACAAAATCTTTTAAAAATAAGTACACGGGTTGTTAAGCGACAATGAGTCTTCTTAATGATTGCGATGTAAAATATTGTACAGTAAGCAAATAACACTCTTTTATTGTGTTTTAGCTGTAGATCATGTACCAAATACGATTATCCATTTTATTAATAATAAAGAAATTTATGGCTGTAGAATAAAATCATTTTGGACCAAGTCACTTTTGCTTTGGTAGCTATCGTCTATTACGAAGGTATATTCCTTAGTCCAACAATTTTGGGGTTTAAAAATAACTTAGGAAACTAAAGTAGTTCGGATTTTAAAGTGACAGTAAGTGGGCTTGATATAAAATCTTGTGGCATCTGCCCCGATGTCTACGAAGAGTACTAGGATGTTAACTGCCATAAATACCACTGTTACTAACGCGATTTGGTCTTTAATTCATCGAGAAGAATCCCAGTCCTTAGCAAAATACCTCACCGAACTGTTTTCATATACTCCAAGCTAATGTATGATTCTGGATTAATGAGGCATGGCTCACATCACGCTAATGTTTATAATCCGGTATTCATTAATTGCTTTGTATATCGAAAGTAGGGGCTTCAGTCGTGACACTAATGTGTCACAAATACGTTGACAGCAGCGAATTACTTGGCCAGCATTCTCTAGCCAAAGTGCATAAATGACGTGACATATCACAATTTTTTTAGATCATCAACTAAGATGTTCGTTCTTGTCTCATCTAAAAATTGGATTAGCTAGGCACAAAACCTTTACACTCTGACTGGTCGACGTTACTTATCTTCCAGCCTTCTTGTCAAAGAATGATCTAAAGTAGTCCCTAAGTGTTTAGATTTGGGTCAAAACCCTACTGTTTCACAGCAACATTAACTTCTGGAAAAGCTTCAGAATACATAAATATAGTTTGGAAACTTTTGATGATCCAACTAGACTTGAAATTCGGGCAGTAAAAGTGAGTTAACCTTTAAATCGACGGAGTGCTACGAACATCCACTGCATAGCAGAATTTACATATAATTTGTAAATAGTGCTCCTTTAGGTTAGCAACTAGTAAACAAAATTTTTTATGTATCGAAGTTGTATGTCAACTTAGAGCTGTGACAATATTTCCACACTAAGTAGTAGCGTCTTCTATCAAATTCGACAAATCAGACTTTACACCTTATTATTGCCCGTTTAATTCGTCATCATTCAGAGTAACGAGACATTGTGTATTCTACCTTACTACTTCATTTTAAAAGGAAAGAGACAACTACAGAAAATGCACAAGGTTCATTCGTGTGCTCCTATTTAAACCATAAGTGGAATCCCTTTTACTTCCTAATGTACATCTAGTAGAATATAAGCCACCTTGGGGTGACCTCGTAATAGCCTATAAAATCCAAAAACCGCAAAACATTCACCAGCGCCGTCCTTGATGTATCATTCCAACACCCATCCTAGAATGAATACTGAGAACTTGAAGGTCTGTGATAACGGGTTTGCTAGTAGGCACAATTTCCTCTGCGTTAAAAGACTCAGAATGGTAAAATTTCATATAGACTGAAGAAATTCAAATGGATTCCACCCAATTCTATTAGATAAAAAGAGTTGCACTTTTTCGAACTCAGTAGAATTTCCTGCTAACTTACTGTAAATCGTTTTATCTCTGCAAGCCCTATGTACCCAGATTCAACCTAGGGGAATGAGTAAAGCGTTATTATTAGACAAAGAATCCCATTAAATGAGAGCCTCCTGTATTTCATCAACAACCATTCAAAAGCAACTGGGCTAATGAATGATCGAGATGGGTTCCAGTCTTTTAATAAATTTGTTGACAAAAAGTCGCCTACTCACACAGCTGTCATCATTTTCATTAGTTTATTTATATTAGGACTAATTGTTACTGCTTAGTACATGGCTTATATCTGACTAATGATAAATAAAAGACTTTAGGAGGCAAGCTTATTCTGTACAATTTGGGTATATATTTAGGATGCCTTAATTGTTCATAAAGTAAGACAGTAAGGAGGATTACTGAAGTCCCTTAAAAGCAGGGTTTTAGTAACACCTTACATCATCTTATTGTGGATGGAGATATCATATATTAGATTTATGTTCAGTAATATGTGGCTTTTTACCATTTGGTTTTATGCATTCGCAGAAAATGTAGATGGGAATGCGTATAAATACATCTTCACAAAGTTTTAAATCATGATCAAATAATTTACACAATGAAGTTCGTCTTCTGGAGAGCTGTAGTGCTCCGTTTTTAAGGATAGCAGAATGAAATACCAACTATTTTAACCCGTGAAATAAGCGTTTCTTAATGCTATACTCGATAAGGGTCACATTCACAAAAGGTAATAACTATTTACTCTATTTACCTATTTTCAAACGATACATAAAGAGACTGTCGCAACCAAATATGTTTTTCCACGATTCAACCTATTTTGTTGTACTGACTTATCCCGTAAAAGAATTCGTCAGTCATTCACAGCCACTGGTCGCTGTTGAATTGTTCTATTTTATCAGAACGACCTGAACTTCTATAGTTGATTAGACAAGCCCATGTATAGAGTATTAAGCATTATCTGGTGCCATAGGTAACACTGACAATTTCCACATGTAGCCTTAATATATTGTTTTGCCACTAGCAGTACCCTGTAACTTAGAAATTATTTTATTTTATTAGACCTTGTTGATATCCATCAAACTGCTGATATTCGTAATTGTCGAACCAATATGAGTGTATTACAGCGATTGGGTTAATTTCACTAACACAGGGCTTGTGTGAAGAATCAATTCGTAAGTGTCCTTGATAGTTAGATCGTATGTAATCACTTAAGGGTTAGTGGTAACGTAATATTATGTCTTAAAGAATCTGGTCAAACGATATAATTCGAATCATCTGTGACACATGGTTCTAGTATCTATGAAACCAGATGCTTAGACAATTCTTAGTATCTATGACTTCAAGCGTAATGCACACGTATAGAGCAGCAACTAACCTCAAACAACGCTTAGGTACTCTACAAGGCTCTACGTGTAAAATAAGGGTGAAAAGTTAGTTAACACGAAATAACCTATTAGAGCGAGCCAAAACTAAACATACCAAAACAAGGAAAGCCCAGGTAAGATAAGTTCCATGGTTAAATCAAACCGTACGTCTCCCCCCTGTGCTTTACTGCCGTCTGTCAACTACATGTGTTCACTCTACCAGTTGTTCTCAATCAAGTGCGTGGTGTTGGAATAAGGGATTAATACTTCATTCCTATCATAGTGTGCATAGTGACATATCTTGCGTTTAGCTGATCTGCTCCTCTGGATGGTTTCGTCTTTGGTTAGATCTACATAGTTGGGTTCTGCTCTGGATCCACTATTCATTGAATGTGGCGAAACCTGTGGGATATTGCCCTCCGATTACAAGTCGCAGCTATTATCAAGTAAAGCGAGTTAATATATACCTTCTTCTTGTTATGTATTAAAAAGTAAATACTCTGTGCCCTTGATAATTGCCAATCAGAATATGGATACGTCAGCCCCACGACTATCAGCCCCTTAGGCCGGAATAGAGAAGACAGCAGCTACGAGCCAACCAGACACAATCAATCCAGTCCATTTGCCGGTCATATTGTATTTTAGTCATGCCTTCATATATACACAAATTCAGACCACACAGCAAGCCAATTAAGTATTTTACATTAATACGAAGCAGAAAACATTGTAGCAGTGAATAGGGAAAACTTGTACACAACTAATTAACTGTTGTCCATAATAGGGGACAATATAATAACAGCAAAAATACTAAACAGGAGGATAGAGTAAGAGGAACATAACAATCATAAAAATGTATTGTTTACACTACACACGACGACAATAAATGAATTAGTCCTCTAAAATACAGTTCTAGAAGTTCTTTCACTATTCTTTAGTGGTCCGACATAACACTTCTTTCTGGCATAATAACAATAACTGATAATATACATGTATCTCATATTTTGGTTTTAATTGTTCAAATTCAATTATCTCACATAAGTAATCCGGGCATGCTACAGCTGAAAACTGTTTACTCATCGGAATTCCGAAAAACAATTAAACGATTAATGAAAAATATTATTCTTCCTGTTATGAGTTTTGCGGTTGCATTTTCCACCCTCTTAAAATGTGGAAGCGTTTGAGAGGCCGATAAAAACTGTGTATTTTTAATATCAGTCAAATTGCTATTGATAAATTTTTTAACCCACAATGAATGCGTGTTTGCGAAAGTTGGCTCTTCACTGTCTGTTCCAAATATTCTGAATTCAACATTGAGGTTATGATATCTTCCTTAACCTCATCACCCTTCTTTGACTATTTGTCAACATCATCTTAAACATAGCCTTAAGAGTAGCACATGTAAGTATTGAGGTACATTTAACTGTATGAAGAAATTTGAGCCACGCAGATGAGTTTGTCTTACCGCTTGATCATACATAATTCGATTATGTATATAACCTGCGACAATGATTTTAATCACGAGTTATCCACAACAACGCTCGAACTCCAAACAAAGACGATTAGTGAAGGTAAGAACACTTGGTGAAACTAAACTACACTGACGACCTTGAGGTACCTTTTAACTAATGAAAATGCACTGGTAGATAGAATCACAATTTATTATGAAAAACGAAATTTTAAAAAACATTTACACATGACACAATGTTTTTACATGATTTATAAACTTTGAATTTAAATCCAAAATTTGAGCGATATTGGAACTCATCCATATGGCACCATAACATGTTGTTTCCAGAACCTTTATTAGGTCTAAGAAACTCCTTGAGACGTGACCAGTATCCTCCAATGTTTTGTTTATGATCACCAGTACTTAAGTCCACAAAATGTCTTTGGTGAACAGCGACATGGTGAACATATCCAAGTCTACGAAGAGGCCGATATGCTTTTCAGTCGTCAGTATAAATAATGGATCCTGGTTGAACATACATTCGGATTATTGATATCAGGGTCCTTGCAGTTCGCCTTGGGACATACTGAAAATGTCCCTTTCCTAATGTTCGGTCGTAAATCCCAAGAACCTACCAGTGGATTGTGTTTAAGTCATATTGAAACCACAATCACAAATGAACTCTCTACGAAGTAGTCCGAGATGTTGTAGGTTAGAAATAACAGCGTCTTCATTGAAAATTGCAATAAGCCAAACCAATGTAAGCATTTTGAAGTTAAATAAGCGCGACCTTGAAACAAATATTTAGGTTCTCATTGGCCATCTCAAGTTCGTCGGAGTAGTTTAGTTTTACCGAACACTTTAATTTGGACTCCTTTACAGATACAGCCCGTCTAATCGTCCCCAACAGTTATCGACGAATCGTCTTAGACACACTGCTAAACCCCTCTCATTCTGGAGACCGTACTACGTCTAAACTGATTACTTAGATATTCTGCTGGCCGAAGATGAATGAGGACATCAAAGAATGTGCACGCTTCTGTATGGTGTGCCAAAAAAACAAAGTAATTCAGAATAACAAATACCTTCATGGCGCTTTCCTATCCTCTTACACTCGATTCGACCATGTCCACCTTGATTTGGTAGTACCTTTACCAGAACTAAACGGGTTCTCTTATCTTTTGACATACGTGGTCCGTTTTACGCATAGGCCATATGCGATTCCACTAAAAAGCATCACTAGTGAAACGATTGCTCGCGTTTTAGTAAGACGATGGATAACGACAAGCCGTGGACGTCAGTTTGAATCTGGATTGTTCCATTCTCTGAGAAACACTTCTTGGAGCTATGCGCTCTCAAACAACCGCTTACTATCCACAATCTAAAGGTTTAGTAGTAAGATTTCATTGACAGCTGAAAGTATCACTTTTAGCTACGAACATCCCGCAGTGGACTAATTCTTTGCCACTAGTCTTACTTGTAATTCGCAGGATTGTAAAAGAGGATGTTGGATGCATTGTTGCTTAATTAGTAAATGAAACGACTCTTCTACTACCAGGTGAGTTTGTGGAAACCGCTCCCACTTCGACAAACCTGGATCTCAATTCTTACGTGAACCGCCGGCTTGCAAATTCTATGCGCTCAGTTAAGCCAGTCCAAACTCAACAACAATCGACAGATGCTTTTATACAACCAGCTTTAAAATATGATACATATATTTTCGTAATGCTCTAAGCCGACCTCACGATACAACTGACGAAAGATCAAACAAGGTTTTGAAACGAGAAACAAAGTACTATACAATCGACAAGAATGGCCGTGAGGAGAACGTCAGCACTGACCGCCTCAAAGCAACATACCTTGAAGGCAAACATTTTGATTTCGAACTTGCCACAACACCCCCGGAACTTGACATGAACGAAGTCGCCACGCCTAGAGCAACAACCAACAAGCAAGTGGAAATTTTGAAGGGCTCCATAACACTGAGAGCTACACGTTTAGGTAGAAATGTACGATTTCCAGAACACTTAAATGAAGATGATGTTTATTAACTTTTTCCTAATTTTCCACTTCCTTAGTATTTTAATGTTTTTTTAAAAAAAAATTGAATAAAATTGTTATTTTTCACTCTACGGTATGCACTTTACACACTTTTGTATGTTTGAAAATCTTAAAAAAACTTGTTTTATTGATAGTGTTATACGTTTTTTAACCGCATATGGCTGCCAAATTACCCCATATATATATATATATATATATATATATATATATGAAGTGCACATATTTAAAAATGTTCTTTTATTAGATTTTCAGGCAGCCTGGAGACGAACAGAAGAACGCTGAAGAGAAGAATAATATTTTGTACAATTGTTTTATGTAACGATACCCTAGCATAGGCACTGATGCCCAGAAGCTTCACAACGTCGCAAGCTATCAAAGGAACGTTTACTAATGTCTAACGCATTGGGTTTTATCCCTTGGCTGGTACGTTGTAAGGTCCTCATTAACCCATTAGAGGGGGAAGTGAGCTGTAGCGATAAATAAATCCCCAAAATACATGGGTCCTTGACATTGATGCTGACCATGTTTGTTTTAGCGGACACGACTAGTTGAAGGCGCTCGGTCACGTATCATCACCAGATCAGGTCCCTCCGCACCGTGAATAGCATCTCTCTCTAGTTTGCCATCCTAGACGATGCTGTCCCATTGGTGCTCTATTTACGATCAAATGTAACTTTTCTTACATCCTTCATTACCTTCTGATTTATTCGTACTCGTTAGAGTACGTTTAATCGTTAAAAGTTGCTCCGGTAATACGACAAACGTAACTTGGTCATATAACGGGTGCATTTCAGTATGTATCAAGAAACATGCTTACGAAAACTGGTACATTCATATTGATGATGAACTTCTACAAGAATCAGTGTTACTCTACGGTAGCATGCATACAGAAATACTGTAAAAAAATCACACAGCTTCAGTATCTACTACTACCGAAAAATATAATTTTCGTGTTGAACACTACTTTACCAATATTAACAGCTCATATGCAATCTCATTATTTTGGAAGGATTTATGATTACACTAACATTAACTATCTACAAACACTAGAAGTCATCCAGCGTTCTGCAATGATAGAGATGTCCGATGCTTCAACTAAAACTCATTCCGGTCACTTGTTTATTAATACCAGTTACGTAAATAATAACGGTGACTATTGTATGCTTTTATGTCCATTCGACACAAAGACCCAACAGGTTTGCCGAAATAAATAACTGGTGTTTTGCTGGAGACATACGAATCACAACTTTGTTAAGATGCTGAAAACATACATAAGCGTTTGCCAGTTCGATACTTCTCAAAACCTATTTTCGTCTTATTCTACTTCATATATCAACTAGTCATTTCATTTTAAACAAATAGTTGCCCGAATACTTGACCAATTTAAAACTTTACAGTATTCTGTGTTTACTGTTTAAATTTACATGTGTAAACGGAATGCACCCATTCAAGTTACGAGAATACAGTTGAAGATTCCTAATTATTCGAATTTCTTTGCATTTTGTGTACATGTACTTACCAGTATCTAGTAATTTGGAGCATTCCTCAGCCTAATACATGCCTAAGTTACTGACTAGTTTACTATGTTCTCCAACAACTGTATGTGATAAGCTCAGAAGTGATCACTGAATCACCGTAATAGGTTTTTTAGAGTAGTGCACGCTAAGGTAAAAACCTCTCATGCTAGTTACAGAATGCATGATAAAAAACACATAGGAACATGAAGAGTTATGTAGTATATTTTAAGTACAGCCAAAATGTTGCAGTAACTTGCAGTTAAAGTAGACTATATAGTCATTTGATTGCCAAAATTAAGTTAAATTAATACAAAAGTGAATGTTTTCAAACTGTTTCAGAAATGAACACTATATAACAAAGTGTTTTCCCGGAACATAAGTGTCTGTTGTTATATGAAACTGCCCAATATTGTCTAAGCCACGTTTACACTGATTACATCTCTCATAGTTCCTAGTTTGGTCCAATAATGTAAAACTTTGTTGAGCCTGATCTCGTAATTTCTCATGCAACTCCTTATCCTGTTTAACCTGTGTAGCTGCAAGCCATTCATTTTGTAAGTATTGCCGCATTGCCTTTTGTTCCTGCTTTCTTTGCACTTTATCTGCAATCAAACTAAAATTTTTAAAAATATGTTAATTCACTGGGTAAAAAGGATGAAATAGGCTGATATTAACGTGGGCCAATGAAAAGTGAGAATGCCACTTCACATGGTGGGGAAGATATTTTAGAGATCTTAAGTCCCAATGAAATCCTGGGTGTTGCACCGTACACAACTGCACTCTACTCTACATACAATAAACAATGAAAAACGACAGTCTGTCAAACTTCACCAACCATCACAATTAACACGAAAATTAGCATCATTTTCACTCTATTCGCATACAAGTAATAATTAGTAATAAAGTAAACTCAAGATTATTTTGATAGAAAAAGCTGATCTTGTAAAGACTTTCAATTTTTTTAATTTAAGGAAGCATACATTTTGTGTAGTTGAATTAGTTAAGATAGTAGCGAAAAAGCAATAAATACCCTTCATAAAACTGTTCTACAGTTTAAATTCACTTCAGTAACTGTCTGAAATAAATGAATTTGGTGTGGTGAAAATACTTACTCATCATGAACACGTTTTAACAATTTTTCCTCTCGTTCGTGTTCATAAAGCTTCTCATTTTTCTGTTGGTTCTTTAATTCTTTAATTGATTTCAACTGATGTTCTTGAACAGATTTTGCTATCAAGTTACGTTCAATTAGCTTTTTATCATTATCGTCGAATAATCTAAACATTAATCCTAGTGAATTGTCTTCGGATTTCGGTAGATGTTCCGGTTTACATTTTACCTATAAAGTTGTGATACAAAATAAAATAGTCTGTGGATCGTTATCTCCATACTACTAACAATTTTGTATATATTATAACAATTGATAATTCATTACATCAGTAACTAAGGCAATCTAGAATACTACATTTTAGTAAATTATTATTGCCGTCATTAATTTTAGTGCAAGATTTTGTAATCAAAGAAAATTTCAGTTGTCAGCATTAGTAGGCGACTGATATTTTGTTCAATTAAGTAACAAGCGCATAAAACTGTTTCCAAATAAAATGGTCACCAGGAATCATGGAAAAATAGTACGCGCTGTCAATTTTGTACTAACCGAAGTGAGCTTTAAATGACACTAAAATGAAAATTACTTACTACAGTTACAAAATACTAAAGAACCATTAATCTTAATACTGCGTTATTTGATTCTACATTTGAATAATCAATTTTGTGATATGCCAGTAGAATGAAATATATAGCTCGAAAACTGATTGTATAAACTTAATGGCTCAAATAAGAATATTTTAAGTACTGATATCCACTAGTGAATAAGAAAAAAAGCATGCTAAAATAGTAATTGGATTCATTTCGAGTATGATGAAAAGAAAATTTAATACTATCGGTTTCATCAAATATGCCACATGGCTTACAAATTTGTCTTCTGCATACGGAGTAGTTGTTGCCATTCGCATCCACAAACCAGAGAAGTTTGTACAACCACGTTTTCTACCTTGGCCACTGATGTAAGCCATATTAAGACGGTGGTTAAAGTTCGATTTCATTTAGCATCCTATTTCTTTTCAATTTTCCTTAATGTTTCCACATCTATTATTGTTGTGTACCTAAATCGCCTTAATCGTCATCACTCTATTCCTACCCAACTGTTGGGAAAGTTATTGTTCAAACTCCAATACTAGTTTGTATTAACCTCTCCCCTCCTCTGCTGACAATTACTGTTATCATTATTACCTTCCAAACATTTTGGTGTAACTGAAAAATCTGCCTTCTTTGTGTATGTACTTTATTCTACTTACTCTTCCAGACATAGTATTAATATCCAACCCATCCATCATAACTTCTGTTTATTCTCTGACTTGATATTATGTAATCAGTCAATTTAATACAGACATATCCTTTTTCATTCGTCCATGATTTATGACCTTTAATTAGTAGTCGCTTTGTCCACCTTCGATCTTGTTATTCATAAACATAGTACTTGCTATTTTATAATCTCAGACACTACCGCTTGATTGGTTTAGATTTTATCATCATATGAAAAACTGTGCAGTTCACCTTATTTTGAAAAGTAGCCACTAGCTCCACATCAGGTTATACGACTTGTTGGAGGTATCGAGGATAGTAATCTGTAAAACTACAAACATGTTAAACATACGTAGTTGTATGAGTTCAGGAGCTTGTCAAATTCTTCGGAAAGAAATGTCTACTGCAATTAGTCAAGTAGTATCTGCATCAGATAGTATCTTATCAGTGCTAGACCATACTGGAAGGTATACCATCAAAACCGATGTCATGGAATTTAACTGTTCTTTCCGGTGCAAAATACCGTTACCTTACAGACATTTGTTGGCTTATGCTATACGGTTTGATGACAATGTGAATCGTATAAGTTTGTATGGAACATGGTGGGTGTAACCTAATTAATACAGAAATTTGCTACAGAGCGTTTTGAATACCCCAGTAGTAACACAGTCAAGTAGGATTGATAGTGTGAAATATATATGTCACTTGGTCATCAAACATCAACAGTTTTGGGAAATTGTGAATACCATTTTGTATATGGTGCACAGTTCATTGTTTGTGTCTGGTAAACCTTATCCGATTGCAGAGGTGTACTCTAATTATCCACTGAGATGAATCACGCATGCATATTGACGAGCGTCATTACCATGTCAGAAGACACAGAAATATCAGGATAATGGCACAAACTCAGTATCAGCATCATAATCCTGATATAATCCCAACAAAATTTTACCGATTTGATGGGTCTTTGCTGACTAAAATCAGATTAATTAAAACTTTAGTTACATTAGTACTCCTACTTATACACGTCTTCGGAGTTTTGTTGATCGTGTTCACGGTAAATATCGCTTTTATAGAAAACGAAATTTGTTGGGACGGCTTCCAGAAAACTTAACGAAGCCTCCAGAACCGTTGAATGGGCCGGAGCGTTCTGATTGGATAATAGTTGAAACCTCTTAGTTTGGATTGGATGGATTGTAATACTGATTTTGTTGTTTCAGAAAACTATAAATATACGATTATTTTGTACAGAACTGACTCTCTCTCTCTCTTACTGGAATAAAGTCCCTGTCTACTCATCTTGTGAATTTGCGACTAGGAGGGTTCAAGGCATTAGAGTGTTAAAGTTATCTGCGGCTAGTCAAGCTATTGCATACGAGTTGTAACAAAATTCTATTTGGGTTCATTCGACACACTCGCTTACTCTGTAAATTACTGAAGTGATCAGTATCAGGAAATAACTACCAACATTTCATTTCGCATTAATTACATGAGATGATGAATTTTATTTGATAGATTTTTATTACTAAATAGCGTGATTGAGTCTTCGAGCATCATACAATCTCATTTAATTAACATACAACAATATCCACATTTACATCTGACGAGTCAAAGCGCTGACACTACATAATTTTAATCATTAACAGCTAACAGAGCCCATAAAAACAATCTTTCTCAAGAATTACATAAGTTGGATTGTGACTGGCAAGTAGAATCCAGGACGCGCGTTTCGTCTTATTTGGGACTCATCGGCTGGATATACCTGCATCCCAATGTTGATGTTTCTAATCTTTTCCAAGATGTTCCCTTTGTAAATAAACATGAGGTGGTAAAGCATAATAATAATAATAACTTTATTCAACAGTGTGATTAGTATAATACGAATTTGCAGCATAGTGTCTCAACAAGTTACTCATTTACCGTGTACAGATACGATTGGATTCATACCAGTACGTGTTCACGCAAGTAGCAACACCACCATTACACTTTTAATGATGATGATGGAATGATCCTGACGAAAAATAGGTTATGCAACCAAGATTCTTGAACTGTGATTAAACCACAGTTACGGTGTATGTTAGGACTAAGGAGAAATTGTATGTAGTCCAATTTTCCAATAAGAAATCTGTAGTTAAGACTAAGAATTCCAGGAGTAGACATTTGATGAGTATGCTATAATTAAACTGAAAATTTCATCAATTGTTGATATACACTACTGTGCCTACTTCTCTGATTATAAACATCAGATTGTAAGTAATTCCCAACTGCAATTACAGTTCCATGACAACTCTACAAAACCAAATAACAAATTGACTAATTTCTTTAAACCACTTATTAGTATTCGCTACAAAATCTACTTATAAATGTCATTACCGCATATAACTTGTCCAAAATTTACTACATAATAGGCACTTAAATATGGTTCATACGTGATGCACTTAACGCATGTTGGATTGTTTAGTGACACCCAACTTCCTAGATGTTACCACATTTTGGTGACTTTCGTCGTATTCACTATAACATCCAATGATTCTTTAAAATACTAACTGTTATAGAAATAACTTGCTAATTGAATCACTTACACTCTCCATAGACCAAATATTTCACCAGATTATCTTACATTCCATTGCATAATGACAACATTTTGTATATATGTATGCACAGATAATTAAAGTGCTGAAACCTAATCACTACAATTAACTCATAATTTGTAATTATCTCCAATACCTTACTTAGTGAATGAGCACTACAATGCAGTTTTTTCTCAGTAGGTAAATCTTCCGATTTTTGATTTACTAAAGATATTGCATTCTCACTAGTCAAGTTATCAGGGAGGTTTAGGTCTGATAAATAAGCACTAGATTGATTAGATGACACAGAACTTAAAGGGTAATTTTAAAATTAAACTCCCTACCTCAGTTTCCGTAGATAATTTGTCAGCCGCTATTAAGGGCCTATCTTCAGGTTTTTTAAAGCAGGTCAAATAGCGAAACAAAATCAATGGCAAGTCGAATCAAAAAATGAAGTTTCCCTTCCCCCCCCCTGAATCTATAGCAGGTCGAAAATACACAAACCAAGAGTCCCACTATGACCAAATACCTAACTTCCAGGAACATTCAATGTATCATCTATCGAGAGAAATTTCACAGATATTGAAACATTTAGTGGGTCCATGCTATCGAACAATCAAATTGGCCACACAATTCTTGGATAAGAATAAGGACGTTTCATTTAACAGCGACTAATCGGTAGAATCCTTCGACATTACTACCCGGTTCAATCTAACTGAACCGAAGCTAGGGAACAAATCTAAATCCCTTCACTTTACCAACGATCTTAATCTTCCAAAATGCTCAAGGCTTCAAAGTCAAAATCTATAAGAGCTCATTGATGTATAGCATACTTCCAATTCAATAATAAAATATACAAAACTAACGAAAGGAATATCAACGGGATAACCAATATCCCAAAGCAACCATGCAGAGACTAGAAGAACTAGTATTGGCAATCATTAGACTAAAACTGTAGATCCGCTCTGCAGATGATACTTTCATCATTATTAAAAAGAAGGCGTTGAAAAGCAACCACAGTCTAATCAGCAAAGTCTTTGACATCATGAAATTTATATTAAAATAGGAGGCAAACAGTAAACTACTGTCTTAGACGATCTCATCATCAGAATCAACGCAGAAAACTGCAGACTCATTTGTATCAAAAATCAATTCATATACGACTTATAAAGGAAATCTCATGACTCACTTCTCTCTAAAGTTTGCGTCGGTGAAGCCGTCCAAAATGACAACTTAAGCCTCGCAATCGAACCATCCAGTCAACAGGATGGAATTCAATCAAAACTATCATCCTGAACTAAAACTCTTCTGTACCATCTCAATTTCGCCGTTATTTACAGTCTGTCATGATTTTGTACTTATACTAAAATCTACGTTTAATAATTCTTTGGTTTTTAGGTTAGTATTCTTATGCCGTAACAGTGCATTATGCAGTTATCAATCATATCTCTGTACTTTTGATGATGGCATTTATAATTTTTCAAAAATATATAGCTTTCACTACAGATGCTGAGTGACTAAACAATTATAGAAGGGAGTTAAAATGTCTATTCTTGTGTTTACAGCACAATTTATAGTGACAAGTATTACATTGTTTGAACATATCCGTTACCTCAACTGATTCACGAGTTAAACTGTTTTGCATGTAAAGTGAATTATAATGTCATGTCCATCGATAAGATTGATATTGTGCATTTTGCTCTGTCATATCTTCGACTGTTTACTTTCTAGATTTTTCAGTGCCTTTCTGGTTGTTAATTGATTAATTAACATCCCAATGTTGATGTTCACACTGGGATTCGAACATCGACATTGGGATGCAGGTACATCCAGCCGATGAGTCTCAAATAGGACGGAACACGCGTCCTGGATTCCGCTTGCCAGTCATAATCCAACTTAAATATATAACTTGTGTAATAACGCTATATCGAAGCAATCCGCTCAGGATGCACATATGGCAACAGAGACTGACCAGTTTCAGTCCATTACAAATCAACGGGAAAATACAAACTTATCCTAATTATATATTATAAGGAACTTTTAGCTTTCAAAATTATGAGCTCTAGTTTATGTATCTTCAATATTCAAAGGTGACTAATGCTTCTAAATTAAGAGTCATCTTTAGCGAAAACGAATATGTATTAAGATAAAGAGTTATAAACGTTCATTAATACTAAGTACTTTATATTTACGCAAAACTGCATCAAAGGATTAAATTAATGTCAATAACCTAGTTATGTCCGAAATGTAGTTGAAAACTATTTACTCTTCGAGATCTTTACTCTCTATGTTACCTGAAGTATAATCAAAACTTACTGACCTGAAAATCCAATGCTTCTTTGTATGCTGTCTGGTTCTGCAATTTGCTCTCATACGCTAGTTTTCTCTGAATTTCCAGTTCTTCAGTTAATTTAACCTGTTCTAATTTGTTCGAAAAAAGTTCTTGTTCTTTTATATGATGTATATCAGCTAAACGTTGTTGGACCTGATTATCAAGTTCAGTTCTTGAAGTTAAGATACAAAACCAAATTATGGGAGCATAAGAACAGTGTAAAAATATCATCTACATGATAATGAACCACAAATTTCAATGAGTGAAGTAGTGCTAATATATTACATCTCTTAACTCATTATCAACCAATTAGTTTAAAATCTGTTAGCTTGATCACTACTGAGAGCCAACTTTTCTTCCAACTTTAACCAGTTTCCTTACATGTTAACCATTGTTATTTCATACATAGAACTTGGCAAATGTATGTGCCCGTCCGAATCGTCACTCTTTGGATTAGGGAAGAAAAAGAGGAAACTAGTAAGATGAAAAATAAGAGAATCAAAGCAGTGACGATGTTGGGATATGAAGGTGATTTAAATGTAAGTTCCATTATATCTGTTCCCGACCATTATCTTGTTGACCCTATTCAAATAAGTCCATAGCTTCCAAAATTAGAAATTTGATATTAATGCATATTGATACAACGTAGTCATCGACCTGTTAAGAATGCAGTAAAATCTGTTTTTCTATAAACATAGTAATACTCTAAGCGTATATAATGTCTGGAAGTTAATACGTTTCCTCAGATGAGACAAACGCGTGGGTTCATATTGATTTAGTACGGTCTGCGATACAATGCAGCTAAATTATCTAGGGTAGCCGGATTCTATGTCTGATTCCCTCGATAGTCGGCACGGTTACTGCGAATCGTGCTCTCTGATACTTGTACTTCAATCAGATACCACGATTTGTTCCTTCCCAACCCACAACTACTCCAGATGACTGGACTTGTATGGAGATTATATTGCGGAGCAAAAAACACATCAGACGAGACTAGCAAACAAAGTTTACATATCTCACATTTGAAAATGAATAATTTGATGAAAGTTTACAAATCAATCTCACAAAAAAATCAATACGATTCCTTTTGCTTGATTTATTGAACGATTGTATTTTTGGAACTTTGAATCCCCAACAGAAGTTATCTCAGAATGCTTATAAGTTTAAGAGTTATGAACTAAATATACTCTGAGTGGAAGAAAGTAAGGCACTAATAATATAAAGTCGTCATTTCCTCATGTTGCTGAGTATGAAATTTTAGTGTAACAATTATCGTTAACAAAGTGCAGTTATGAATATCAATCAAACCTACACAAACCATTACAAACAAATATGCTTTACGTGACTAATTTACTTTTTAGACTCATAAAATCAAATGTGTTCAAAAGCTTTGCTACATAAAAACGACAAAAATCTTAGTGCTAATATTCGTTTGAAAAATTTGAATGTTATGGACTCCTATATCTTGGATTAAGTGGATAAGGTTATTACTAATCAAAAAGCAAATATACAGCAATTTATCGCAGTTATCTATTTTGCATACTTAGTGTTTGTAGTGACAATAATGTATGCCTTAATTATTGTATACATAACGATTATTCACAATTAATCTAAATGGCTTGTAAAAAGCTGAAAAGTGTAAAAATTGACTTTATTATTGTCTGATAAATTGTCGAAAATCAAAAAGTGTTGAAAAGCTGCTTCTTGTTAATGGCCTTTGTTTTTCTTCATTCAATATCAATATAAATACATCAAACCAGTGGGTCAGAAATCTATCTGTCCACCAACTAATATATATATATATATATATATATATATATATATAATCAGGTTGTAAAACTTCTAAGGTTTCCCTAAAACTAATCGAAGAAATTACTTGGCGATTCTTTGCTGTCGAATTTTTATTCTGCTTAAATGTTAACTTGCAGACTAAAATTCTAGACATGTTAGCAAACCAAACAATCTATTTAATTACATCACAATGTTCATTTCATTAAGACATCAGTATGAGACTTCAAAAAGATATCTTGTTATCTCGTTGCCGTAAGATGATAATAAATCCCTTATATGTGCAAATGATGTATTATATGCAATAATTAACAGAATGCAATGCATCAAAAACAATTTATAATGGATACTTTAACGTGAAAGGATTGGGCAGATACGTCAGACTGAACTGAGTCTAAATGAATTTGAACTTACTTCAATTCGTTCTGTTTGATTTGACGAAGTGGTGTAGGTGGTCTTTTACTCATGATAAACGATTGATAGTTTGTAGGATCTACGAAAGACTTTTTCATACGTTTAGAACAAGCAACACCCAGATTAAAAGCAGCCTGCTTGCATAATTCAATACGCTTGTTCAATAAAGTTTCCTGAAATTTAAATTAAAATAGTTACATGTAACTTATATAACTTGATGATGATCTTAAAGTATTTCTACAAATTATTAAAGGCTGGAAATTCCTCAATCTGAAGATACTTAGAATTGCTGACTGACTATATTGGTTTTAATGGTTATTCTAATTAAAGCTAGTCCGTGATGTTAGCTGTCTTCGGCTTCATGCACACGCTTTGAAAGCCGTTTATATCTAAGGTTCCTAATTAAGCTACGTACACAAACGAGTCACAAATCTTGGATACCTTAATCCTAATGTTATTAGTGCTTCAAATACGTAGTGTTTCTTTTATCCAAAGTCTTTCTTTTACTTATCTATTTGTACTACAAATGAGTTCTATATTAGTGTCCCAGATTAATAGCTGAATACGTTAAGTGAAGTATAAATCTTTACTCATGCCTGTTAGTTCTAAACAAAGAATCACTTATAATTCATGTTGATACATCACTGCAGTTTAACATTCCACGCACTCGATATTGACCGCCTTGTTATTAGCTATGCACAATGTGCCTATAACGCTCAAGGCAGCCGGATAATTACCATCATTATCAATGCTATAAAGCCTGAAATAAAACTATACTCCCTTTCTTAGTAGCATTTAAGTGAAAATATTAGTCTTATACATTTTTGTGTGTTTACTTTATAGGCAGATAAGTAAATTCATGAATAAAAGAGGACTGATCCTTAAATTATGACAATAACGTACCTGTTCTTGCTTAGCCTCATTATTTGCTCTCATTCTTTGATAAATTTGTAAAAGTTCTTCTTCAGCTTGTTCTCTCTTTTTAATTTCATCTTTTAAGTCTACAGGGATATTACGTATGCGTCGTTGGTGGCATAAATAACATAACCCATTATATTTAGTCAGTGCATGGTTACAATTTTCATCCATGTGAGGTATCCTTTTTTCTAGTTCTTCAATATTACTGGTTAGCGAACGGACACTAGATAATGAAGATCTCGAATAATTTGATGAATTAGAACTTATACATGATACAGAGCAATGACTTGGGTGTTTTGAACTCTGCATGAAATGTTGGCTAAGATCAGCTGTACAAAGTTTTGGCAAATTTGGTGAAATGAAACCTTTACAGTTTGGTTTATTTTCACTTGAGATACATGAAAGCGGGCTTGATCTTCTGAAATCCTCCCTAGTATCTTTTTCAGAAAGTGATCTAGGCCGATTAATGAGTCCCGGTACTACTTGAGATGTTGAAACCTAAGTAATGAAACCGAGTATAGAAACAGTTGGAAAATAATCAAATACTTAGCTACGAGCTGTATGAAAACTGTTGTTTCAAGTCATTAAACATGAAATAATATTAAATCTTATTCACAACTGTGTAATAAATACTACTGAAACTAAGGTTAGAGCGTCAGCACTGACACACTTTAATTACTAGTTGTGTGATCAAGCGTTTATAGACTTGATTACAGGGCATTAGGATTTTGCAGCAAAGTTATACCATGAAATCAAATATAGTAAAACTGCATGAGGACCCATTGGATGCTCAATTATTGCTATCATGACAACATCATTTCATAATATGCCTAATCAACGTTTAGTTGTTTTTAAAAAAACCGTACTGCTAGCCGTGACTATTCAGCGATATTTGGGAATTGCTATGATGCAAAAAAGGTCGGTACCAGTTCGCCCTAATGCCAACTCAACCAACCGCTGGTTAGAAAAAAGAAGAAGTTCACACACCAATAGGTTTGCAAGTTCACTTAGTATTGACATGCTGAAAACACTGATTCAACTAATGGCCAATGTGAGCAAGGTCAATGATGAGAATCTGAGATGCTGATTGGTCCTGGATGAAACGTGACTTCTGGACCAATGATCTGATGACCTTGATTTACCTGCGAATGACGAGTTTTTTCTGGTTCGTTGATTCCCCTCCCCGTAGCCAACTGTTACGACGCCAAAATGGTTGACATCTCAAATGCCAATTAAGTGCGCAGTCGATCATTGAGTGTCTGTCCTATGCCCACTTAGTCTTAAACTGAAATAAGAACACTAACCAATAGACTAACCAGACATAACCACATTATATTTTAAATATTCCCTTAAGCATACATAAAACCTGACCACAGGCAATCAATTAGAAAAATAACATTAATACAAAATGGAAGCAATAATGAATGTGGACTGAATTACATATACACAATCAACTAGCCATTGTTCGTTAATGAGAAATTACATAATAACAGTTAATGTGTCAAATAGGAGGATAGAAGTTGGGGTGGCTGAATAATGAAAAATTATTGAATATAACCAAAAGTACTGAAATAATCTACAGATGGATAGCTCTCGAAGATAATCAATCTTTTTTAGGTGCCTAGCATATCAGAAGTTGATTATTATGATTCAACATTATTTCACCTTCGAAGCCGAATCGCATTCTCAATAAAGGTATACAATGTATGAGTCCTCAGCATTCATTCAACAGTAAAGTTAGCACTATACAAGACAAAAGGAAGTTATATGTACTACTTCGGTAACCAAATAGTTAGATAGTAAAAATGGGAGAATATGACATTTTAAGAGTGTCAAATATCTTCAACGTTTTAATTTTCCATTGTTTATTGTTAAAATATAATCGAAGCTGGCAATATCAAAAGTAATAAGTAGCTAATGATTTTGTGTACCTAGATGAAGTACTAAACGACTACTCATATTATTCTTGTTGGGTAAAAATACCAAAATGTGTAGTCTACATAGTCCGATATGATCCTTGCTGTTTATTGACAGTTTGCAAGAAATTATGGAAGTGAACTGCGTTCGTCCCTGCTCTCGTAACCAAAACAAACTGTACTAAACCAACTTTACTATATTAAATCATTTGATAAATGGAGTTCGGTCGTTACATCGAATCTAAGCACGAGGATGGTTTCCCTCTTGTGGCCCATTCGTCAAATCTTTTCATACTGAAATATCAACGAAATCAACGCCTAAAGTATTGAACTGATTATTTTTAGAACAACTGTTTTATTTCCTTATTTACTAAATACACGACTTTCTAGATATGATGTTCCTACCATTCCACTTTATCTGGTTGATATCCAACACATCATACGATTATAAACAACTTAGCAAACCTTTACTCGTGACTAAATAATTTATTTTGTTATTTCATTGTACGCATTCATGAATTTATGCATAATCTGACACAGTAAATGACTATAGTCAGTCAATTATGTACAACATGGAACCTGGCACTTATGTTCATCAGTCGAAGTTGCCATAAAGCATTCGTACAACGAGATCAAATTAACTATATAACAGTACAGTTCAGCAGAAAGGAATAAAACGACAGTGTGTATAAAAGAACAGTGGAATCTAACAGCTGGAAGATAAAAGATGAATACACTTGCGTCACTGTGACCGATTTTGAGCCACTCAATGTCTCCAGCCACTGACTACGATTATCACAAGAACCTGTAATTGATTAGCCTTTGCTGCTAGACGTGGATCCTGTATGAATTGTCTTGATGTGGAGTTGCGTCACAAGATTAATTAGGGTTGGACGGCAAGCCATAATGAAACTTTTACTAAACTTGTTAACATGGAGAGGGGGCTTGAACTAGATGAACTGAACTCGATTTACGGTGGGAACATTAACACTGTGATGCAGTAATATCTAAATGACAAGCTCAAATAGGACGAAACGTACATACTGGATTTCACCACCAAACTATAATCTAACTTAAATCAAACTTGTATACTTCTAATGTCAAAATATAGTAGATAAAATGTATAAACAGGTATATCGCAACGCTAAGTAACTGAAAGAATATGTGACCTCTCGTAGTTGCACCCACACGTAGTTGTTTTCGCAAAATCTAACGTTTATTGGGCTAAATGACACATCAATGTCTGAACGGCCACACTAGTGTGTCACTACAATATAAATAGTCTTGTTATTATGATATAATATTATGACTGACACAACCGTATTTACCAAATATTACATATGCATGACTGTCTACAGTAGCAAAATGGGTTTCGATTATAAGCAATCTTTTTAGCGAATGGTACCTTTTCTAATCAAGTATCTGAAATATTATTTTATCTCACAAAATGTAAGCATTGTGTACAAGCCTCTCGGAGGGATTTACGTAAAATATACAGTTCTTAATACCAAAGGAAACTTGATAATTGTTATTTACTAGGTAATACAATAAGTAAAAGTTATTGATATGCCACTTTCAATAGTCACGCCTAATGTTTCTCAATTGTGATAATAACAAAACTACCATGAAATGAAAGTAATGAAGTCAATTACTTGATTATTCTGCATTTGACCAGTATTATTACAAGATGCTGAAGAATCAGGATTGCTGTTCGCAGTATCAAGATAGTCTATCCTTGAAAATTTACTACTGACATCTGATTTGTCATCTATGAATTAGAAAATAAAAAACCACTTGCGCAAAATGCAGTTTAAGAAACGCATTTTATCAGCTCATTACATATAAATACATCAATTGACCGTAGATTGATATGTATATATATATATATAATCTGATTATTATGCACGTTAGACTGGCCTATTTCCTCCAATTCTTTCATCAAATCATCAGAAAATAACTCGAGACGTCAGGTTTAATCAGGGTTACTTTTTATCAATGCAGTCAATAGGGGAATGCGTATAAGTGACCTGAGAACAGGAAATGATACAATATGTTGGTAATAGTACATTTACAGGTTGAAAATCTAGCTTATTTCTACAATTACAAATTTTGTGAACAAAATCTCCACTTTTTCAACTGCTCATCTTTGCTGTCTCAGGGACTTCAAACCTAAAGCCTTTACAGCTTCCAATATAGGCCAAAGTTTAAGACTAACTAAATAGAATTTTATCCTAATTCAGGAATATTTAACATTGTTTGATTTGCTCCTCACTTAGCTAACAGCACAAATTACGACCGTATGAGTATTATATAATTACCATTGTAAATAATTATTCAAAATACTTCTTAAATTCTAGCCAAGACTTTGATTTCTAATAGTAGATCAGAGCTGGTTAGAATTCGCGTATAAGTAAGTTGATTAATACCAAAGTTGTTGCTTCACTGCTTACTTTTCTAAGCATTGTAGGAATGATCGGGTGGTGTGATTAATGGAGCAATCGAAACAGATTTTCAGGAAATTAAGTAATATCACTCTAATAGACTCTCTAGTTAAACTTACCTAGACCGGAAAAGCGTTTAGATTTAACGTTTAATCATTTTTCTACTTTATTTTCCTAATCTTGTTGATGTTGTCAACTTCATTACCGTGATCCCCCTCCTTCAGATTAGTAAACATTTTCAAACTAGGGCAACTTTAAATCATACAATGGAGTAACAGTTGCTGTCTGTAGATTAAATAAAAGACCTTATTTTTCAACAGCCTTCATGCCCCTCTAGCAAACTATCGTAAAATTTTATCGAACAGCTGGTGTTTTAAAAAGAAAGAGCACTTGAAATTTTGAAATAAGTGAACTATATAAGTCAACAAACGGAGTGCAAGTGTAGCCAATAACCATAGTTTCCAATAGCGACGTATAAAATAATCAATAATTTGATAACCGGTGACCTTAAGATGTTTAACTTAAAAAAAACCCAGTAATTTAATAGCAAATTGTAAAAAAGGTTTGGAAAATTTTCCTCCCTGTTTTCTACAGCTATACTTCGATCTTCTTAAAACGCAAATCTAGTTCAAATAAACATGAATATTAATTCAAATATTTAGAACATAATTACATGAAATGTTATAGGATTTGTAATGGGCAATATCTTGTACTATGCTTCCAGCAGCCACTGTAACCTATTTAAAACAATAAGTCCCTTGGATAAATTTTCATACGCTTCAAACAATCAGATCACAAAAACTTGTTAGGAAACTTATATACGACGAATAAATGTCAAATGGACATTAAAGATAAGAAAATTAAAACATTGTGAACCACACTCTATCAAGATATGTTTTTCAGCACACAAGTAGGTGGTTGACCTTCCGTATAACTTCAATAAACCACAGTATACATTTCAAACAACTCTTGAACAACACCACAAGTTTGATGTCAACTATTTGGCTTGTCTCAACTAGATGCCTATCAATAGAGGATAATATTGTTTATCCTGTGCATGTATTCTGCCATTCGAGGTCACTTGCATGAAAAGCCATTTAGGTTTGTATTCAGCAACGGTAATACGTAGATCCCGATTAGTCCTCACCCCGTATGTATGTGTGTTTACATACACGTAACTGCATAGACGCAATCATTTAAATGGTGTTCGGTAGCCACTGACTAACCAATTTAAAATGATACTATGATACTTGGCACCAGTCCATGAAGTCATTGACAGTTGGGCTGAGCCATGTTAATAGGTGCAGACTATCTGGTTGGGGTCCGCGTGACGCTCGTAACAAATGGTTAGAGACCTTGTGTGATATGGCTCAAAATCGTTGTCAATGGCACAGGTGCATTCACTTCTCGTCTTCAACCAAATTCTAAGTTTTTGAACTTATCATAATTTTCTCTTTACCGAATCATATTTTCTTAAATCTTATCTCCGATCTCGATTCCTTTTCATTAATACTAACCCTGTTACTACCTCCCCTACTCTGGGATTTGATCCGACAATTTAATCACTATCTGCTAATTTGGGTATGGCAACTTGAACTGATGCACACATGTACCAAGTTCTACGTTGTACCTGACTGACTGACATAGTAGGTTTCAGTGGTGGTTGAGTTAGTTTCTCGTTTTAATACAAGACTGTGTGAGTCACCTCTAAATAGTAAGGTGATATAGATTGATTTTTTGAGTGATAGAAATACAGTAGGCTTAACTATACTGTAATCTTTCCATAGATTTGTAAACTCCTTCGGATATCCGTTCAGCATTAGCGTTTTTATCTTTTCCAGTAGTATCATTATTAGTATAAATAAAATTGACCCTATTAAATAAACCTTTTAATAAACCATTTAATACTGCCCCGGACAATAACTATGAAAGCTCAAATACTGCTCTGTCCATGTAGATTTCCTCTAGGTAAGCCGTTTGATTGAGCCATCTTCATTCAGATTGATTGACATATTTAAGAAATGAAGTTGGTAGTTCTTTCCCTCTAAACAGGATAAATTTATATGACATTCGAAGTAGATTATATTTGAAAAATCTTAGCGATTGGAAAGTAAATAAATAAATTCCAACGTTTTACCCAGTAAAATGGTCCGAGCTTCTTTCGGGAGAAACAGTCGATTACTTAATACGAATAACTACCCTAGAGAGTTTTTGAGGAAGATATCAAAACAAAGTGGAATCATAAAATCTGAGTGTGTAGAAAGGGAGCAGATTAACATTGCTGTCGTCTGATACTATAAAATATCATCGGAAGAAATGCGAAAGATTTTAAATAAGCATAATATAAAAATATATTTTCAAGCCAGTAACACCACTAGATCCAAACTGGTAAAGATCAAAGATATGGTCACCAAAAAAGATCAATAAAATTGTGTGCATAAAATCAATTATAATGACTGTAGTGCTGCATATGTGGGCGAAATGTCCAGACAGTTAAACGGAAGGATAAAGGAGTATAAACAATGTTTGAAAAATGTTCCTGAATCCTCAGAAGAGCTAAAAAGTCTTGATAAAAGGTCAGGGGTAGCTTTACATTAATTGGAGAAAGGATATTAGATTACCTTTGACGGCACTAGAATCCTCCAGAAAGGTTTCAGTGTTTGTGAAGAAAGGTTAACAGACGAAGCACTTCATATATGAGCGAGTATAGATATTGTTAACAAAAAGGATGGTTAGCAGTTATCTGAACCTTTGCAACTATTAATCTATACAACCAACCAATCAAATATATTTATCAACATAGATATCAACAACAAACTTTTTGTCAATTTTCCAGAGTACATTTATCTCCGGTTACTTTTATCTTATTTAGCATTCTTACATGCGGTTCGATGAATGACACCCATATTTATTAGCCTATTTTGAAATATACTTTAATTATACCTTAAAATCGTTTCAGTTACCTGGGGCCAATGTTGTCATTACAAAAATAGACACACACAGATAAGTGCAAACATGTTAATTATTATTTCGTCCTGAAGAAGCTCGGACCAGTTTACTGGGTAAAACGTAGGAATTTATTTATTGCTTTTCAATCGCTAAGATTTTTCGAATGTAACTTATTTCTTAAGGCTTCTATACACTTGGCGCACAATTTTTTGTCCAATTTTGGAGGAATGTTCATATAAACTTAAACGGTTTGGGAGGCTATTCAGTTTACTTAATATAGTATTTGCATCATCGACTTTCTCACAAATAACGACGATATCTTCAACACACTGCATTTAAAGAAGCATCTCCTCTATTGAATCCCTAGCTAGGTTTTCCACATGTGCCATATATACATCAGCTATCAACGGTTTTAAAGGATTACGCATAGCAACTCCATCAGTCTAGAGAAAATATTCACTTTCAAATATGAAGTGAACTTTACCTGCATATAGTAATAACAAATATTTAAGAGTCGTTAGAGGGATAGGCAGTGAAAGATTACTTAACATGATATAGTCACATAAAATACCGATAGTCATTTTTCAGAGGAACATTAGCAAACAAAGAATTTGCATCAAAATAACACATTGTCTCTTTCGTGATATTAATATCATATACAAGTGACTTAACAAGTTAATACATGATTGGATTGTTTGCAAGGTATTGCGCAAATATATCACATAACTCTGATAAACTTTGTCTTTTTGCCGCATTATTATATTGTCTCTGTTTCGTATCCTTAAATCTGTCTAGTTTGACCTTTATTTCTCGTATATCAATATAGCACATCTCGTATGCTGTGTAAACGTTTAGAATGCAAACAGACCGATAGCAATGAATATTTAGATATTTTAAATTTTGCTATTGTCTATGGCTGTGAAATTGTAGTATTACATACAAAACAACTTTACCGCTAACTGAATAAATTGTTTTTTAATTACAATTGAACATATAAATTACCTAACATCTACTAATTCACAGTAACACTCTAAGGCCAATTCGTAGTCATGGAACACTTGTATTCTTTTATGAATAAGTCTGATAGTATAAAATGGAGTGGTTGGAAAAGTAGAACGTTTTAAGATTATTGCCAAAGGATATTTTAGATTTAAACACGTTATCACTTATTAGACCAAATATCTTTGAAAACCCTGCTCTTAACAGGCTGAGTAACTGAAAACGAGAAATAATAGTGTCACGCTGATTAAACCATGTGGTTAATCAACATCTAACTGGGAGACATTAATCACCAAGCTGTCTATTTATATTTTGTTTTATTAATATTATGTATGCAAACTAATAGCATAGTAAAGTACGATGCATTTTTTCTGAAGGTGAAGTTACGTAATTAAGAAATACGTGACGGTAAAAACATGTATTTAATGTGGCATAGAAACATTAGTGCCGAGTATGAAAATATGTATGGTTAAACTATTTACTCTTACGTCTATGAGACAATAATTATGATATCAAACAAAAAGTGATGTCACTAATCCTAGAATCTTAACTTTTGAAAACTCCAAGAATTTTCCTAAAATGTCTTGTCGGACAAATAAATACTTTAACTTGATTATTTTGTCTAGGTTTTATTTGTCAAGTTTTCTTCAATTCAAAGTCACTATGATAGAGCACTTGACAATATAGATTTTACGGGATTTAAACAAAATGGAGATAATAATTCGCGATAACGACTGATTCTAAAAGCGGAACTTCTTTAGGTCAGTAACCTGTAATCAACTTCTTTATTATATCGAATAGTAATTTTATGAATGAGTATAGTAATTTAAAAATGAACATCATAAGCTTTAAGACTGGATTCAAAAGAACGTTTTAGCAAGCATCATTAGTACATTCTGTAAATATAACATGATAAATATACCTATAATCACAATATATTGACTTTCTTAACAAACTTTAAAAAGTATTTTAGTGGTAATTCATTAAAACATACCTTGTCTCTTAGAATGAATGGGCGCAGACACAGGAGACTTAGGCGGTTCATGTTCATCTATGACAGCTAATCTCCTTAAATTAAAAGTTTTAAGTAATTGCATATTAGAGATGAACTTATAAATACTGAGTGCTACAAAACAGATAGTAATGATAGAAATGGTAAACAAACAACTTATATAGAATCACGCATCAAACAGATGGCAAAATGAGCAAAAACAAGATATATAAATCTTTTTTCAATGCATTTACTGTATTCTTATATTATTGGAATGTAGTATTCTAAAAGTCAGTACTGTGGATTCTGCTTGCGAAACCAGTTATGTCACTATTATTATAGCTTATTATTCCGAATCAGTCATGAGGTAAAAAAGCAAAACTCAGCAGTAGTATGGTGTTGTATTCCTTAGTAGTAAAGGGACGAAAACCCAGCCAGCAGTTTGACCAGAAAAGGCATCAACATACATCGAAATACCAATGTTTTTAATATAGATAAGCACAATGGATGAGAATAGATTGACCAATGACATGTAAGGAATATGAAAGTCGGATTAACATATTATACTAAAGAAATGTAATTAAAAAAAATAAATAGGCAGTTACACGAACACTCACACGTAGGAACGGATATATTAGTTATAACACATTAGGATATTTTTAAAAACAAGTTTAAGGTACACTTAAGTCAAATGATTGTCTAGGCTTACATGAACTGATTATTGAAACTCACCACAGTTCTCTACTTATTGTGGATTTTATTTCATTCCGTGTGATTTGGTTTAAAAAATTTACGTGGTAAATTATGAAACAGTTTGATTCGGGTAAACAATTAACAACTCCCTTATCAAGAGTCTAGCTGACAGTTTTCAGAACGAAATCTCCCGAAAAATTCATCATTCCAAAATCACATTTTAAACTCCATTAATACAGCGTATTCTATGATAAGGTGAGTAAAGGTGAGTAAAATTCGTGTGTGCAACTGACCGTTCCCCAATAAGATATTTTCTTTAGTTTATTCAAACGACAACAAATTTTAAAGTTGTTCTTTATACAGACACTTTTCAAAAGCCGCAGTAATTATGACAATCGTAACACAGTAAGTCCAGGCTGTAATTAGAATACATAATGTTCTGCATGATTCTAATCTTGTCAATTATTCTGCTGGGTTTATTAAAATCAAATAGGTAATTCGTATCATCTCCCAAGGATAAATAAATATAAATAAAACGTCTGCATGTAACGCAAGCACTTAATTAATCGCCCCCCTCTCTATGACTTACTCTTCCATAGAATTTATAGACCTGTGGCTTTTGTTGCTCACCACTGATCGATCAGTTGTTATACAATCAGAAGATGGAGGCCGCTGAAATTGGAAATAAATAGTTTTTAAACTTCACTTTACAATGCTGTGTCCTAATTTAACCGTATAGTTAAAATTAACCATTATTAACATACTTTAGAGGAATCAGTTTGAGACCAAACACCCAAAATGCAACAAATTATTACTTGTCACAATTAAAATTCAAAAACTACCATGTGGACTTAAAGGATGTAAACAAACATAAACTGATCGATTGACCAATACTGACCACAGTCTTCTTGATTGCTGATCAACAGTAAGCTCTAACTGTAATGTCAGTATTTATTACAGGTGATCACCTATTATAATTAATTTGCTTTTTTAGATTTAGTTATCGCTTTTAACAATTAACATTTCATAAGTGAAATTCAATGAACTAATCAATTTATGTAATCTGTCCATTCTAGAGCTCGCAAGCTTGAATAACAATATGCGACTTCTCATTTAAATGGCATGGATTTATCACAATTTTACCGTCGTTCTGTACTAGCCAACGATCTATTCAATTTGCAAAGATCCGTCGCACAGAAAAATATTCACAACAATCATACAAATAGAAACAATTCCAACCCATTCGAATCAAAAAAGGTATTAGTTTACTGTATTACTGACGACTTTGGTGGTATGACATTAACATGTATAATAAAAGTGACGTTCGGTGCTAATATTCTCATATATATATATATATATATATATATATATATATATATATATACTCTGCATGGAGCGCATTTATTAGTAGGTACAATATTTCGCAGTTAGAAACTAAAATTCATTATAATTAGGGGGGTTTGTGGAGATAGTTAATTGTCAATTCTGATATTACGAATTGATCTGAATTAGACAACAATTGGTCACCTGGAAGCACTGGACAGCTGTTTCGTTCTAGTGTGGGACTCAGCAGTGCGCATTAAATGATCATAACGAATATTATCTTGAAAATTTCAAGTGTTTTGTAAATTGCATTAAACAAATAATATATAAAAATTATTGCGTGAAAACACTTTTCAAAGTTAATAGGACTTATAAATCATTTTAAAGTATATTTAAAACAATAACTCTAGAAAAAAGACTAGTTTGGAACATTTTAGTGACCAATTTATACAGGATTGATACTACAAATTGGACCCACATATTTAAGCCATTTTTGATTAAAGTAACACACTATCTTTGAGCTTATATATTCACTACTAGCTTTTATAAAGTCCTGTAGTATTTAGAACGTTTTGGTCAAGGAAAGTTTTAAAAGCTCACACTCAGAGAACTTTACGTTTCACAGCAACGAGAACAACTGTTAATTCATTATATTTATTGACGAAAAATGGAAAACAAAGAGGAAATACGTTCTACTACTGAATAATTATTGTCGCAAAACAAATACATCATTTGTAGTTTTGATAAACAGTTTAAATACATTGTTAAACCGCTATTTTTCACGTACGCTTTCGACATAACTTCCATTAAAGACTTTTGCTCTACACACTGCACCTATAAATGTGTACATAAAAATAGTGACAAAGTGAAAACATGTCGAGGCATTCGTGCCAGGACAAAATCCAGCGAAATGAATAATATTAACTACCCATAAAATAATACGGATAGTTTCATATTTCCGGTAAAGGTGATTAAAATGACTAGTATCATAATTAGTATACTATGCTAATTTCAAATTTATCTCTACACATTTAACCAAAATATCACAACCACAAACGTCTCACAAAAACGTTATTACACTACGTTTCCAGCTGGTGGTACAGCCACTCATTAAATATAAAGGATTAAATCTATTTGTGCTGCATTTTTAAGAATTCGAGACAAAGAATTTCCTAAAAGAGAACTTCCAAATAAAAATAACACATCCTTTGTCAGGTGTATAAGCTTATAATTAAACTAAACAAATTCATCATTAACTTACACTTTGAAATGATTTAGCTAACCTTCCAGTATTATCAAGTTCATTTAAAAAACTATTGAAGAAACAGAATTTTGACTTTCCTTTGTGTATACGTAGCTTTCCAATATCATTAAATATAATTTCGGCAAATTTCTCATGATATAAATATTGACCTAATGTGACACATACGTTTTCTATACAACTCTCGATTTGTCCTCTTGGTATCAATATTTGAGCACTCAGCTCGCTATAGTTGAGCTGAAGTAATGGAATTGATCCTTTAGATAGAAAAATGTTAAACGTTGTGGAATAATATGCATCACATTTACCTTCCTTAAGAAATAACGACGAAAAACAGACAAGATACTAGAATAGAAGATCAATACTTAAATTCGAATATGTTAGAATTACCAGAGAAATAATTCAAATTTCGAATTTCATCATGGCTTTCATAGTTGCACTTCCTCCTATACACTTTTAAAAAGTAACACCACATGAACAACCATTGTTACTTCAGCCCTTTAAACAAGCCTTTTATATTTTGAGCACAAAGAATTCAGCTTAAAATATGCTAATTTCATCTACTAGAATTTCTGAAATGCAATTTTGATAAGTGTGAGAATTTCGCATTGTGTCTCATCTGGACTCTACCAAATACTTGACATTCGACTTTTAGAGGCTGCATTTATGTACTAAATTCTAGTTAACAAATATCTTTCTGAACGCATTCAACTAACAGTGAAAGTTGCTAAAGTGATCATTGGAATAATTCCAACCCTACCAGGATACATTTTTGAAAAATATGCTGATTCGTGTGAATACACGTAGCAGTGACATATATAAATATATACATATATATGTTGGTATATATAGTACGTAAAATGCCTACAGACACTAATCCTACAATTTGAATGCCAGTGAAATATATGAAAGCCAGTGTTGTAAACGATTGTTGACAAGTAAAATAATGTGACATTTCCTATGATCTCTACAAATACTGATTGACTAAACATTTGGGCAGAATGCAGAGCTAAAAGTGGTAGGAACACTTGGTGAATATATCGAACTTTAATAGAAGAAAGTTAACTATGTTTAACCTTAAATATATATGCACATTTTAAAATATTAGCAACCTATAGATGATTAAGCAATACTTCCATCTTTTAGCCTCAGGTAATACTACTTGTCTTTCATATAATTAACCAAGTAGGGACCACAAAATGATGTTTGATATCTTACCTTCAATAACATGTTTACGTTGGATGACACCGTACGATTGACAAAGTTTCTCGGAGAGCAGAAAAACAGGCCTGTAAATATTTATATAGACTCCGTCTGTCAGTAACAATTCACGATGACTGAATCCGAAAGTTCCAAGATTTGAAAACTTGACACACTTAAACACATTTTTTAGAAACGTTCCTTCGGATCTTACCTTCTTTATTAGCAATTTTTTCCGCAAATATGAACACAGATGTTGCCATATCTCCTCATCTTGATGTACAGTCGTTTAACAAATCTTATAATACCTGTGATATGCACCAACGTCTTACTCTCTTCCGTCATCTCAGAATCAAATCTCCGGTCTTTTTTCGTTGTAAGTCTAAGCAGTGAAGGTCAATGAGGTCATAGGGAAAAACAAAATACCTAACATCAGATACCTTGATGTCAAATAAGTGTAATCCAAGTGACTTATCAACTCTTGGATCTCAATGTTTTCGGTATAGTCTTTTATTATATTAGTAAGGTGCAGTGAGATTTATTTAGCTCAGTGGATGAAATAATTCTCGTAGGCGTAAGGTGAAAAATTAGCTTAGTATTGCTTTTAAGTTCCTTTTTTATTTTATTGTTTTTCTCCGTTTTATATTTTTTCCATGATCAGTGGGGTTTATAGGGTTAGTCTGACACTGGATTGGGTTATTAAGCGCAAGGCTAAGCGATGAGTTCCGTATGGCAACATCTTTTTCTAAGATTATTAGAAATGAACTAACGGAATATGATTTAAGAATGATCATTAGAGTTACGTTTATAGGTGATAATCTGATAGATATCATTAGAGGATGTTTTCCTTTTTCTTTACAGAAACATTAAAAATGAATTGCTAAATGAAAATGTTTGCATTCACGGTTAAACAATCACGGTGAGAGAGTTAGCCCAAGTTTTTGTTGGTAGTGTCATCTTTTCTAGAGTGGTAGGTGGTTCACGTTATGCGTCCCCTACTGTTATGGTGCCCGCAAAAGCGTCCCACACTGAGCATTCAACATTGTGAAGAAGAGGAACCTGCGAAATTGATCCTTGGCATAAAAAAATTAAAGTTGTCCTAATTATGGTGGCTTGCCTCGGTTTTTTGAATCCTTGATTTCCTTGGAGTAGCTAAGTTCTTATGTGATGCAATGGCTCTGACTGGTTTGGTATTTGTCACTTGTTGGAGTGGTGAACTTCTTCCTAGGTGTCTGCGTCGGATAAGTTACCAATAAGCTCAGTGATCCGGCTGGTCTTGATTTATAGACTGCTAAATCTTCAGCTCTAGCAATATCTTTGGCTACATTCCTGGTGTTTACAAAGAGTTACATAAATTTAAGCTATCCGTTTAGTAGATCACCCACTTAGATTCATTATTTTCATTAAGTCATAGACACTGATATGTTTCATCGGTTCTCTACCGTTCACATTACGATGCAGCTAATGGATTCAGGATGACGCGACTACATAGTTCATACACCTGATACTGGATACAGTTAGTTTAAACGTTATCCCTTATAATTTTACATCATGATTTATCCCCTCTGAGACTCAGAGCCACCCAAAAGACGAAACTTGTAGGTAGGTTGTATTGTGAAGAAGACAAAAATTAGACTGACAGACGACATTTATCTAAGAATATTCATCCATATATCATTTAATTTACCGTGATTATTGGTTAAGTGGAAGCATAAACTGAAGTGGCTTTTACAAGAAATTACATGAAAGATTATTAGTGGTTACCTCCAATTACTAGTTTAGGTAAACTTAGACAACCATGTGACCTGCGTATACATAACTCCTGGTGTTTCTGTTAATTTTTAAGTATATGTTATAACTTAGGTAACTCCCCCCCCAGTGTGCGAGTATCTGCTTGCTCATCACTATTATCAAATTGTTTTGATGTAGTTTCTTATTTCTTCCCTTTATATTCATTACTTGTCACTGTTTGCCTTACTCTCCCCCCTTTTCCACCTATATATCTAGGATATTAGTATTCTTATAAACATATGTATATGTTCCTTGTTAGATTCCTTATTACTTTGTTTACTGGTTTATTTGTTGCTGGAATCTTAGCTGCTGGGTGCAGTCTGCTAACTGCCTGTGGCTTCACTTCTAGTTAGTACAATACAACACTATACCAACGACTAATATCTCCGTAGTGACACCTGATCATCTTCACTTCAGAGACCATGCAAATAGCAGTCGATGGTAGGGTTCATCTTCATTTTACTCACCTTACTCATCATTTCGCAATAATTAACTACCGACTGATTCAGTAACAGAAGCTGCCTTGTATTCGCACACCTAAGTTTACAAGAGTATTGACAATAGGGTAGGTAAAAGATTGGTAGCAGAAGTAGATAAGATCAGAATGAGGAGCAGTAGCCTGGAAGTGCGCCCGGTATATAACCAGGTGGCGCTCGTCACATAACCATATCAGCTTCTGACGATTAAGCCCACATGCATGATTAGGAACTAATCAGAGGGCAATGATGGATAGAGATGAAGGTTAATTTGATCGTGAGTAGGACAGTAACGGGAAAGAAATGTTTCTGATGGCTAACTAGAGAACACATCACTTTCACGTGGTGTCGTGTGGTGAATTCATAATGATAACTGACCGAGCACCTTCGATAAGTCGTGTGCACTAAAACAAACATAGTCAGTGCTGAGGCGAGAGCTTAAGCATAAATTACTTTGTGCAAAAAGACAATTCACGACCTCATGAATGTAGTGCATTCAGTACTGAGATATATACTGTCCACTTTATCGAGCTTCTGAAATGCTAAGAGGGCCCCTGAATAAACTCTAAATGTTTTAAAAACTTACGAACTCTTAACATTCTGCTCACAACGTTATTTCCTAATACCTTGGTTTCCAAAGGTGTTTGAACAAGTTGGTAAGGTCATAACATTGAAGCTAAACAGTCTTAGAAATGCCAACTACTTGAGAACAGATAATGGGTCACTTTAGAATATAATTATATTCAAGTAACAACAAACCACCTCATCGTCATGTAAATTAATGGATAGTTCCATCTCTACTTCTTTGAAAATGGCGATATTCTGTATTGGAAAGAACTTCCCTACGTCGACGTTGCTTTGTGCTCTAGAAGTCGCTACTATATATGATCTATTTTTAGCTTTTCTATGATGGCATTAAGCGTATAGATGATATGCCCTAGTAAATATTGAAAGCGTTTATAACCATATATAAATTTATAATTCGTTTATCTATCACGAACAGTTGTTCACCGTTTCCTATTACTTTGAGCTGGTTTAGCAGCTACAAAAACTAGATATCTGGAGCAAAACTCGACGATTATAAGTGTATAGGCTTCTCCCGACAACAGCGTACAGAAACAAAGTTATGATTACAGAATATTTAACCACTATTGTCGAATATTTTGTTAGGCTTCCGGTGACTACCACAAACAATTATGCAATCTATGGAAATGGCACTTAGTATAAAATAAGCTACAGCTGCAGCAAAAAACTTCAGTATAGTAATGATCCCTCTTAATTTAACTGCTGGTAGATAAAAGCGACAGGTTAAACAAAGACGATTTATTATTAAACAACGACATGTACGCGAGAGAACACCAACTTACAGGATAAAAGTTCGTCTGTAAGCGGAATTATTGTTGAGGAGCCAGTGTATCACAATATACAAAAACGAAAATTAAAAGACAGATATCGCGATACCAATAACCTTAACTAACAACAGTCCGCGTGTTAAGCACCTTATAGTTGTTAGATGAGTATAAGTAAATACGACTACTATCTAGACAATTAAACCTATATTGAAGGAGGTGAAATGCAGTCTTGAAGCATTACATATACAAGTCCGACTGTAATTTTGTTCGATTCTATCACGGATTTCTGTGTTCGGTGTTATCTTATTGTTTTCTATCTCTGTAACGAACTTTCAGAACTGTGCTTTGAAGGACCATTTCTATTGTTTTGGTTTTGAGCAGGGTAAATGTTTTAGTTCTGTGATTGTTACGTTCCTATTATCCTATTCTCCCGTTCAGTATACTTACTCCTAGTATATTGTTTCTTACTATGAACTACAGTTAATTGGTTGTGTGTAAGTTATCCCTATTCACTACCACTATCTCCTTTGCTCTGTATTAATGTTGGATTCCTAATTAGTTTGCAGTGCAGTCAGGTTTTGTGTACACACAGAGGAACGCGTGAAATATGATATGATTCTGTCCAGTTGGTCTATAGTCTTGTGTTCTTCTATCTCCAGCATGGGACTGAGTGGGCATAGGACAGGCACAAACTCATCAACCAGGCGCACCTATTTGATGTTCTGAAAATCAACCATTTTTTTGCGTCACAACATAAATATTTGACTACTATCTTATACAAACCATAAATATGCTGTCAAATTTAGTTTGAAGCAGAAGAAAACGGTACGAATAGAATGGCTACAAGAAACACCATTTTTGACACTAAATATTAAATAAATTTTATTGCGTTGTTAAGTCAGAAAACTTGATCTAACGTTCATCTCTCTTGGATTCACCGTTTTCCATTATTAGGCCTAAAATCTAGCAGAATGTCGATGTAGTGACTTCTCTGAAAAACGTTTTAAACCGTTTGATATCACTAGACATTATCACCAAGGCTAATGACGGTTAAACATTGATGAAATCGAGGATATTTTCGTGCTGGCAATAAGTCAGTGTTTTGCCACATGGTTAACCTTCGTTTCTACAGGTAGCTAACTTTGAGTTATATTCTTAAATAAGTAGTAGATTAAAATCAATATTTTTTAACCTAAAAATAGGAAAATGATCATCATATTGTGGTATGAGCTTCAGAAATTACTGGATATTACGCAGGAACGTAGACAGCTGTATACATTACCAAATAACAGAGTAACTGGTAAGGAACAAAACTCCCCATGAATATTTATTTGGCTTCCGAACTCCCTAGTCATGTACTAACAAACTGCTAGCACAAAACAAGTGATATATTTTTAAAATTCCAATGAGTAGAAAATAAGATTTCTGACGTTTTGCGGCTTAGTGCAAGTCGCTTCTTCAGAGAAATGAATAACCGAATTTAATTAACACAAGATTAAATAATACAATGGAACAAATCAAAAGCAAAATAAACTCGTACAGTCAAAATGCGAGTTTGATCGTGTTATGATGTCAAGTCATATAGGTCAAGATGGTTTGAAATGAGACATGTATGTAAATGTTAGTGTGATGTGAGAGGAAAATATGTGAAAATAAAATTGTATGTAAGTTCTAGTGTATGAAATTTGATATACATTAATTCTGGTCAGTTGGATAGAAAGTCCATGTTGGGTGGATAGAATGACCTTCCCTTTTGTTAAGTGCAGTTGGATTTAACAAAATGCGAAGCGCCTCAGCTATTCGTCTTCCCTTATAGTTGTAAAAATCTTTCTGAATAATTCGAATATTTTTAATATCGATTTTATGGTTGTGGTAGATAACATGTACTGTTATTGCTGATTTAATTTGTAATTTTTCAAGTTCAACAGGATTATTAGGAGGTCGTTTAGCGTAGTTTTCGTGTTATTTGGCACGAGTTTTGATTTCTCGTGAAGACTGTCCAATATAGAATGCGTCACAGTCGACACATCCTAGCCTGTAGACACAATTCTGTGTTGAGGCGAAAGGGATCTTATCCTATATTTTAACCAATGCTCTTCAAATAGTGTTGGTAGTTTTATGGAAAGTGGATTCCGTGTTGTTTTAGAATTCTTTGCAATTCATCTGTTGTGTCTTGGCGGTAAGGTAGAACGCCTATACCAATCCAAGATGTTTAGACTAATTTACTATTATTTAGTAATAAGTCGTTTCGATTTGCAAATTTTTAATCATATTCATCGGAAAATTATTAAGCCGTAAGATGTTGATTATATTTTTATATTCAGATTTCTTGTCATCTTCTGATGTAGTTAGTCTACTGGCTCTTCTGAATAAGTTTAGAGCTAGGGATGTTTTTGTACTGAATGGATGTCCCGAATTGAAATCGATATAACGATTTGAATGTGTGGGCTTTTGGTAAATTCTTGGATTAAGAGTTCCATTTAAATTTCTTTTAACTAAGCAGTCTTAAAATGGTAATTCATTGTGTTTATTTTAACTTTCTAAAGTGAACTTGATATTCTGAGATGGGTTGTTGATTCGTCTGGAGAATGATCTTAGAAAAGTCTTTTTGATGATGATAAAGGTGTCACCGACATATCTTAGCCAAACCCTTGGTCTAATGACATTATTGAATATGTGAGATTCAGTATGGGTCATGAAAATATTTTCTACAATTGGTGAAACGGGGAAGCCCATTGCTACTCCGTTGGTTTGTTTGTAGATAATCCATTTGGAAGCGAAAAAAGTTGAATTCAAGCATAGGCTTAGGGATTTCATGATTAAACTGATGCTTCATGGGCACCGGCTAGATAGTGTATGATCATTTTTAAGTAATCCTTGGTAATGATATGTACAAACTACTAGCATGTATATGCTCATCTAATAAACTGCGGTAAAAGTATGTTTGTGCCGGTGGGATTTTGAGGTTTCACTGAGGTATCCTGCATCATGCTGTAAAAGTTCCTTGTGGTGGGTGTCGCAAATGGGAAATGTTTAGCTAAATTCTATCTCGAATTCATTATCGTTTGAAATATCTACGTAGGCAAACACGGCAAATACAGGATAGAATTTAGACAATACATTTATTTCTCAAAAAATTACCCTTTGGTCTTTCTTATTCCCCATCAATAAAAATGATTCCCGCAAAAAGGATAGCTTGCAAAATCTCACTCACATTGACGTTATCCGGATCTCATGAGCTATGAAACTCATACACTCAAAGAGAAATTATCTAGCTGAGAATACAGGTCGAAGAAAACGCGACTGATTTTAAACCCTTTTAGTGTCATATATTGTGCACTGAATCACATTTAGCACATCAAAGGCTTTGCTTTCTATGTGGCTAACCCACACCTGTCTCAACCGTTTACTAAGCAATAATATCCAAGACACCACAGGCACCCATGTATAGTGATCTTGTTCGAACATACAGGCGACCCATATTTATTGTAAAATTTATCAGTTCGGGTGGGAAAGACTTGGTACAACCAACTCCTGCCAGAGCCACGTGCTTGTAATTCCTGTACTATCCTCTATAAATAGATTCTTTCCGTCCCAGTTAATTACCGTAGTTGAATCTAACAAATTTCATGCTAACTTTTGAGGTGATTGTAAGTACCTTGACTATTTTGCGTCTACGAAAAAGTAAAGCAGGGTAGAAATTAAAAAAAAATTTTATGAGCTTCAGTTTAACAAAATAAAGCACACATAATAAGGTACTATCGCTAATTAGAAATAATTCTGTTCTAATACCTTTCCGCTGAACTAACACATCTGAGCAGCTAAACAAACAGACCTTAGACAACTAGAATATTTGAATCCAGCAACAACTATCCAGATAATATGGTCTTAAAGTTTATTGCTGCTTGCAACAGGATAACCTTACGCCAGAGCTAATATACTCGGTACGGTACAATTCTGTCTCATTACGAGCCTGCCTCGTCTAGAATGCCCAGAACTCTGTCGTAACCACAACCCCCACAGCTGTTACTGTCAAGCAGAGGTTGGGTAACTGTGTAATCCAAGACGTAGACTTAAAAAAATCAGCTTGCTCCTGTCACTTTTTCATCGTTATGTATCATAATAGACATCCTAGTGGCCTTGGACTAATCAGAGCTTCGATTGATTTTCATCAGGACATCCAACACCGCACCCATTCGTTAAGTTAATTTCAGTCACTTACACCAAATATCCTTTAGGCATTTGCTACACTTCTTTATTTATCATCTCCGTTTACGGTATGTCTCTCCTAAATTATCGGTTTACCATTTTTTTATCTTACCATCCTTTCCTATATCTGACTGATTTACATGTGTAGTGGCTGAGGTACACTATCGAGTGGATAACACTTTACAAACAGTGACAAACAGGAATAAGTACTATATTAATAGCTAATATAAATACATATAACAAGTGCAATATCTATCATAATTTACTTTACTTAAATTAACTGCAATCTTTGAAGCGATTGACAAATTCTCCAAATGACCACCACACGTATGTATAAATTCAAGTGTCCAGTGTAGATCCGTTTTAGTCAGTTCAGCTGGGAAGAGCGACAGTAACGCTAAGTACTTAGTTCCGATGCTATAAAAGGGACCAATCATTAATCCAAGCAAACGGTGAGTGAGACTCGGTTCAGAACGTAGAATATTGCGGCGACGGTGTATTTACGCTTCAGACAGCAGAAAGTATAAGGCACCAAGGGCAAAGTATAAGTACAATAACAATAATGATATATTTAAACAATATTAGCTCAGTATGTATTAGTAACGTATTATGACAAAAACTTACTACATACGTAATGCAGATAAACTTTCACGAAAAATAGTCTTTAAAACTGTCAGCACACATGACACTGTTGCCTCGAACCACTATTTACTGTATTTCTTTGAAATTCTGGGACTACAGCTTCTCATTCACAACCAGAGTCGTTATGGCTGCATGCTCTGCCAATATTTTTCTTATTGAGATAAGTGCATTTACAACGCCCATATCATATTAATTCTCAAGTGAGCTTCGTATGTACTAGGTTTTGTATAGTTGAAAAAGTATATCACATTAACCAGATGGTATCAAAAACCTTCAAGCTACACTTTAGTACAAATAAAGTAGCACCAAGTAATCAAGTTTATGGTATCACAATAAGAAATACCGGACTGAATATTAAACATTGGGTGTAATTACACAACACTTTAAGTAATACATATGCAAAAACTGTAAATGTATAAAAATGATAAAACAAAAAGATTATCTGGAATGTATTGTTGACTTGGATACTGTATACGTTTTTGTTTAAAACATTATCTTCCTGACGCGTGATTTTGAAAAGGTTTCTAACGACGCTGGGGTTCATAAGTTGCACGATTTATAAATGAGCATTGGGAATAAGAGGCAGTCTCATATTTCAAGCATGTAAGAAAACTATTCATTGCATTAAAATATTATTTGCAATGGTAAACATCGCATTTTATCTTTGGTCTGAGACAATCATGGTCATATTGATCAATATTGATTTCAACTACAAATAGACGAATATAAAATAAATTATTAAGTGGCAAAAGTTGCCGTCAGTTTGTAACAATATTTTTAGAACATCAAGTTGCGTTCAAATTGGTGACTTTAAAAGCTTTGTTTAATGTTCACAGTCAAGTTTATTAAAACTTACTTTCAGTATGGATTTAGAAAGTTGGTTGTTTTAATACCCCATTGAACTTTAATTTTTATTTGATATGTTTTTTAATGTAAATTGTCTCAGAATGCATTGTACAGTAACCTTTTTGCTTGTCGAATACCGTAGCTTCGGGAATGTCGAGTTTGCTGAATAAATTGCTGTTATTGTTGTTTCGTGCTTCAACAACTGCTAGATACAATGTGAATGGACATACAAAACTGCCAGATTTGTTTACGTTTTGTCAAATCCATCTGTTTAATATCATAAACACATAGTGGCGACTATTAGAATTAAATTAGCTTCTTTAACTTGCATTCTGATCTCAGGGACTGTTCTTACTAATCTTAGTATTTATAACTTTTGCGTTTTTATTCACAGAATTATTGGAGGTTGCAGTGCATGATCCGATGAATTTACTTTTAGGTCTGTGTTTAAATTGTTGCCTTGAAACTGGAACCTACCTTTAAACAATATTCACTCAACCTATTGTATGTAGTAAATGCTGCCCTGATTTTGTGTACTGCACTTTATTTTCAAAAAATACTATGCATACAATGACCTGACCACTGTTATTGCGAGCTGTAACTGTTTAAGTTATTTACAGCCATTCAGTATAATTCGTTTGAATAATCGATATCTATAAATGCAACTTACCTATTATTCAAAGTATATTCTGAAGTCTTTAAACAAGGACCTTTGTCAGTTTTCGAAGTGATTGTTGCTGATATTATCGTTCTTTGTAGTCCTGCGTATTGTTGAGAGGGCCTGTTAAATAACTTTTATCTCCTGCATTTGCTAATTAGAACCAAGTGAATTCAGCTAATTGGCTATAACTACTAAAAAGATGCTTGAAGGAAAAGACATTTGAAGGGGAGGCGGTTGTGAAAGTATTCAACAAACGACCTTTAAATGTCTACTTTTTCGGAATTATCAATTTCTGAAACAATGTCGGATTTGTTTGGTCACATAAGCATTTATATTAGATTTTAAGAAGTAATGTCATAAGATATTCTCATAATAAAGAAGATGTAGAGTATCTCGGTCATTTTAACCTTTAGAATATACGGGTTATGTATATTTACAACTTAATATGGATAAGCCATTAAATTCCAAAAAGTCTTAATTTTGCGTGTTTCTGAAATTTTTATTCGTTAGAAACCTAAACTTCTGAGTTTGCATTGTTAGGTTAAATGTATGTATGCAGTCATAGAATGATATGTTTAATCACAAATAAGTCGAAAAAATGAAACACAAGTCAAATTATGATTTGATGTCTATCTAGCTGCGTATTTTTTATAATTTTGTCCCAAAGCCGTCATCATTTCTTCAGCTATTTCAATGAATGCAACTTTTTAAATATGCATCACTCTCATTTGCACCGTAAATTTTTTTATTTGATTGCATAAAATTGTCGTCCTTTACTGAAGGTTCCATCACCTTTTTATGATTACTTTCATAACGTAACAGATATGACGACTCATAGTTACAGATTAAGGTTTAGGACTTTTCATAAATTTTAGGTTATTTGGCCTTGTGAAATATTGCGGTTAATGCTTTCAGGTCACAAAATGTACTTTGTTTAATATTGTCTTCAAAATTGAGCCACCATAGCACAAGTTGTTTGTCGTAATGACCAGATTGATAATCTTCCACTTTAACAACTTTTGTGGCGTTTAATTCCTTTCTAAAGGATATTGATAATCGCATAAGTTGGAATCAGTGAAAGATGTGAATGAGAATTCTCCTAGGATTACTCTGTGGTTACAATTTACAACGAATTACTCTGTATCTTGAAATAGGTTTGTTTGGGAATAGAATATATAAGGAATTCTTACGCATACAGTGTAATTAGCAACTCGGTTACTGTCGTTAGATGCATAATGTCTACCAATAAATTAAATCACTCTCCTAGGTACGTCTTATTTACTTATTATTCATACCTAGATTTTCAGCCTATCGGCGGGGTATGTGAAGTGTGTACTTATCCTGAATAGACCTATCGACTGTGAAGTAATGTATGTATATGACGTTTAATACCAAAGAAAATAAATGTTCTTAATCTAATGTAAAGCAATGAAGTATTCACTTATTTTTTGTGATTTGTTTTTAAAATACTATTAAGCAGTGTTTTAAGGACTTAAGTATCTCAAATCTATCCCAAAGTTAGCATAATTTATAATTATCTTTAATTGATTAATCATTCTATTAACATATGAGTATACAATCAGGTAAAAGAGGTAGCTCTCGACAGTTTAATGACTTTAGGTTAATAATTAGCCAAACTCTAACAAATGACATTGTTTAGAAAAGTGTCTCTATATTATTTGCTTATAAATTATGTATAAAATACTTATTCCCTAAATGGAAAAAATGTTAATAGGTTGATCAATTTAAGCGACAAGATCTAATAGGCTATTTCGCAAAGTGATCATACTATATTCATGTATTTTTAACTTTTTATTTTAGCCGGCCTAATGACAAAAATGTACCCCGAACACCTATGCTTCCAAACAGAACTTTAGCTTGCAATTGGCGTAATAGTGACTTGACGAATAAGGACATAAAGAAATTGGGCAAAGAGCTGCTTCTTGTGAAGACATGTAGTACAAAATACCAGCAAACTAATCAAAAACAATTAACAAGCATCACACCTTCGGCTTCTACATCTAAATTCTCATTGAAATCAGCTGGCGCAAAAGAAACCAGTTTTTTAAATCTTGATGGGATGATTAAACTTCACACAGATATAAAACCATTCACCGTTTCTACTACAACCGCTGTAAATAATACACATAGAGTAAAACGTGCAATAATTAAAAAAAATGAGAAAGAATTTCTCAACAATTTTGATAAAAAATGTTCTATACACAGTAACAATCCCTCGAAATTCAAAAATAATCATATTAATAGACCGGATTTTAAAAGTACGCCTAGTATTGTGACTGTCAAGTCAGAATTAAAAAGAAAAAAGGTATCAACTAATCTTTCTGATCTTTCTGGAAGTAATGTTTGTTCTTCACCGAGTGGAAATCAAATAAATGCGTGGTTATCGCAATGCAATAAAATTTCTGCGACTTTGGGCAATAAAAATGAAGCGAAATCTCAGAAACCAGTAGATCTTAATTCAGGAAAATATACTATCAGTTTTTTATCGTCACAGTCTAGTATAAAACAATCAAATAATTTAATACATGATTTAGCGGATAAAATTAATTTGGCCGAATATGAATCGGATAGAAAAGCTACAAATGTTTCAGATGAGTTAAATACAACTATTTTAAAGTGTTCTATTGAAAAATTTGTTAATTCTAATAGTGTACTTTGCAGTGACTCAACACAACTGAATGATCTCAAGTATTATCGACGCTTAAAAAACCTATCAAATGAACATGTAGCAGATAATGAACTCAGTACGAATCTACGTTCTAGCGGAGCCAAGCATCATGACGTAAACATGACAAATGCAACCGACTGGGCTAGTGTTTCATCATCTGATTGGGGTGACGACATGTGTGTAAGTAGCGAAGCAACATTACAGTTTTATTCACTTCGTCAAAAAATTATATTTATTATAAATTGATCATTATATATTTCAGGAACATTTTTAGAAGGGTTTGCTTTAAAGTCTAAGTTGATTGAATCTGAAATTTACTCATCTGAATATGCAAATGTAATAACTTTCATAGTGTAGTCATAGGTCTATTCAAAATCTAAATTACTCATATTATGACAATCATACTGTCAATCGCTATCCAAAAGCATATCATAAGAAGAAAATTTTTATGTTTGGTGCAAAATACTTCACATTGAAGCATGCTTATTGGTGGAAAAGTATTGCCTTTATTAACCTTTATTAACAAATATGGAGTATTCTGCTTGCAACCCTCCCAGGTTTACTGCCGGTCCCAAGCTCAGATAAAGGAGGAGGGTAAAAACAACAACCCTGCTAATAAATGCAAGTCAGAGAAAATCACCTAAATCCTTTAAATTCGGCCCTGGGAGTTAGAAGGTCTTAACTTCGAAGAGTTATGACGCCTCATAATGAAAACCGGGCTTCTTCAGAAATCACGAGGCCAACGCCCCTACTGACAACCGGAGCAACAATTAATATAGGTAACCGAGCTCAAACAGTTGTCCCTTGGGCACTGCAGTCACACTCTCGAGTCATCATGACCTCCTTCAGTCCACTTTTTTTCCAGGTACCCCAAGAAGAACCAATTCACGGTGTGAGCAACCGGGAAGTTATAACCCCCTTCATACCTCCAACAGCACTCGACATCACTTTGTTTACGATAGAACACGTTCTCCTTCTCTGGTTTCTACTATTTGCACTTCTCCCATTAAAACTTCAATGCGTACCACTTGTACTGATTTCTCGAGTTCCCGAAGTGCTGTACCAGGTCTCCTGAAACCGCGCTCTAAGCTTCACATTGAGTCTTTTAATGTACGTACGCTGTGTCAAACCGGTCAACAAGCTGCGCTAGCTACAACACTAGAATCCCTTGCAATTGATGTATGCTGTGTCTCCGAGGCACGCCTACAGGACCTCAGCAGGGTCATCTGTTTGACTCCACCTAATCAATGCAGCGAAACAGCACAATTCACTCTTCATTCATCTAGAGACCCGATAGCAAGCTCACGTGGCCTTGCTAGTGTAGGCATAGCACTAAGCTTGCAAGCAGAACAGGCACTTCTCGAGTAGGTTTCTGTAGACAATCGTTTATGTGCTGCCCGTCTAAATAGCTAAGTACGAATTAGGAAAGAGAGGGACAAACAATAATGCCTTTATGTCATCTCTGCTTATGCCCCCACTGACTGCAACACGCATGGAGTGAAAGACTAGTATTATACTATGTTCTCTAGCCTTCTTCAGAAAGCTAAGCACTCAAACATGGTATCTATAGCGGGGGATTTTAATGCCCAAGATCGTGGGTTAAGTCAGGCTGAAATACACTTAGGTAGGTCACTCGGCATCCCAGTCCAATGAACGGATAACGGAGATCGTTTGACGCAGTTATGTTTAGACTACCGTTTCTTTTCAGCTAGCACAAACTTTAAGCATAAAGAGAGACATTGTTTAACCTGACGACCTCCAAAATCTACACAACGATAGACGCAAATTGACCGCATAGGCATCAGCTGTCGTTGGAGAGGCTGTATAGAGGACTGCCGCTCATTCTGGGCACGTGTTTAGTTTTTGACCACACCCTAGTGAGAACACGTTTTTCTCTGCGTTTTCCTGATCGCAGAAAGTTCAGATCAGGCAAACCCCTTAGTTGGCCACAACCAACAGATCCATAGCGAAACAGGTTGGAACGATTTTAAAGCAGGTATAAAGGCAGCGTTATCTGCATCTAACTCCAATCCAAAGGTTATGAAAGACCATTGGGTCTCTGGAACTTCTAGTGAACTGATGAAGGCTCAAAAACTCATTCCAACAGGCTCGGAGTAAGATGAAGAGCGACGACTATTGAAATGTAAACTGATCAAGAGTCTGCGCGAGGATCGCGAACAGTGGTAGGTAACAAAAGCAAAGAAGATAGAAGCATCGGCGGCGGCAGGCATTATTAGACAGCTGTTCCAACTTATCAAGGACTCAGATACTAAGAAATTGGCAGTTAGTGAAATTATCTCGGAAAAAGATGGGTTTGTGATTCACTTTCAGTCAAGAAGGTAAAAGCAATCGGCGGAACACTTTCAGGAACAGTTCAACTTGCAGCCAGCTACTCCTAGCTTACTTACTATCTCCAAGCTACCTGAATGGATGACTGACACAGGTTCTTCAACTCTCAGTTAGGTTGAAAAGGTTTTAAGTAACATGAAGCGAGGGAAAGCATCAGGACCTGATAGGTTGTCGACTGATATCTTTAAGGATGCTGGTCCAGTCTTAGCTGGCAAGTTGACTGATATATTAGCCAAAGTCTGCGAACCGAACATCATCTCATCTGACTGGTCTCGTTTGCTGGTCGTTTCAATTTACAAAAAAGGACAGAAAACCTCTTGTGTTAACCACAGAGGAATCAGTTTGACTATTATAGTATCTAAAATATTGTCCTCTACAATCATTTGGAGTCTATCCAACACTAGAGATCAGCAGACTTGGGAAAACCAGGCTGATTTCAGATCTGGACGAGGTCGTGTTGGTCAAATATTCACCCTGCTCCAAATTCTTGAACATAGACATACACACGTCCGGCTATAGTTGTATTTCTTGTCTTGAAAGCAGCTTTCGACTCCATAGAGCGTGAAGTATTGGGACAGTGTTTGTCATTAAAAGGAGTACCTCAAAAGTACATAAACCTTACAAAGGCTCTCTACTCGGTTACCACCAGTCGAGTTAGAGCCTATGCCTAATTGTCACAAAAATATCATCCTCGAGTGGCGTTCGTCAGAGTTGCCACTTATCCCCTTTTTATTTAATTTCGTCATAGATGTACTCTTAGAAAACTCACTTACTTCTTTTAACTCCTCAGGAATTAATTTCCTTCCAGAAGGCCTTATCGTCGACCTAGAATACTCAGACGATATGGTCCAATTCGGTGAAGACGCAAACAATATTCAGAGCCTCTTAAACACCTTGTGTAACAATGCAAGCATGTTCCAAACGCCCTTCTCCCCTCATAAATGCAAAATTTTACTCTAGAACTGGCCTGCCTCTTTTCCTAGATTAGTTATAGAGAGTGAAGTAATTGAATGCGCTGACCACTTCACTTATCTCGAAAGTCTCAATACCCCTGGTGGGTCGGTGTCTGACGGAATCTCAGCACAAATTCAGAAATCCCGATTGGCACTTACCAATTTACACCACTTGTGGCTCAGGCGAGATATCCTTGTCTCTTCGAAAGGTCGGGTGTACTGAGCGGCAGTCCGCGCCGCTTCAACAGATGGCTGAGAAACGTAGGCAGTGAAAACCCAAGATATGCGTCGACTTCAGGTATTTGATTATAGAAATCTGCATAGCATCATCATATTATGGAACAGTCGAATAAGTAACATTGAGGTTAGACAAAAGGTTCTTAGGGAATTCGGTAAATCAGTCGAAGAGGTCATTAACTTTCATCGACTGAGATGGTTGGGACTTGTATTGCGCATGCCCGATCACCGCTTACCTCGTCGTGTGATGTTGGCTAGGGTTACTATAGGATGGAAGAAGGGTAAAGGAGGCCAATTCAAAACTTGTCGTCAGTCCATTAAGTCGTTGATTGTTTATCTCAGCCATGCTGGTAGATGCAGATTACCTGGTTGGGGTCCGCGTGATAGTTGCAATAAATGGCTGGAGACACTAGGCAATATGGCTCAGAATCGGTCATAGTGGCGCAAGTGTATCCACTCCTTACCTTCATTTGGATCTTAAATTCTATTATTCCATTCTGCACACTTTTACTTTACTCTCCCTCCTTGTATTCTGTTATTGTGTTACCTCTGTAATCTCGTAGGGCTAATGTGGTATGGCAACTTGAACCTATGGGCGTATGTGCCGGGTTCTACATTGCTGCTGATGATGATTCTCGGATTCCTTGAAGTTACCAAGTCCTCTATGCACTTTACTTATTTGAGAGATTAAAAGCATCCATCTCATTCTTAAAAATAGTTAGGCCGAATTTCTAATGCCAAATGTCGACTCTTTCAATGTCTTAGTATTTCAGATTACTTTTAGCGTCTATCTCGTTATATATCTTGCGATTGTCAAGTAAAATAATCTACGTTGTTTATAAATAAATAAACAAATTTCATGGTAATTATCATAAGATAAATTTGTTGCTGACTACTAGATATGTAAAATCACTTAGAAGACAAACACCGAAACACGATTCTCCCACTGACTGTGGAGTTTAATTGTAGTATATATTACGAGATCAAAGATTCCGTTGATTATTAAAACTTTATTAACTAAAGTTAACCAGTTTGATTTTTACTGGATCGACACATGATATGCAGCTTAACATCAGTCTCAGACAGCATAATTTTTATTTTAGAAGTGTCACACCTTAAAAATTAGAGAATAGGTCTCTGTATCATAGAACTGATTGTTAAATAAGCTAAAAGTATACTTGCTTCTGCGTTCATTTTAATCTCTAACTTAGTCAAGAGTTGATATAAGCCAGTATATTTTCGCCGTAGCGATTTGGTACCAGAAAACCATTCCAACAAAATTTGTTAAATATTCATGCAGTTTCATTTTGCAGTACTTATTTATTGTCCTAAATATACTATGATGTCTTTATACCCTCTAGAGCAAACGCTTTGTTATAGAGTGATTTGTGTAAAGATTACTTTGATGGCTATTATTAATACTAGCATAAATGAGACTCAGCCTCACAGTGTTTATTTATATGCATAAAAACCCAGTTTTATGCATGTATATCCAACGTAGAGATTGCTACATTTGCGCATCGTCTAAGTTATCATATTTCATCAACACAGGAAGACCAGCACCAAATTAGTAAAAGTGGTAGTTACTTTAGTGGTAGTAAGAAAAACGTTTACACAAACAGAGGAAGACTGATGGAAGAAATGCATTTGATTGAGTTTTTTCCTTATATAGTTGAGATAGAACACGTGGGACAATTATTCGGGTTTTTGACTAATGTATGTATGTATGTATAGTCAACATAGAACCTGACACATGTGTGCATCTGTTCAAGCTGTCATACCTCCATGGCACCGCAAGATTAACATCACCATTAGTAGAAATTACTTCAGTAAAATAAAATAATAATAGTAACAAGGAGTGTGAACATATAGAATATGGTTCAGGAAGCGTAGAAAGAATGTTTACGTTAAAGCTCATGATTCAAGGGAAGACAATGAGTGAATACAACTACGCGATTGTGACCGATTCTGGGCCATGTCACTCAGTGTTTCTAGCCACTGGTTACGGTAATCGCAAGGACCCCATCCAGGTAGTCTGCATCTACCGACACGACTGAAACCGGCAGCCAGTGAGTTCATGGACTGATGCCATGTTTTCGTTTGGCCGCCTCTTACTCGCTTCCATCCTATTCCCATATCAGCCAACATTGTGCGTCGAGGCAGACAGTAGTTGGGCATACGCAACATATGTCCCAACCACCTCAATCGATGAAGATTCACAACCTCATCAACTGATTTACCACATTTGCCTATGCTTCTTTGATTATTGGTTTTTCATAATATAAATAAACCGAAGTGATATAGAAATTGAAGTAAAAATTATAGAAGGGAAAGAATCTATTTAAATGTGTTTGGTTTAAAGCATAGATTCAAAAATTTAATGTAAGACATCCGAAAAGTGTCTTATAGACAGCACAAAGGATGATGTTTTGACTTGTATTGTAAACTATGTTTATTATTCTATAGTCAAATCTGGAAGTAATCACACGTATCTGGTTATGATACTTTATGGTGAATGACATGGGATACTTACTATAAATCATTGGTCGAGCTGCAGTTGTTCTTGTTTTAACTCAGGAATGTGAGAATTGTATCAGAAAATGCCTATAAATGAAAGAGTTCAGAGCATCTGCTCAAAATATTATCTTAAGTGAAATATATTTCAGCTTATTGTTTTGTCCAACGATTTGAAGTGTTACTGATGGTGTTTCTTTTTAAAATAAATACTGGTCTCTTTTGGTTATTTGTTATTTATTTGATTTATGCTACACAAAATTATTCAAGTCCTTATAAATACTTAGCTTATTTACCATAGGTTTAATAATAAAGAATACAAGCGCTAACTACAGAAATTTTAAAAATGTGTAAATTTGCAGTATCAGTCTAAAATCATGAACAAACTGAAAATCGTTTTGCAACCGAAATATTCATACTAGTGTTGTAGTTTAGTTTCGATGCGAAATTTGGCTTTGCATCAATTGACGTTTAGCGGTTATATATCTTATATTGAGTTTGTGCTAATAGTTTGAAATAAACTTGTGGCATCTAACGTTTGGCATTTATCCAAGTTTACAAGTGAATAAGTGTTTTCATGCGGCGGACTGTATAATATTGTCTGTGATCAACGATTCAGTGAAATGTATAGCTTACTTATCAATAACAAACTGAAGGAATAGATAGCATTATCAAGAGTGGACATGGTAATTTGAAATAAAGTTAGCACTGGTTTGGATAGTTTATTATATATAATATATTCGTACAATTCCAATGAGTTTAGCGGCTTATATTTAAGTCCCTTCAGAAAATAAATAACTGAATCATATTAACATGAGTTTAAATAGTACTGCGCTAAATAGTAAAGAAGACCTTAAAATTCATTGAGTTGGACAATTTTTCCAAACAATCATACATCTAACCCATACACTCAGTCTGACACTAGAAACACGCTGACAAATTAACTCTACTCTCATCCACTTGTTTGACTACAAATTTTCACGTTAATTCACGTACACTAACCAACCTCTTGATTTGCATAACATTTACATGATTAGACCAGTCATTGTGGTTAGTCTAGAAATTAAATGTTTTGATTTGATTTGTCCGTCTGTACTATTTGGACTACTCTTAGTTTGATTAAGTTATTTATTCTTAGGAGCCGGGAAACGCCTGAAAGCTAAAATTGTACAAATTTATTATTTATTATAAACTGATGGAACATTTTATCTTTGATTGTATGTAGATTGTAGATAGCAATTTTGGAGATTTGTACTAATATGTTAAGGTAAAAGTTTTCATATGCAATAAATGTAGTTAGTTAACTGATACCTTTTCAGCCTTTTTCACACTGGATGTTTAATTATTTTTTTCTAGGTTTCATTAGTTACAGTTTTTAGTTTCTATTGTTGGTCTAAATGGAGTTTTAAGGTTCACTTTTTGGACCATACCTGCGGCAGATGCATATGAAGTCACAACGCAAATAACAGTAACTTAAATATTACTGTTTGTAAATCGAATCAAATAGCTGGAATGTACCATATTACTTTGCACAATTTAGATTATAAATTTAAGAGTAGCAACATAAATCCCATTTATATTGTTTATATTTTTCAAAGCTTTACATAAGCTACTTTTTTCTTGTTAGCTACAAAACTTAGAATTACTACGCAAACTCTATAGTCACTCATTCATTTGTACTGTCATTCAGCCAAACTTTCAGTAATTCTGCTTGTTAAATAAATAAATAAAATTTTGTAATTTGATAGGGAGGGAGCTTGAAGATATTCTCCTTTATTAACGATTACGCTGTGTTATCCATGATAAGTTAGATTTTTGAGTTACACATTCTAAATTAATTGTTTCTTATCCACAATAAATTATAACAAATCATCATCAAATTGTGTTGGATGACAGTAATTCATAATTTACTAAATAACAATTAATGAATATGTCGTTTTGAACATGAGTTCAATAGATTGCACACAAATGTACTAAAGCATCTTTACTTTCCAGGAGTTTGATCGCCAACAGTCCTTTCGTGTTCATGAAATGTTTGAAGAAATTGATCGAGTTTTGTTTGATAATCAAAATCTCAATCTACAAGATTCAGTACTTCCGTATATGGCGACAACAAACAACACTGACGAACCAACCAATGATAATGAGCATTCATACATTCATAATCTGTGTTCATTTGGCTTCGATAATATATCACTTTCTTTGAATTCATTTGAAAATAAAAATTCATGTAAGTAATGCTGTTTTCTTTAGATTCATGAATATTTTTAAGTCGGTTTGTTTTGTTTGGAAGTGTGCAAGTAGGTCGGCCAACATTTTTGTAAATTTGGTTTACTGTGCGTATCTGTTTGGTTTAATAAAAATGTTTCAATTTAAGCCACCGTATGAATGCTCTTCATGTATTTAGGTGATTTATTACGAGAGACTGATTAATTGTAATTTATTTTGATATTACACTATATTATACCAGTAATACTTTATCTTGATTAAAGAATTTAGAAGGAACTATATATGAATTTTCAGAAATTTTAGCATGATTGTGTGACTGGTTGTTGAACGAGTTTATATTGAAGATACTGGCAATAACAAATGTAATAGTATCTTTTATATGCTCTTTAAAAACCACTACCTCCCACAGAACCAATGAATGTAATCTCTATTCCAAGCAAAAGTGGAAAAAGCATAAACAAATATCAGGAAGACAATCGTTGTGAACATTAATTTCAAAGGTATATATTTTAAAATTGCCAATTTAAAAAAAGTATTAGAAGGTTATTTCATCATCCTAACCTTTGAACTGTCTTGTTTAACTGACAAATGACTCATGGACGTGGTAAGTATATGTTGTCACTTTGTGTCAACCAAATGTTGATTTATCAGTCTACTCACTTTTGTGGAGCAGGTCATTTGGCTGCACTCAGCGTATTCTTTCCAAATGAATTTCGAAGCAATATTCAGCATGCTTCTTCGAGGTTGAATTTAAAAGGATTAGTGGTTGTATATTCAAACACTTGGTCAACTTAAGTCATTGATTTACCCTAAAAGTTATTGTCTATTATTCTTTGATTGTTCACATTACCTTAATTCTCGTCTAGTAGATGATTATCTTCATCTGTAATTTGTTCTCACTCCCATACCCTCCACCTATTAGGTAAATATTCATTTTGGCACTTATAAGTCACTTTCAGGAAATTTATTTATATCTATTTTATTTATTACCCGTAGTGTAGTTGTTGAATTTCTCCTTATAAACATACATGTACATAATTATTATTGACTTGATTTGTTTCTTTTTCTCCACATATTTTTACAGCTTTTCAAAACGCTCATCATCTTAATTCATCAGTTGCCAATTATACAAATAGTAATTCATGTGGAATTCAGGACCACTTGTTTTATGAATGTAAAGACTGGTTATCTCGGTTCCCACATTTACGTGTTGTTGGAAAACAGATAAAACCTTCGAGTGAACGTGAACCGACTTTGTATCATAATGATGATAGTCAGATCATATCAGGTAGAGTATTGTCATCTACTTATTCAAATGTATGTCACATATTCTGAATTTTAAAAAAATATCTGTAGTTTATACAAGGTTGCGTACTCCATGTTTTGTGTAAAAGATTAGCTCAACCTTACAATCTTAGTGAATTTCACACCCGTAATTACTTTGATAGGAACCATTACTTTATTCATTGTGTTTAATTTGCCTTGTCTTTGGTTCCTGTACTCAGCCTATTTAGAAGCTTCACAGGTATCAGAACATATACGTGTGTATTTTTAATTAAAATAGGCTAATTATGGACTCGCAATGACAATTAGCTGGCTACAGTTCTGTTAATTTTATAGTGTTTTGAATTTAATGAAGAAGAATTCAGTAAGCTAAGTGAATTTGTCTTTGTATCTTTACAGTCATCTATTATCAAGATTTCTGTTTACAGCTCTCACATAACAACTTAAGAAATTATTAATCATCTTACTATCATTAATGGTTCATAACGAGATTAGTTTTCTGAAATTAAAGTTCGATGGCTATATAACAGTAGATCATAAATAATGGTGTGTAAGTCACAATTTGCCACAGACCTAATGAGGTTACATCTCTCCTTGTTAACAAACTATAATATCTCCGAGCTTGTAAGTGATTAGTTTTGAGGATTCTTGAGATTAGGGCAAAACTAGTTGTTTGATACTCTTTGATTTTTGGTGGCTCTCTAGATTGTAATATTGTGTGCGTGATGTGATTCATTTTCCCAATAGTACATTCCAAATTCATTCCAAAGTAGTTAATTCAAACTCATTTCATTATGAATATAATGAAGCTTTATTTATAAATATTTTAGTAACAAGCCAACATCAGCATACCATACGCTAATTTACTCCAAACAACTTTTATTTTAAATTTTTATAGAGTTTTCTAACTGTTTTAATGTGTCATGCACAACAATCGATTCACCTTTGAATGTGGAGAAAAGTATCAGCGCAAACAGTAGATTAAATCATCAATCGTAAGTCGGATTTTAGACATATACATATTCACTTCTATTACATCATTAAATTAGTTTGTCCTCTCATTAAGTGGATCTCAATTGTTTCAACATTTAAGTATCTTTATTTCACTTAGGAGAAATCGAAACGATAATATTTCGTAATTTACAAGTTATCTGAAAGGCAAATATTCCTATCCAACCTATCTTTCAGATCTAAATGATGTATTTACCTGAGATTGGCCCTTTCTGTGATCATTAATTTCGGTCTGAGAATAGTAGAATCTAAGTGAATTTATCAAAAAGAACTGTCCTCCATTCATATTATCAAGATTTCTGTTTACAGCTCTCACATAACAACTTAAGAGAATTATTAATCATCTTACTATCATTAATGGTTCATAACGAGATTAGTTTTCTGAAATTAAAGTTCGATGGCTATATAACAGTAGATCATAAATAATGGTGTGTAAGTCACAATTTGCCACAGACCTAATGAGGTTACATCTCTCCTTGTTAACAAACTATAATATCTCCGAGCTTGTAAGTGATTAGTTTTGAGGATTCTTGAGATTAGGGCAAAACTAGTTGTTTGATACTCTTTGATTTTTGGTGGCTCTCTAGATTGTAATATTGTGTGCGTGATGTGATTCATTTTCCCAATAGTACATTCCAAATTCATTCCAAAGTAGTTAATTCAAACTCATTTCATTATGAATATAATGAAGCTTTATTTATAAATATTTTAGTAACAAGCCAACATCAGCATACCATACGCTAATTTACTCCAAACAACTTTTATTTTAAATTTTTATAGAGTTTTCTAACTGTTTTAATGTGTCATGCACAACAATCGATTCACCTTTGAATGTGGAGAAAAGTATCAGCGCAAACAGTAGATTAAATCATCAATCGTAAGTCGGATTTTAGACATATACATATTCACTTCTATTACATCATTAAATTAGTTTGTCCTCTCATTAAGTGGATCTCAATTGTTTCAACATTTAAGTATCTTTATTTCACTTAGGAGAAATCGAAACGATAATATTTCGTAATTTACAAGTTATCTGAAAGGCAAATATTCCTATCCAACTATCTTTCAGATCTAAATGATGTATTTACCTGAGAATTGGCCATTTCTGTGATCATTAATTTCGGTCTGATAATAGTAGAATCTAAAGTGAATTTATCAAAAAGAACTGTCTCCATTCATACTTATTTGTTTTGATAAACATGGGAATTTCTAAACTATAGTTTTTGTATTAAAATTGTAGATACAGTGAATTGTTTTAAGATTTTGTTGTCGCCCTAATCCATTCGGTAACTATTTATTCTGTATTTGCGACGTAAAATAAGTAATCACGGTTACTGATTGGCAACTTGATTTTTAGGGTGCTAATGAACAAAACGAGATTGCTATTATATGATCACACTAAGTTTATATTTTAGTCAATTTCAAAGTGTATCTTTAAGATTATAGATAATTATTTTTCCTTGATAATGTTATTGCTATATAAACTGATGATAACAAAAGACGAGTGTTGACAAAGTTTTCATTCCACGACATCTATCCTTGTCAGCCACTTAATAATTAACACAAAAGAGGATGCACTACGTCTGCTAAGAATACAAACCAGCATGCAAAAGGTGGCTATTGTTGTTATATATTATAATTAGTGGCTCTAGTAATTAGCTGCCATGAATTGTATCAAGTTATTAAGGTATAAAATAACAACTCATGCAGTTTACTTAATGAATGTTGTCTTTATATTTAGATCAAATACGTGTATTCACACTATAATGATATTTTCATAGGGATGAGCGTTGTACTAAGGTTTCATATTTATAAAAGAATAATTTTTCGAATTTATCGATTGCACATCACAGACTAACTGTCAGTGAAAAAGTGATAAAAAACCAGGAGGGTATTTGTTTTGTTTCATTATAAAGGTCCTCAGAAGTATACATCCATTACGTCACAAAAATGATAATTCGAACTACTGGACGCCTACTGATTGGTATGGAAGTTAATCACTTTCTGCACTGTCTGAAAGTTAGAGTTACTGAAATTCAAATCATTGAGATCATGTTATAAGTAGCGTTTACATTTAGGTCGATTAACTTGATGAAACTTGGAATTTGCAGCAAACTCAAAATGCTCTTCAGTCACTGCAGCCGTCAACACATGCATATATTTGTTTCTTTAGGGATTTTATCAAACAGCGTTGCCTGGAGAGGAAAGCATTTCATATAGATTAATATATCTGCATAAAATCTCAAGAGTATATTGGCTTGTTCAGATGTACTTTGTAGCTGAATGGAGACAGGGATTAAACTATAATGTAGCTGTAGATAAGAAAGACGAGTGCATAAGAAGTATAACAACGGTATCTAAAAGTGACAAACATTAGAGTGTAAACGTATGTAGAAAATTGAATCCCCTCCCTTTTAACTGGACTCATAACCTTATGGTCGTTTGGCTTTAAAAATATGTATCTGAAACCAAATTACTGATGAATATAGCAAATTAAAAAACTGTTTGATTCCCTTGTATAATGCATCATAATTCAAATCATATAATCTACATCCTATGGCTTCAATTACTCTTCACTATGAAGGGTCTCCTAGATGCTGAGTTTATGACCAGTATTATCAATTGCTTTACTTTTCCTTGAACAGCGTTTTTTTTTCAAGGTAGTAAATGTGAAAATGAACACGTCGTCAAAGTTTTAGTTTACTAGTATTATGTTTATTGAAGTCAAAAGCATAATTAAGTGACCTATCTTTTTCTCCATAGTTCATCAACACCTACAAATTTCATAGATGAAGAGATATTTGCTATCGACGGAAAATATGAGAACTTTATAGAATATGACGAAACTGTAAACAGGTGGGTAATTTCTTTAACATATGTGTGACATTCTCAGTTTTACACTATTGCTGGCCATGGACAAAAGAATTCTCATGTATCTCAAGTAACGTTTCCTAACCTTTAGTTAAAATTTTATTTAGATTGAACAACTATGTGCCTGTATAGTAATGAAACCTACATACAAGATTTTAAGACTTATTTTAAAATTGGATTAATACGTAAAATATTCAGAAACAGTATCAAGCCAACAAATGGTCAAGACTTTCATGTACCAGATTTCGTATTCGTATCATGTTTTACTAGTTCTTTTTCATGAGGCCAGATATCATCTCATATTTTATGACTAAAAGTTTAGTACACTAAGTGATATATTACTACTATATTGGATTACTTACATTGTTAATAAAATAGTCATATAATTAAAAGCAGAACTATTCAATCGATGTATGCATTTATTTATTAGATAAAATAATTCAATAGGATTTTATATTTAATATCGTTTCCAGGGTTACTTTACATTCTTTATTAAACACAAACCTAATTAACGTATTTAGTGAAGGCTTTTACTGATTCTGTAATGAATTATTACATAATGATTACCTTAACGAATATACTATACAGAACTCTACGGTGAATCAAACTATGAATCATGTCGTCGGTTTATACGTTTTGTTGTAGCTCACTTTCGTGTGTTTACATTTATGCAACTGATAAATAATTGAAATGAAGACACGTGTTTCGTCTATTGTTGTATTGTATAGATTCCGTAGCATGTCAACATTTTCTCAAAGTTAAAAGTACATATTTCATTTCCTTATTAATAAAAACAAGAACAATATTAATATGCAAAAATCAATACTCACTTTTATAATTAACCAATTAAAACCCAATGATGTGTAACCTATTTTTGTTAGCTGTATTCAAAGTCACAATGAATTGTTTTCAGAAGAATTAGTTAGATCAGAGATTCCTATCCAAGTTTATAACAAAAAGGGAGGATACATAAAGAATTTAATCTTTTGTTTAACTGGAAATCGTTAGATTATTACTTCCTATATTTTTCTTGAACGCAAGGTAGTAATTATTTCGCATTCTAAAGTTACAAAATCAGTTTAGACCTTTTAAGTGGACTGTTGTTTAACTTAGACTTTTAAATTTGTTGCGTGAAACATTTGTATGAACATTTACACGAAGCTAATTTGCATCGTAAACCGTTGTCATTTGAAGACCCTGTGAAAATCAGTAAATATTAGATAACAATTTCGTCTGGGTTTTGAAACTCCTCAACAATCGTACTTAAGAATATAGACAAGACTAAGTCCAGAATTTTCAGTTCTGGTGATGAGTATGACATCAATTACTTAATGAGCTGAATTGGCCCAAGTAGTCAACTCCAGCCAATTTTTGTGATTTATATTAACCTACATCTGTGATTAGCTGTCTTCATCTCACTTATGGCAAACATACAAATGATAGTTTCAGATCAGAAGTTCAAAAAACTATCTTGAAGTAGATCGTTAGTCCGTTGATGAAGCTACCAATTTTTGAAAACTATTTAAAACAAAATTCAACGAAAACGTTTTTTGTGAATGTTCAGCTACTATGAAGTTATAGGATATGTTTATTTGAAGACGGTAGTAGTTATCTATAAAATGGATGGAATTATGTTCATAAAGATAAACGTATTTTCATAGGCCTTGTAATGAAAGGTTGTTACTATTAGTAATAAGGTAGCATAATAATATAACGCATAGAATCCTTGTGAATCCATTCAATCCTGAATCTTTACATCATGAATATGAGTGACTAGAGAAAGTTAAATTAATTATACAGTTGAGTTGGTATGTATTCTATTAATTCACTATCCATTTTATGCCAGTTATTTGTTGAAGTTCACCAGCTCAATTCTTTTATTATTCTAGCGATTAATAACTAATTTATGTTATCATACATAATACACTTGTGGGTGGTAGAAGTCCGAGTTAAATGACTGTCAGTAATCATTACTGTTAAAACTGCCGTCAAAATGCTCTTCGCAGCTAGACATTTTATTGCTATTTATTTTTTAATTCTTAGAGAATTTGATTGAATATATCACAGATTGATGTTGGCAGGGTACCATTGAAAATCATGGAGCACTGGACATCTGTTTCGTTTTAGTGTGGAACTCCTCACTAGTCCGCACTCCAGATTCCGCACCAGGGGCTTCAGGTTGACGTGAATAGTCAATGTTATTTACCAAGATAGAGTAGATTGAATTTATTGATTTTAAGATTAGAATTGGGAACTTTTCCATAATTATAACCAGAGTAGACACTATTGTTTCTTTCACTTCAAAACTACTTAGGACATTAAGATGTTTTTTAATAATTTTTTTATTCTAGTAAATATAATGCAGCTAATAATATGGAACGTGGTAAACAATTATCGTCATGCGAAAACACATATCTTGATAATAAATTAATAGTGAATGATACAGAGCCTAACATCTCAAGATCTTATCACGGTAGCCAACATCATGGTAACCATACCCATCAGGGTAATCATTGTTATCAACATAAAGACCAACAGAAGTTAAATCCCACTACAGAACATCCGAGTACAGAAACGTTTAGCGAAACTATATCCAGCTTACCCAAAGCGATATCACAGTCGTGTTTTCCTTCAACTACATCAATTAACAAAGAAGCACTGGATAATGATAAACGATCAAACGATTTGGAAAGTGACATAACTACTGTACTGCCGAATTCATTTGAAACAATCCTTAAAACAATATTCCAACATTTATGGACTGATCTCATAAAATGGTTAAGAATATCTTTATGTAAGTGCAAGGCAATTACGTCTTTTGTTTAAGATATGATTTCCATACTTGTTCACAGACAAATTAGTTTTCAAGTTTTATATGTAATACAATTTATTAATATACAATGTTGACGTTAATCAGACGGTGGACAGGATCACTTCTCTATACTAAATTGCATAACTACCTGCTTTTACTTTTTTTATTCGTAGACTTTATACAGAAAACTGTTATCACTTAAGAAAGAAGGAATATTCTCTATTTTGTTAAGATGTAAGATGCAGTGTATCAATTTTTATGTTCCTTTAGTAGCAAAACATTGGTTAACGTGCATATCTTCAGTTAAAATTACTATTTCAGGCAGTTAGTTTAGCAACAGTGGTAACTCATGCAAATAAGGCTGATAGATTTTCTTGTTGCACCGAATGTATAAACTCTGAAGTTAGTTATAAACATATGAATATGCATAACACATAAAATGAGATGTAAGTGGACAAATCGGCAGTTATTTACAAGTAAATTTACCACCATTTCTTTTGTGCTAGATAAACGTATTAAAAGGTTGCAGCAGAGTAGTGCTGAGTATTTTTTGTGTGCTCTAATTATAAATTAATTAGAATCCAAAAGCGAATGCCTAAATTTCCAGAAAGACTTACCAAAGGAAGTTAGCTTCGAATGGGCTATATGAGAAAATACAATGGCGATAGACGGAAGATATAAAAATCTTGGAGCTATAAGTAAATACTATACAATTTTGAGGAATTTCTCTAAATTAACTGTGCTTACATTTCTAATCATTGAAGTATAACTGATGAACCTGTATTCAGGATGTTTATTCATCGCAAAAATATAATTTATATATAATTATCTGTGTTGACAGCATTTATTGTTTAGTTCGACGTGGTAATAGATCCAGCAGTGTTTTGATAGCCCTCCAATCCTCCTTTCAAAGTTTCAGTTGGTTTAGACTATTTATTCTTTTAAAAAAATGCAAAAGCAATTAAACGTTTGATTGCAGTAAGTCTCGACCTAGTTTACAATAAAGTTCTGTGGAAAATAAAGTTTTAAAGTGGCGAACTATTACTATATTCATTATTTATTTAAATTTTACTTCAATTAAAAAACAGTATTCGCATGATGAACCCTGCAATGTTTAATGTCTTATCTTCAGCTGCAAGTACGTATTCAGCCTTGAATAAAAATGGGAGTAATCAAGAGGCTCCACGTTGTTATTCATCTCCATTTTATCGACAAGATAATACTTTATCACGATGTAATTCACCAGCTGGCGATGTACAGAATTCGTTCTTTCCGTCGTCGTCTCGGTTTCCTAAACAAACGAAGCATTCAAACAATAATATATCGAATGGTCTCGGCAGTCAACATACTGTACATACTAACGAATCAAACATCGAACTTGCTGATTTATTACAAATTTCAACAAAAACATTGCAAACTCGGGAAAAATCGTTGGTTCAGTAAGTATTATTATGCATGATTTCATTGCTCTTGTTAGAAACTCATTGGTTTTTAATGGATATTTACTACAATAGAAAAAAAACAAAACTTAATTTGTTCCATTCTTTCCGAAATAAAATGACAACTAAGTTCCTACTTCTGCGCAACCATTCAACGTGTTCATAGACTAAATAGCTTGTTTAGAAAATATTTACATTTATTTTCAAGACCTAATTAAAAATAATCAGTTGGAAAAAAGATAAAACGTAGTGTTGTCTATTCTTTACATTATCAAAAATCATTGATACATTCTTATTCTGTGGTTGATTATAACTTGGATTATTTAAAGTAATAATTTTATAGGCCCTTGATTTTAATGTTATATGGTTCAGATCCCATTTGTTGAGGCAGTGTCTTGTTTGATAGTGAATTTCATGAAGTTGAAGAAATTTAGATATTAACTTTAAACACTTGAAAATCCAAAGATGACTTCTCCATTTACAGTAGAGTAGCAACTCAATGAAAATGTTAAATCATTTTCAACTATTAAGTATCAATTTAAGATCTACTTACATTGGTTTAAATTTAGGCAACTGTATAGCATCACTAATGTTCCTTCGTAGAAGCTTAAATCAGTGTTGAGTAGACGAACCTAAACTTCTTTGTAACTGAACCACAATATGTCTGGACACAGTAGCCTAATGGTGAACGCGGTGGCGTTTGGCATGAAGCGGACTGAGCTCGAATCCCAGTGTGAACATCAACATTGGGATGCAGATACATCCAGCCGATGAGTCCCCAATAGGACGAAACGCGCCTCCTGGATTTCGCTTGCCAGTCACAATCCAACTTAAATATATGAACCACAATATATTTTGGAATTTATATATGTCGTATTCAGAGATTCTATCCTCCTTTCCCCCATCCTAGTGTTTAGGCATTAATCGATAGCGTTAAGTTATTCTGAAAATATTAAAAATTTCAGCTAAATGGCTTAGTTATTCAATAGATCATTTTGTTGAATGTATCAAATAGTTAATTTCTGCCATTAAAAATTGAGCCTCACTGGTTTTAAATATTTAGTTCGACTCTTATTAAAGTAAGACAGCGTTTTTCAATGCAATTACATCAGACCTTACTCTAATGTACAGTAATAGTTGCATACAATGCGAGAATTATTAACCATTCTAGGAAATTTAACGGATACTTATAACAATAAGGTTGGTTGCAGTAGTAATCGTTAATATATTAAAAGTAAAACCATGCAAACTTGCAGTAAATTTTTTACCTTTTTGAGTTCTTTCTTACCTTCAGGGAAAATAACGAAAATTCTACTAAAATACAGTACATGGGGAGTAATACAATTTTAAAGGACTCATCAAATAATCATCAAATAACTACTGTAGGTAGTGCTAGCTTGACATCGGTAACTATGACGACGATTACCACAACATCTCGAATAAGTCCACAACCTACGGGAACTATTTCTGTTAACAGACCAATATCTATTTTGCATAACAAGTATATAACCAACGTTCCACGTAAACCTATACCTACTACTAACAGTTCTGTTGGTGAAATAATGCATCATGGTGGATCTAGTGAAGTTGGTGTTATTGGCATTGCCGCTAACTTACATCACAACGAAAAACTTGCTCCATTAGAAAGACTACGTACTCACTTGGCACCACAGTATTCTTCTATATTAGAGGAGCAATCATTTATCACAACAACATCCCCAACATTACATTTGACAAGTTCAGAGACTTCTTTTCATCAAACATATACTGCAAGTTTAGCAAAGAGTCGTAATTTAAGTGTTAGTCACTTGTTATCATCTGTTACCGCAAGTCAATCACCAACGCCTCATTTGCAAGTAATATCAACAACATCTCATTCTGTTTCCACTTCAATAAGTAATACTAGCCAGATGTCGTCAGTAAATACTAGTGTGGCGAATGAATCTATAAGTTCACGTAATGTCATATTACCACCATTATCAAATGCAACTAATAATTCCTCAGTAATCAATGAAACCATATTATTTTCACCATGTAATCATGTGAATACAGAATTAAGCTTGCCTAATTCAAAGATTATTTCATTTGTGATTAATAAGACTGGATTTGGGGTGAACCAAAACAGTGGACAAGTTTGCTACCAGACACCACATTTACATAAAGGAATAGGTGGAAGCCTAGTTGGACAACATAATAATGCCAATTTCAATTGTGCTAACACATCTATCTACACACAAAAAATTACACCGAAATCGTCAACCCAACGAAATCAGACTTCCCCAAAACAAGTAAGTAATTATCCATAAAATATTAAACCCAGCTACTCAATTTTCAATAGCTCTAGTTCCTCCGTAAGGCCAATCGCGCGAATGAAGTCTATATAGTTGCCAGTTATGCGGCTGCTTTGAGATTCCACGAATCAACTTTGTCACAGTCCTTTGATCTTTTACCAAACAGATCACTGTCGTCTTTAGCAAGAGGCTAACTACCTGTATGCATTATTTGAACTCCAGTCATTAAAACTCAGTACACACAATCATGAGTTTTTAGGCATCAAAATGGCTCTATGTACTGACCAAAGGCTCCTAAAACTTATGGAACCTATAGTCATGGAATATACATTTGTTTTCAAGTCTTTAATGATGATAACTCCCAGATTATTATGAGCCTAGATAACGAGAGCTCAGATTTATTTATGGTTTATATATTTGTTTCTTGGTACACAATATGCATCATAATACACTTGGTTACATTCACTAGTATTTACCAAATAGTAGATTATTCTTCTGTTTGCAGATCTTTTTGAAGTACTACATGCTCTTCTTTTGTTATGCGTCGTTAATCATATCTTTATATTGTCAGCATGTAGAAAACCTGATTATATTAACAGATTGGGTTAGTCATTTGCAAGTCAGGGTACAAACAGTGCTCTGAGGCACCCCACTAAGTGCCAATATCCAATCAAGCAACTTGAAGTATACCCATACTATTCAGTTATTTTTCACTTATACTTAATGAAAAATTTCCCCTAATTCTGACATCATTTGTCCTAAATGGCAGCCTAGTGTGAGGGGCCTTATCCCAATCATAACTAAAGTCAATTTATACTAAATCCGTAAAGTTTCTTGATTTTTTAAAGCACATTAGCCTTTTGAATCTAGTTTGGCTGTAAAATCTGCATTTGATTCTCTAATTTCACAAATAAAATCACATATCCTAGGATATAAATAATGTTACAGTAATAACTATACTGATTCTCACTGTACTTTTTAAAATACAAACTTTTGCACACCAAGCAGGAGTTTCTTGAAGATTTACCTCTCTGTCTAATGGTCTATCTTTAATCTCTGGGGAAAAATTGTCAATGTGCTGAAACTTCCGCATATGTGTAAACATTCTCTAAACAACCATATTCACAAGACCAATTGTTCCTCAGTATGTCAGAGGTTGAAAAAAATTAGCTTATTCAATGAGGCGTGAAACTAGAATGAAAATAAATTAAAACACGAAAAATGTGTGATTAGTTATCGCATTTGTCTGTATAACAATGGTCTAAATAGCTAACATCATTATAATAACACTGTAATTATCTAACTGTCAGTATTGCTATGACGATTGGTGAATCAAATGAAATCTCGATTACAGTTTATAATCTTAAGGTATGTATATTCAGATGAAAGTCATTTAAACTTTCCATTTACGCCCGTATAAATAGACTTGATTAATGACACAGGTTTCATTTGCTGACATTTTTTTCTGTTCATTAGACATGTACGTATAATAAATCGGATTTCTTGCCATGCATGATTGATAAGTTTGTTTTACTAACATTATCCCACACTTTCACTTTGCGAACTGTATTCAAACCGCATAAGCCCTAATCACTTTGGAGTAGCACACTTTTAGCAAAGTACAGTGTAGGCAACTGACCAATAAATTACTGTATACTGAAGAATTCAGTTCCTGAGCACCCACTAATACGGTAGATTATCCTTTCATGCAACTTGCATAGAATATCTTACTGGCATATTACTTTCTCATTTGCTTATACCTTTGTGATTTCAATTAATGATATACATTTACTCATGTATTATTTACGTTATGTAGTCATTAATTACATCTATTTAGCAACAGTAAATATGCCTAATTTAAAGTCTTGGATATCCGGTAAATTGTTAATTAATTACAGTAAAAACTGAGAATCGAGACTCTGCTTCAGATAAAAATTCATTTGGTTACTTCAAAATTTAGCTATACACCAATTAACTTTGTCAACCTGATAACATTTCGTCGTTTAAATGTTACCATTTTATGATCCAATGACGAACTTTCAGTAAATATTAAAGGTGTTTACAGTTTCTAAACAAAAAGTCATTTTAACGTGATGCTTTGTTAACAAAATGATTTAATATGTTGTTTACTATCTAAACTTCCCATTGATAGTCACATAATTAGGACAGAGAATGCCACTATATTTGTACTTAATTGCTGTTGCGTTATACTTTAGAATCAGAAAATTCATTAATGCTATTTTACTTATAAATGTATACTTGACTAATCGTTTTTCTTTCTTGATATCGTGCTTAGTAGTAAACAAATTCCTTAATTTTCAAATCTTATTTTCTTTTTTTGCTCAGGCTACATTTCCCCTACCACCTATTGATATATCAAAAGACCGACTTGGAAGACAGCAAAAACTATGGCGACCGTACAGTTCAAGACCGTCAGTAGTAACTAAATCGATTGCGAATTCCTCCAATATGTTAACAAGAGCTTGTTCAACATTATTAATTCAAAATCCTGAAATTTACAGTGATATCTATTCAATGAAAATAAGTAAGTTAAACTTCGATGGTATTCGGGTATGTATTTCGTAATAATTTAATTCTTGTTACCTGCTCTCAACTGCATAACCTAAAATTAATGGGAAGACTCCAATTATCACTCTAGCATAGCAGCATGAGTGATAATGTACTTTAATAGTTGATGAAAATAAAGATCAAGATTGACTTGCAGATTCATTTTCTGCTTATAATTGAGACGCATTTCTGATCAGAAAGTTCAACAGTGAGAGTTGTTACGTTCTACCTTTAAATAAAAACGTGTCGTATACAACTTCAAAGTGTACTTCCTACACTTTACGGCGGATTTAGATATAACGCCTTCATAACGAACTTTAATGGAATCATTTTTGACCGGTGGTACAGAGTGAAGCATAAAAGAGAAGCCTACGGAATCATAAAAGTCGATCGATCACTTCTCCTTGAGCAAATATAATTGAATAATTATGCACCTATATATTATCTAACCTAGTAAATTATCATTTTAAAATAATTCTGTATTCATTTCTTTTATCGTGACTTCAGTGACAAATCTACCAAAATCTCCTATCTTCTTAGGATTTTATCATTATCGATTCGGTTACGAAGTTTAGGTTACTGATAAAGTATAAATTAGTAAATATTAACTTGACATCACCGTTAAACGTTTGAACTACTCAAAATGTGTTCTTATTCCTCTATTAGTAGTAATTGGAAGTATTTTGGTTACTTAAAGACAAACATAAGATGTAGTATTGCAATTAAAGTTCTTTAGCTTTTGAAACCTAAATTCAGTGTGCTTCTATTTATTCGCAAGTATGTTTTTGGTAAACAAATATAAGCGGGTAATATTACTTTCAATTATATATATATGTGATCCTTATCATTTAGCTCTGTATTTCACTTTCTGCTTAGTTACTCAATTCTATAGTTACGGCATTTTTATTAGTATTAATAAACAAATTAGTTGCTGAGAAATTGTCTGCATTACACACCTTGTTACTAAACAAAGTCTCATGAACATTGCATATAGTTCAACCACTCGACTAATAATTACTCATTATCGTCGTTTCCTTTCCATCTACCAATAAAAAATAGATAGCTTACGAAATAATTTTATTACCATCATGGTTCGTAGACAATACGCAAAGTTTTATAACAAATTTGAATTGTTAGGGATGTTCTTACACCCCATATTTCTGATTGATAATGTAGTTCTTAACACTGTTCTGGACATCGAATTTAACCATATTCTTATTATCGTCTTTAAGTAAAACCCAACCATCATATTAATGTGATTTCACAGCATACTTTCATTTCGGTCCGGCTTTTAGCTTAGGTCATTAAACCTCTTCTAACAGTTGATATATTGATGCGCTGGCTATCTTAGGACTTGGATTCAGCAGACGCGCCATTATTTCTTCTATGTAAATGATTTTCTTTGGGTGCTGACTTCATAACTGATAGAATTTCTGCATTTTTGTATTTATCGATGAATATATATTTAAACTATAAATTGCATTTCGTATTTAAATCATCTTGACTACTGTGTTTATATTATTTTCAATATGTTAATGATTACTTCATTTTTGAAACTCAGTATTCCTAATAACTCCATTATTCATGTAAGTTCGAATGTAATTTTTTTTGTATCAACTTGATCCTATATGGGTGAGAAAAATGGGCTATGAAAATAGTAAGTGTGTAAACGCTGATGGTCTTTGATCATAGAAATCTTCGTAGTATCGCCAGCATATCCATGGAATAACCGTATAAGTGATATTGATGTCAGACACAAAGTACTAAGAAAACAGCAAATCGGTCAAAACGTTGTAAACCATAATCGACTGAGATGGTTGGGAAATGTGTTGCGTACGCCTGCCTCATCGCACTATGCCAGCTGGGGTAGGAGTGGGATGGGAGAAGGGTAGGGGCGACGAAACCAAAACATAGTATATGCCCTGAACTCATTGATTGTTAGTCTTAGTCATGTTGATAGATGCAGACTACCTGATTGGGGTTCTCGTGACGGTCTTTATCAATGGCTAGAAACGCTGGGTGACATGGCTCAAAGGTGGTCACAGTGGGGCAAGTGCATTCACTCCTCATATTCTGCTAGATCCCATGTTTCATTATTGTCTCACACCTTTGTTTGTTTTATGTTTTCTGTCGAATTGTTCTGTTTTGTTAATCTTCTAAATTTGATCTCCTCTTTATGATGTGGTAAAGCAAATTGAACCTGTGAGCATACTCATAGGGTTCTGAGTTGTACATGAACGAACGAACGAATGAATGGACGATACTAATAAATGTTACAGATCATTTTGCCGCACTTGTTAGGTTTATGTTTATAAAAGTCGTTCACTTTATTATTCGCTCAGTTTTTCGGGTAACCAAGTTTTCATCATTATCACAATAGAAAATGATTTGTATGCTGATAGAAAATTTCCATTTTCTGAAACGTATCTGTGATCTGTCAGTATTTGTTATCCTTGTCATTGACCGTAGTTTGTTTTCAAATACTACTGACCTGCTATTAGTCTATGCTCGATATATATTGTTGTTTTTTAGGATATTCCTTTAAATTCTCTCATTTCGGTTTTCTTCATTGCTCCTATCCCAACTAGGTCCAGCAATTTTTATTGGTTCTGCAACTGGTTCTCTAAGGAGTAATGATAGGATTACACATTAATGAATATATTCCTTATTATCATTATAAATATGAAATTATAGAGACATGATATGTAATTAATTCAGTAAAGAGGCGGATATTTCAAGAATGTGTAAAAAATGCAGACTAAAGAACTGTTCAACGTCAGTGACAGGTAAGGTGAAAGGAAAAATAATTTGTTGAAACATTTACATATGTACATGACTATTGTGAAATACGTCATCACGAAAATGAACTTAGCTGTAAATAACTTGTATTCCCATTGTTACGAAATGAATAAAAACCAAATATTCTTTTCCAAATTAATTATCTTTTCATTTTCTTTAAGGCGGGTATATCGCAAAATATATATTCACTTTAATATTTAGATCAAGTTAAATCTTGTTATTATAGTTATCATTTTGTGATCCATTTACGAAGAGGGTAACCAAAGATTGATTTTCCTAAATGGTACTGAATTCCAAAGAGCAGAGATTCGTGGATAATAAATATTGACCTATATAAGTTAATACTCTCAGATGCAACTGCTGAATTTACAGTTAATGCTATTAGAAATATCTAATTTTTAATTTGGTGACTTAACATGAAAGTACACATCACTTTTCAAGAATTAATATATCTAGTCAGCGTACATTAACGGAAATTAACATTTATTTCGCCTATTTCATCCATATTTTGATCCTAAAGCCTTTGAATACATAACTGAAAGTGATTGGCTTAGATCTCAAGAAAGGATACGCATTATCACTAGACTCCAATAAACTGGTAAATAATTGGAAATTATGAGCATACTGAGTGAAAGAAATTCAGTTACTCTAATATATGTTGTTGCCATGTTGGATGTTCGTACTGATGCCACCATTATGATTTATACCCCATGTTCATTGAATAACTTCATACAATATGACCCTATCTTTGTATAGGATAGTTCAATTAATGTTTACTGAGTTTGTTCGATGAGTCATAACTGTTATCTACTTGGGGGTTAAGTTGTTTTCAGGACCAGTAGTCTAACGTTATATACCCATTTTAAATCGTCTTAGCTTATAAGCGTTATATAAAGTTCCATTTGTTCACTAATGAGTAAGTTAATTATCTGCCAGCAATACTTATCAAACTTTATCTATGTAAGTATGAAGATTTTACTGTCGTTAGGTCGTGGTTTACCGCCGATCAAACGATGTCATCAGTATATTTACTCAAGTTCAGACAATTGCATAGGCTACTATAAATACAGGAAATTCTCGACGTTTGACAACGGTTACTTAACTTCGTTTGGAAACTACGATATTTCTTGTTAGTAATGCCAAACATTGGCAAAATTTACGTCGAGTTTTGTTATTCACAAATAATATTAGGGCAAAGCATAAAATGTGCTTGATTTTCAGAAGCACGTTTGCCGTTATACTATATTTATTTCAGTTCTTTGGGTTGTTTTTCTATACGTTAGACATCAACATGACACAAGTTTACACTTTATCAGTAAAGCTACTTTACCAGAATACAGGTTTGACATTCCAGTCAACTGTTTCATATATGTGGGTAGTTTTGGGACCTTAAGTTTTGCCTGATATTCTCAAGTCTATATGTTGGATGGAGCAGATAAAATATCAGGTCACTTTCTGAGTATATTGTTTGTTTTTCAGGGCCCACAAAATGATTATACTAATTGAGGCACTGCAACAAATTACTTTCAACCAATGAACATTTTAACTATCGCATTATAAATTTACTCATACATAACGTAAAAGAATATCCTGTATTTTAAATCTATATGCTTCAAGATCTTAGGAATGTTTCTTATCATTTTTCTTCCTTTAAAAAAATAAAATATGCGAAATCGTAGTAACAGTGGATGAAGTTATTGCGTAGCAATTTAGGTAAAATAAGCTAACTGAAGTAAACTTGCAAGCGCCGAAATACATTTTTTGTTTAAAACGTGAATTAGGAGCCTCATATGTCTGTATAAAACATGTCTGCATAATTGTGTTATCCATTTATTCATTCAGACTTTATGCAGGTGGCAAAAACTTGTAAAACTAGTAAGTCTATTTTATTTTGTACATTCTTTTTTTACAGAAATCATGTTTTCATTAATAAAGAATTATCAATTCAATACTTGTAATTGATTATTTACTGTAACTACTACTGAGAATGAACTAAAGTCTCAGTTGATATAACAATGTTTCTGTGACTGCCCATAGTACAGTCACTCTTCGATCACTGGTTTCGCAACACTTTATTATACTTGTTTTACAAAATATTTACCCACACAACTATGTAATCATGTGATGCAAATGTCATTCGATAGTGTTTTCTATATTTTCACTAAAACGACAATTTACAGATTTTTTCCGCAGTAATTGTGGTGACCTAAACATTCAACCAGTGCTAGTTCCAGACTATTAGTTGTTTTCATAAATGACTTACATAAATCCATAATTCACGAAAATTATCCTTTGTTATTTGGCTCATAGTTGATGGCAACTGAGGTAATAATAATGGGACCATTTTTGTCACAATAACAGTGTATAGTTTATATTCGACTGAAGTCATCTGTTTATGAGTCGTTTAGAGGAGGTAGTAGTTTGTTTTTTTGTTAGTTTTTTTTCCATTCAGTCAACACTACCGGATATTCTCTCAAAATATTTAGTATTATAAATATTGGGTTATTAAAATATTTAAGTGTGGTTCCTCAATCTTAAAAATACGTTTGAGACTTGAAGAATTGCTGAAGAGCAGTCGAGATCTTACAAATTTGAAATTATACGTCATCGTTCTCATTAAGAAATCCAAAGTTTATGTTCAAATACTTTTCTTAATGTCAGCGAGTTCTAAATCTCCATGATGAAAGAATTTTTTGCTAGAACTTTTATCCAGTACATATCATTACTATTATTGTATATTTTGATTGTTAATGCAATCAACATTTCGTTTTTGTCATGTTCATATTTCCTTTCGTTCTAGTCTTCTGTTTGATATATTAGCTGCTAGTACAGATCATGAACTACAACTAACTGATTATAAACTGTCTCTTATTTGCTATTATTCATGTTGTTGTTTTAGACTGATCTTATTATTCTGGTTGGTGTCTTGAAAAGTAAGAAATCGAATGTGTACGTATAAACGACTGTATGAAATATAAAAATAAATCTCAATTCTGGATTTTTTTAACTCATCTAAGTGTTGTACGGTCTCTGACTTAGGGCCAATTAGTACTGAAGTTAACTGATATCAATCTAAGAATACCTAGTGGTTGTTAAAGGTCGCGTATTACTAGGTCACCTACTTAAGTTGCGCATCCATCAGCTAGCCCGTATTTAGTAATCAGAAACCATTCAACTCAAAAATACATCAAAAAATTAACTGCATACAATAAATCTATTTAATCAACTCGTTTTGAATATGTAAATTGATTGTTACTCTCATTACATTATACTAATGTAAAGTTGCATACGTTAAATGGACTTTCTGTAGTTTCCACCTACATCCATATATTTTGCTGCAAAAAGTCAGTGATATAAAGCTGAGTTTTCCTAGCGGCTAAGGTTAACCAAAAAACCCAAAATCGACTTTTATTTTCAGTAAGTTTCAATATGTAGTTCATTTCAATTTATGACTTTTGTGTGTATTTCACAAAAATTGTTATTGAATAGTATGAACTTGTTGAGTTATTAGGGAAAATTTCAGTTTCCACTATTAAAGAATAAAGTCAACAATAACACTAAGGTTTCCATATAACTAATTGACTATGGCATACTTGGATCCATTCCAGCTGTTGTATAAACATCATCAGTAAAAGCTTGATAATTGACATTGTTCGTTAGACCTATTCGATGACAATATTTGGAATATAATGCAGTCCATTCATTTTCCGTTAACAATTCTCCAAGTCCAAGTGTTGTTAGAACACGACGAAATTGACTTTGATTGACTGTTAAACGATGAGTTTCATCAAAGTCACTAAACATTGCTAGAAGTAGTATTCTACGTTGTCTAACCTATAAGAAATTTGAGAAAACTGTAATACACAAATAACAGTAAATAAGTCAATCACCACTAAATTTCACAATGTGTACCGCAGTAGAATTTAAATGTGTCAAGTGACGAAGGTACAAATACCGACAAATAAAACTGTTGCCTACTTCTGTATAGGAAATAGTTTTCCTGAAATTAACAACCCGTCGAGACGTTTTCCTTAATGGTTTAAATTTATTTTAACACTGAATAATTATGCGTAATTATTAGTGACACTGATCGTAAACATTCGAAATCATATCTCCAAGAAATATGTCCAAATTATATGAGCTGTATTCACTACAGGAAACATTTATACTAAACACCCCTCATTCATATCAAAGTTTTTATCAAACTCTGTAGATAATCTTTGCTACGTTACTGAATAACAAAGCTTACGTGAGGAGTATATTTCTATGCACTGGAATCAAACTTGAACAAATAACTATTCAATAGACATCTATCTTTAATGCATATCATTGATCGTCAATCCAGATAGTATTTAAAAGTTTTTAATGAAAAGAATGATTCTTAGCCTTCTGCTCACAGGTTCCGGAAACACCACTTATATATATCAAAAACAAGTCTTCCCGTTCTAGTGCTAAAAATTAGTTCATCGAAACTAACCTGTTTGTCAAGTATCATTCGGATTAACTATTTCTTAATGAACACAAATAATACTTGACAGCATTCGATTGGATTATCGGGTGAATAACTAGGAAGGTACGTGTATAGTGGTAAGTTAGGATTGTCTATCAGTTCATAAAAGTATAAATAGTCACTGACTACTGTAGTTGGTACATGTAGCACGTATTTCCAATCATTAAGCTACGTTGAGTAAAATATGAGTGTAACTGAAAACAATCACAACAACGGGAAAACCATGACATGAAACAAACCCATAACCATTGATTGCTGGTGTCCAAGCCGCGCTGACGTACTCAAATTGCTTAGTTGGTATCAACATGAGGTCATGTTAGTCGTTAGAAGCACTTGGTTCAATGGCTTAAAATCTGTCTCAGTGGTTCTGATGCACTGAGTATTTACTTCTGTTTAAGTTTTTGACTTTCATAATATTTCTAACTTTTACTTCCTGGAGTCTATCATTTCTTCTGTAACAATATTTTTAGTGTTTAATCTTTTCCAATATTATTAACATTATTATTATTTTAAATCTTCTACTATTCGTTATGTTAATTTTATTTTGCCCTGTTAAATTAATTTTGCAATTTATGCTAACGTACATCTGTAACAAGTTGTATATTGTTTACAATTAACTGAAGACAGCCGTCAAAATGTATTGTTAGTTAGGAACTTTATAAGAACCGACAAGCTTGACAACATCCAGATAGTTGTTTTGTGATGCATACACCTTGCATAACCTCTCGTTACTCACATTTTTATGATACAAGTCATCTAATTGACTGAAAATTTCAAATAGACATAAAATAAATTCTTCTTATTGTATTTCGTAGGAAACATACTGATAGACACATAAAAGGATTTGATAAAAGGAGCCTACTGACTAATTTTGTATGGAACCTCAAGATCTGTTTGAGCCATCCACTTAATAATAATTTTGAGTCTATAAAATATCACGGCGTACAATTGTCATAGCTAAGTTTACTTACTTTAGCTGCTATCTTAGTAATGGCCTCGTCAACAGATTTCGCCATCTCAGCTGTTAGATGATTCTTCGCAACTGACGAATCAGGCTTATATACATTGGGTTCAATTAATGGATCTTTTTCTAAGTTTGGTGTTTGAAATATAGTTTCAACATCATTAGTAAATGCACGCCAGTCTATTGTATCCGGTAACGAACCTTTATATCTGAAAGAATAAATAACGCATAGTACCTCTATTTTACATTTAAAGTAGCTATCAAACTCTAGAAACTGAAGAAGAATTCTAACAGGAAAAACATTTATAAGGAAAAGGTATTACTCCATATGCAACAATAAGTCAGACGAACACGGTCTTCATATTACCATTTTCTCAGATACTGGACAATGCAGTGCACTTAACGTAAAAAATAATTGAGTTGTTTGTCATTTGACTAGAAAAAGACATAATTAATATCTTTCATTAATTCAAGTACAAGTAGCCTTCTTTTGCGTACATCTATCTGTAATCAAACGTTAATTAATCCTTCTATTCAATTTGTGCTATTCAAAGTATTAAAAAGTTGTTTGTTAACCAAAATAGCTTCTATATCTGTCAAGTGACACCTGTTTAAGCATTTTAAGAATATCCAAAATAACCGATTGCACCAGTGAGTTTTTTCTTCAAATTAATATTTGTACATTAAAACTTGTTTTTCTTTATTACTAGCATGAAATATAAGTTTTATTAAAACTAGATAAACAATATGTTGTTACATTTTAGTGATTACTGAATTTTGTAACACTATTAAAGGTACTGTACATCTTATCAAAGTAGTTTAATTTAGTTTAAGAGAGTAAGCAGAACAGTCAGTTGGCTTTAATCACCAAAATAGAAGTTAGTTATTCCAGGATAATGTGGATTTAATCAGTATTTTATTTCACTTAATTGTAAATCATAATAAACTAGACTTAACATTTTACTTTGTGGTCAAACTCCTGATGGTAGCAGCAATTTTCGCATAAACCTTCGTTCATTATCTGTGTCTCCTTTACATGCAATGTAAGTAGCCAACACGAAGGTAGAAACAAAATAACAAAGTACACAATTTAAAAGCTGATTATTGGTTTTGTGATGGTAGCTCCGTCCACCTCGTAATAAACTGTCACATTATCTAATATCTAGTTGATATTAGATGCATAAAGAATCAACATGAAAGACCCAGAAATGCAAGTTACATTATTGTGGATAGATTTGAGTTTTAATTTTGAATTCAATGAAAGTGGATCAAACATGCATTTTTAGGCTTATGGCTTTACAAGTTCACTGTGTCTGAGGTCACGCGTTTCCAGAGAATCATCGACATTTTCTACAGCAAAAAACAGATATTTGCCAGTTCATAGAAAAAAACGAATTTCGATATCATAATTTAAGTCACACTTGCAATAAAATGTTGAGATGAACTTTAACTAATATACACACGCGTGATGTGTGAAGTTAAGCGTTTAGTTTAAAACAGAATAATAAATACATTCGGTTTTACTTAAACATAGAATACTCCATTGTTATATGTAATGCATCTACTATTCTTCCTATTTTCACCCATTATTTGAGAAAAATAACTACTTATTTAGAGTTACATAAATGATTGGTAGATAGACATAAATACCTGTCTTCAAGAACATTTAAATTTGTCTCATTAATTTTTAAGTTAAGGACTCCAAGACATCGCCGAAAAGTTATTCTTGGTAGACATCCATGATTGAGTTTATCATGATCGCGAAACCAATCAGATAGTCTCAGGCTTCTTTGGTACACCTCGGATAAAGTTTAAAGGTATGACGTATTAAATAGTGAAGACCAATTAGCAATAATTAAGGATATAGAAGCATAAGTTTCAGATTTATTAACATGTATGACTGGTAATATAAGAAAAAAAGTGTTTTGCCACCTATATCATATTTAGTGCTAGAACTTTTCAGACTAATATCAGTCTATCATAATATATTTTAGGTGACTAATTTTAATCATTCGAAGTGTACGTATATGCATATAACGACGACATAATAAGACCATTGTATCATCAATCTTTGTGTACTTGGTTAGGTTTTTCTTGATGCATCATATACTTTGACCGATATCTTTAGTTGAGATTAGAACGGATTGATCCTTTTGTGTTCTCTTTAAATTTGAAGCTACCCATCAATTACTATAGTCATATATCTATTCTACACTGATCTATTCTACACTGATTTGATCAACCAGTTGATAAAAGTTGACTTTATTAAACTTATTTGCATCCCTTCAAAAGGTAACCTGGGCAACAAAATAACAAATTATAACCTCTGCTAAAGCTGGTTTCTTTTTAGGTGACTAATCTTATGCATTCAGGGATTTAACAAGTTACCACTACTAGGAATAAATAGGAAGTAGCTTCCTAATCGCATTGAATTCATGCAATATTCATCTTTCCCAGGTTCTGTAATCACTGCATAAAGATTTTCCCGGAATAAGGCCTTATTAAATACTCTTACAATGCCTCGCACACTCATTTTCATGCGATCAGTTTAATAAAACGTACATCCCCAATAAAGTAATAATGTATAGAAATCCCTTAAAAGAATTTTAACATTATTCTGTCTTAAAATTATTCTAGAAGAAGAGATAATTGACTCTCACGCATATTCTTCAAAGTCATGAATGATACTTAAGGGAAAAGAAATAACATTAGATAGAGTATAAAATTAACTAAAAACACCTCTTAATATCGTATGAAAAATGATATAAAATTCTAAATTTACTTCTTCCTTTAACATATCCATTACTCCTTCAGCATCCTTAACCACTCGTTCAGTTTCTATTACTTCGTTACTCAATACATTTGTTCTCTGCAACGTTTCTAAACGTTTTGGATACATATATTCATTTTCTTCTGATTTCGATGAACAAAGATGAGTAAGAAAGTCTAAATAATTGAAGCCGTCATCATTAGTGTGACGCGATATAATAGCATCGATTTGTTCAGGTGGCAAACAAAATCCGCACATACTTATAAGCTGACGAAAATTATTTACCGTCACGACTCCACGATGTAAACTACGATAAATATAAAAACAAATACTAGAGTGAATAGAACCTCTAGTATATAGCTGTAAAGTTAGCAAAATGATATAGATTATAAAAAAAGGTTACGACACGTGTGCTTCGGAATGATGTAGACAATATATTCAACTGACTATCAGTAATAAAAGCACTCGTGTCACATTTCTTTCAATTGGATATTTTGGTCGTTAGTGATTGAATAACAAAGTCTGCATTTTGAAGATGATCGTGATTAAACACCAGAATTTTTTATAGCCCGAAAAATAAACCGAATATTTCTAGAAATAAAAATCAGTTTCAACAAAATTCTGTCAATAATAAATGCTTTTGGATGTGAAATCAAAAATTAACCTCAGTTAAAGAACCACTGAAAGTTAAAAATTGAACAGCTATTTTGTCCTAGTATGTGGCTTCCCAAAAAGTGAGGGTCCAGGACACTGTATGTATGTATATTCAACATAGAATCTGACACATGTGTGCATCTGTTCAAGCTGTCATACCTCCATGGCACCGCAAGATTAACATCACCATTAGTAGAAATTACTTCAGTAAAATAAAATAATAATAGTAACAAGGAGTGTGAACATATAGAATATGGTTCAGGAAGCGTAGAAAGAATGTTTACGTTAAAGCTTATGATTCAAGGGAAGACAATGAGTGAATACAACTACGCGATTGTGACCGATTTTGGGCCATGTCACTCAGTGTTTCTAGCCACTGGTTACGGTAATCGCAAGGACCCCATCCAGGTAGTCTGCATCTACCGACACGACTGAAACCGGCAGCCAGTGAGTTCATGGACTGATGCCATGTTTTCGTTTGGCCGCCTCTTACTCGCTTCCATCCTATTCCCATATCAGCCAACATTGTGCGTCGAGGCAGACGGTGGTTGGGCATACGCAACACATGTCCCAACCACCTCAGTCGATGAAGATTTACAACCTCATCGACTGATTTACCACATTTGCCTAACACCTGTCGTCTAATCTCGTTATTACTTACTCGGTGATCCCAGCTAACGCGAGCGATGTTTCGTAGACATCGATGGTCAAAAACTAATAACCTTCGAGTGTCATCTACCCTTAATGGCTACGTCTCACACTCATACAGTAAGACAAAGCGAACTGTTGCGCAGTACACTCTCCCTTTCGTTGAGAGACGAATATCTTGTCTACGCCATAGGTGACGTAAGTTGGCAAAAGCCAAACCAGCTTTTTGAATTCGTACTGAGATTTCCTCAGAGACTAACCCATTAGGGTTAATCAGACTTCCAAAATAGGTAAAGTGGTCGACGTGCTAAACTACCTCACTCCCTATCTTTAGTTCAGGTGTTGACGAAAACCAGTCCTGGAGCAATAGTTTGCACTTAGAAGGGGAGAAACGCATTCCGGAAATGCTTGCATTGGAGCTTATTGCTGTTAAAAGTTTCTGTATTGTATCAGCGTCTTCGCCGAAAAGGACTATATCGTCAACATATTCTAAGTCAATAAGTGGATCTCCTGGTAGGAGATCAATTTTTGAAAAGTCAGACGATGAGTGTAATTTCCAACAGTATGACAACTATGAAATTAAACAAAAATGGGGAAAGTGGGCAGCCTTGACGGACATTACTTGAAGTTACAAGTTCAGATGACAGTTGGCCATATGCTCTGACACGACTAATAGTGTTTGGGTAAAGAGCCTTAACATGTTTTATGTACTTTTGGGGCACGCCTTTCAATGAAAGACACTGCCATAGATCATCGCGGTCTACAGAGTCAAATGCCATTTTCAAGTCAAGGAAAACCACTATTGTCGGGTGCCGAAAAGTATGTCTGTGTTCTAAAATCTGACGAATGGTGAACATCTGGTCTATACAACCGCGACCAGGTCTGAAACCAGCCTGATTTTATCGTATTTGGAGATCACGAGTTGCAGTTAAGCGTCTGATAATTATAAAAGTTAGTATTTTAGACACTTTATTAGTCAAATCAATTCCTCTATGGTTATCGCATAATGACTTTGACCCTTTCTTATATACTGAGACGATTAACGATCGACACCAGTCAGACGAAATAATGTCAAGTTCCCAAACCTTGGTCAAAATATCAGTCAGTCTGGTTGTCAATGTGGGACCACCATACTTAAATACCTCTGGGGATAATCCATCTTGACCCGCTGCCCTGCCTCGCCTTAGATTGGCTATAGCTTTTTCGACTTCGACAAGAGTCGAGAGACCTAAGTCGACTTTCCATTCTGGCTGTCTCGAAATAGTTGGAAGTTCAAGAGTAGCTGAAGGCCAACTGAACTGCTTCTTGAAGTGTTCAGCCCATCGTTCTAAACGTCTAGACAGAGAGCTAATAAGCGTTCCATCTCTTCCGGAAATCGTCTCACTAACGCTGGATTTTTTAACCCCAGTTTCTTTTATTAACTTGAAAAGTTGTCTAGTGTTACGTATCGCCGCTGCCTTTTCCATTTCCTTTGCTTTCGTTACCCACTACTGCTCACGGTCGTTTCGCAGACTTTTCGTCAGTTTATGCCGGATTACACGTCGCTCATCATGTTCGGAGCTTGATGAGATAAGTCTTCGGGAGTCTATCAAATCAGCAGAAGCCATTGAGATCCATTGATTTTTCTTAACATGTTGATTTAAGTTCTTGATAGATATCATTGTAGATGCCACAGCTGCTTGAACATCTTGCTAAGCAGTATCTAGTCGAGACACATCTTTATAATTGCTTAAGTGATTCCTCAGTGGTTCCTGGAATTTAATCCTGGCTGTTTCATTGCTGAACTGAATTCTATCAGGTTTTCCTGTGGTAGTTTTTCTTCGCCCGGTAAGACGCAAGCAAATGCGTGCTCGCACTAAAGCGTGGTCGGAATCCAAACATGTTCTCCAGAAACATCTGCAATCTTCTACCAAGCCTCTCCGTCGGTGACTAATGGCGATACGGTCTATTTGAGTCCACCGTTAAGTAGTGCCAGGAGGTCGCCATATTAAACGATGTCGCTCCTTGTGCTCCTTATGTCGTGTTGGCTAGAAATAACCGATTGTCTGAGCAAAGCTACAGCAGACAGTCGCCGTTATCCGTTCTCTGAGCTGGACAAGTGAATGATCACGCTAGGATCCTGTATGCGTGTTTCGGAGACACAACATACATCAATGGCGCGGGATTCTAATGTCTTAGCTAAGGATGCTTGTTGCCCTAATTGACACTGTGTTCGTACATTGAATGCACCATTGTGAGCTTTGGAACGTGGTCTTAGTATGCTCAAGACGTTATGTCGTGGGCCGGTATTATTGGCACTAATGACACAGGCGGAAGTTGAAGATAGGGATTTAGGCTTGAAGGTAGGGGCAGGATAAATATTAGGAATAGAAGAAGGAGTTTGATTAAAATAGCGGTGATCTTGCGTGTTGTTAGAGGTATGAGGGTGGTTATCTCTTCCCAGTTGCCCACACTATGGAAGGGTTCTTGATGTACCTGAAAAGCGAAATGGGTTACGGTTGGTCTGAAAGACCTGAAAGCGTGACCGCAGTGCCCAAGGAACAACTGGTTGAGGCCGGTCACACACGGCCTTTTTGAAAGAGGTTTCCGTTGTTGTAGCTGCTTACTTGTTGTGGCCTTACTGCCGGAGACGGAAATCCATGGAGTAAGGTGAGGTGTGCATTTTTAGGGTCGACCTTTTCTAACCCCGCCCTTCCTTTTTGGAAAGGCAGCATCGCTGCTATGCTGGTTGTCCGAAGAAAACACCTTACTTCCGCCACAGCTCTGTACAGCCGGCAGTACGACTTCGTCCTCGGACCTTATATTTGCTGCTTTTGGTCTCACCGCTCTTCAACCGACCTGCCTGACACGGTAGGACCTTGAGGAATGATTGTTCCAGCCAGTATAGCCCGATTGAGTCATCACGATAGGCAAGCCTGACCACCACGTCAAGGTAGCAGCACGGTCGGGATCCAGGACACTTAAGTTTCATGTCCAACGCTTACCTGTTAAACTATTTAAACTGGGATCTAACTGCTGGTTTTCCTAATTTCTGTCACTTAATGACATAATGTACAAACTCACTAATGGTAATCAGTGGGTAACTACCTTACACTTGATATGATTAAACTACCAGTCATATCTCACTGAGGCTTAACACACAATAGAAGTGATCCAAAATACCTTTATTTGCAAACAAGGTCCAATTCCATAATGTTTGTTTTCCAGTATTTTTTTTCCAACAAGTTCTTTTGGCTATTTAAGATTAGACTGATGACTTACTACGATAACTATCCAGACGTAGCAGTTACAATGATATTAAATGATCAAATCCTTGTGCTTTAATGTCATTAAGGGAAACTGCATTCTTCCTATTTGGTAAAAGTATTTTATGAACTGATAACTACGATCTAGTACATCAGGTATTTCATAGCCTTTTCTAAGTTACAAAATATTGTCTGAATAATAATAATCGATATTTTACAGTTACTTTAACTACACGTTTCCGACTTACTCCAGGATTCTGGATAAAGTTAACTGAACATTCTTTAGAAATAGATAGGTCACTGATTTTTTGGTAAAGTGCTTTATTAAAAAAACTCATATGACAAAATGATATATCTGATCACAGTGAAGGATTAGAAGATGCAACTAATTTGCATACGATGGGCAGATATCAAACTTACGAATCAAAAGCAAGGAAATCTTGAGTTAGCACTAATCGACGTTCGTATACTTTTCGTCTTAAGGCTGTCATGGCATTCTCATAATTCTGTTTCATTTCTTCAGTGGCTGTCAGCCAATTAGCTGTACCTGGTTTCGGTTGTATAAATAACTCTTGTGGTAACACACGAGTAAGTGGTTGTTTTTCCAACCCTGGTAAAGTAAACACTGATGATATAAAAAAAAGAATGAAATCAAGTAGGTTATCGATAATACAAATTTTAATTAATCACATTTCCTAAAATGACACCAATATAAGAACCGAACCCCTGAATCAAAATGTCAGCAGAAAAGAGTGAAACTCATTTGCAAAACTGTAAAATAATAGAAAATTACTCTGTACCGAGTCGCTAAGAAAAGTCTACCTAAATATGTGCCACTAAAGTAAATGCAGAAGAATGATTTCGAAACAGAGTTTTGAATCCGTAATCAGCGGAATTCACTTTGGAGTCTGACTTGTAGAACTCGACAGAAAATCAGTGACTTTACATAAACATGAATAATAGATTATGGAATGTCTTAAATTCAGTCCTATTTGTTAGATTGCTTCTGTAGAAACATAAATAGTAATTAAGACCAACCGAATAAATCAATTAACAGGAAAGCAAAGATAAATGAGGACAATTAATTAAACAACAAGGCTTTCATAAAAAAATATTTCGGCACTTGCAGACAGGTTGAGAATCCCACTTTTAAATTAGTGATTGTGTTGTCGAAAACAACACTAACAAATCTGTAAATAAACTGTTTTGAAATCATCATTAGTAAGATATTTAGAACGAAAATTTGAGGTAGTAAAGTAACCACTTAGATATGATAGTAGTATTCAGGTGACTAAATATCAATGTTTTTTGGTGATACGATTTGATTACTTATTTTGAAGTGTATGCAAAGTTTTGTACTGTAAGGAAGAATTTTTTTCTGCTGGACATAGAAACCATTTATTTATTAATTAATATTAATTCGATAAATGGGAAATTTCGGGCAGTTCATAACAGTATTTACACTCTCATATCTACCTAAATTCAGTTAACGGAATAATCGGCACGTATAATAAAAGTAGTTGAATGACGAGCATGTCGCAGTTTCTCTTCAAAGATTGGTTTCTGAGTAACACGTTTCTAAATGATCACAAAGCATGTTAAACGACTTATTTTGTATTCAAAAAACTGGAGAAAAGGTGTTTGGGAGGATAAATTTCGAGAAAAAAGTAGGCATGTGACTTAATTACTGTGATTATGCTTCAGATATGCAACTCAAGTTATTTAACTAAATATTTTTTTTCACAGCATGCTGAGATTTTCTCACATAATACAAGTACTGGTATATTCATAAACCTTGACCTTGTCACACTGATAGCCATTTTTAATACAAGCAACGACTCCAATAAATAAACATAACTTCGTTAATATGTAAAATCTGCAATCATTTGGATGCCATAGGTGCTGAGAAACAACTAGTGAAAAACACCTGTAATGCGTGGCTCCGTCTACTTTTATCATTTTTTAAAAATTATTAATGTTATGTACAGAGTCAACAGTGTTTTTTTCCGTCTCTCATTTTGTATGGGGAGACGTTTGTTAAAATCTGGTAAAAAAAAATGGTTTTATTAATACATAATCAGATTTACGACAGTATGAAGACTTGAATTTACCTGTATCTATATCATTAACGAATTTCATCCAGTTCACCATATTTGGGTTAGTTGAAGACATGTAACTATCTGCTAACATGTTTGCTTGTGTTGGTGTGAGGTCGTGCACACCCAAACGAGTTAGTCCAGCAGCTGCCAAACAACGTTCAAATTGCGATCGTGTAACATAACCACTACGTAACTGATCAAAATCATGAAACCAGGGTTTCAACGGTATACGATTAACAAGTATTAAGTGCCGAATACGGTCTAATAAAACATCAACGGACCACTGATCCCCTACTGACTTAATTACTGGTATTACAGTTGAGTACCAATTCCGGCGACCTGAATTCTTCCCACAACATGTGTTACCTATTTCAGGTGTGCATTTCATTTGCTCCTTGTTTGATATTTCATGGATTACATCTGTGCTATCTGCTTGAAAATTAACTGCAGCCGCAGCAGTAAACCATTCATCTACTCGTTGACAGAATGCTTCATAATCAATGCAACCGTTCATAAAGTTGGCATATTTTTTGCACAGCAGACGACAATCTTCTTTGCTCAGATTCAAACCGAGAAAATGTAAAACTCGTTCAAACTGTGTACTAGTAATACTTCGAGAAAAACAAGATCCCTGAAAAATTGGTTTCATGAAAAACGTTTTAAAGTAAAGTCTCTAATTTAGTTTATGAAATTCACATCATACTAAGTTAATAAGTAATTATGTGTACTGGTAAACTGTTCCTTTACCCAAATTGTTGTTTTATCAGTAGACGGACTCAAGACAATAACTGGTGATGTTTTGGGCGAATCGATGGAAATAATCAAAGGAAGTATTTTAAATTTTCTTCAGTTTAGTAAATGTGTGGTTACTTTTCTCTTTTATTGTCAAGCACCACGACTGAACGTAATTATTAAACTTAGGGACTCCTTTATGTGACGAAACATGAGTAAACAAAATGTTGTGTGTATAAGAGAAGGAAACCCACTCAACAGATTAAATAGGTGTTAGACGTCAGTTATAATGTAGTATTATAAAAATTAAAATATAAAATAAATTATTCCCACGACTCTAATCCATGTCGATCTTCTAAATGATATTTTACCAGCAGAAGAGTTAATGACTAAATTCTTTCACTTTTAGAGTTAGTATTTAGAGAAACATGATATTGTAACTTCAGAACTTTTATTCGGCATATATGCGGAATTCAGGACAAAACACTATGCGAATAGTATAGGAAGATCAGGACTAAGGAAATTATTAAGTTTTTGAACTGGAAATAGTGTTTATTAGTTAAATATTCTTCCAGCCGAAAACGGTGATTTTCTTTAGATTACTCAAACCTACATTTGATTAACGAAGATTAATGAAAATTAATAGTCAAAACGGCTAACAACGAGATACAAATGTTCTGCAAGTTATGACTAATCAATAAGACAAAATGATGGGATTACTTTGGGATATAAAACTAATTAAATCATCTACGAATTATCTGTTTTGATTAGTTTGAAATCCTTATGCTCCGTAAGTTAGAATGAAGCCTTATAGTATAGACCAAGTTGAAATATAGCAGACAACATAAGCAGTTTAAACTAACTGAAATATAAAGTTTTAATGAATTACTGCCAAGAACTATGATAACAAAAATCGTGTTCAATCTTTTTCTTTTTCGTGGTCTTCATCACTCGCTGGGTGATAGCAAATGTGAACAATATTTCTGTATGTATTCCTATTGGTTATTTTATATTATCTTAGTTTATACTTATTATTCTTAGTGAAATTGGAAATTTGTCGTACTCCATTGAAGTTGTATTATAAAAACGCATTTTGATTATTAAATTTGGCACTGTAATAGTTTGTAGAGAGATTTTAAATAAAAATACCGTCATTTGGGAACTTTGTGTTCCAGAAACACCAGAACTCTGCTTTATATTTCGTGAATAGAATAGAATTACTTCTTTACAGTAATCAATCATATAGTACTAGCTTTTAGAAAAAGTTACTTTAATATAGAGTATCTCTATGAAGGTTTGAAAGATACTAATATTTACTTACAATATCATAGTCTCGAAAATATGGGAAAGTTAAAATTCGCTTTTCACGAACTTGGTTCTTTATTTCTTCAATTAGTTTAGATACGCGATCTTCATCCTCCTGGCTTAATACGCATAACTGCTGTAAAAAATTAAGAAGTGATATAACCTTGGGAAATTTTCAACCTGGTTATTTGTAAAAACAAGTTGGATGTATTATGACAACTTTTGTACAAATATGGAAAACCATTTCAAAATACTTGGGTTCTGATTGTATGGAATTAATAACAAGTATATTTTTTAACAAAGTTAGATTCTTTCTATGTCTAGGTTAGATAACACTATTTCGACACAGTTCCTGGAATTAAGACATAGTGGTACAAGTGAAACGAGACAAAATGAACAACAACTTTGTGATAGTGAACGTAGCTAAGCTATTCTCTGAGCCCAATACTCTAAATACAACCAAAAGTATAGCATGAGGATGAAAACTATAATTCACAAGTAGCCCGGAAGATGAACGAATAGCACATAGCTCATGTGTATTATTAAGAAAATTGTTAATTGAATAAGCACCATGAAACTGATAAGACCTATCATTAAGCAGATATTACATCGGGCAATCCCTTTAGATATCACTTTGAAAGTGAGAAGGCGAAGATTGCATTTAGGAATGGTTTGGCTAAGCATTTACTCGCCCATGACCAACAGGTTTCCCCCGAAGTAGCTTGGAATGATTTTAAAGCAGGTGTAAACGCATCAGCGCTATCAGCATCTAACCCCAATCCAATGAAAGACCATTGGATCTCTAGTACTTCTAGGGAACTGATGGAGGCTCGAAAACTCATTCCAGCAGGCTCGGAGTATGATGAAGAGCGACGACAACTGAAACGTAGACTGAAAAAGAGTCTGCGTATGGATCGTGAACAGTGGTGGGCAACAAAAGCAAAAGCGATAGAAGCATCAGCAGCGGCAGGCAATAGTAGACAGCTGTTCCGACTTATTAAGGACACCGGTATCAAAAAGTCGGCAGTTAGTGAAATCATCTCCGAAAAAGATGGGTCGTTGATCTACTCTCAATCTAGAAGATTAGAACGCTGGGCAGAACACTTTCAGGAACAGTTTAACTGGCCCCCACCCACGCTTAGCTTACCCACAATCTCCAAGCTACCCGAATGGAAAACTGACACAGGTCCCCCAACTCTCAGTGAAGTTGAAAACGTCATAAGTAAATTGAAACGTGGGAAAGCAGCAGGGCCTGATATGTTGTCTACCGATATCTTCAAGGATGGTGGTATAGTTTTAACGTGCAGGTTGACTGATATATTAGCCAAAGTCTGGGAACTAAACTCCATCCCTTCTGACTGGTCTCGATCGCTGATTGTTCCAGTCTACAAAAAGGGACAGAAATCCTCTTGTGATAACCACAGAGGAATCAGTTTGACTAATATAGTATCTAAGATATTAGCCACTATAATCATCCGACGTTTAACCAACACTAGGGAACAACAGACTCGGGAAAACCAGGCTGGTTTCAGACCTGGCCGGGGCTGCATTGATCACATATTCACCCTGCGCCAGGTCCTCGAACACAGACATATGTACCAACGCCCAACTATAATTGTATTTCTTGACTTAAAAGCAGCGTTCGACTCTGTTGACCGTGAAGTCTTGTGGCAATGTTTGTCATTAAAAGGCGTACCTGAAAAGTACATTAACCTTATAAAGGCTCTCTACTCGGTCACCACTGGTCGAGTCAGAGCTTATGGCGAATTGTCACGAGAAACCTCATCCTCAAGTGGAGTCCGTCAGGGTTGCCCCTTATCCCCATTTTTATTTAACTTCATCATAGACGTACTGTTAGAAATCTCTCTCACTTCTTTTAAGTCCTCTGGGATTAGTCTCCTTCCAGGAGGCTCTCTTGTCGACTTAGAATATGCAGATGATATAGTCATATTTGGTGAAGATGCACACAGCATTCAAGGTCTCTTGAACACGTTGAGTAACAATGCAGGCATATTTGGGATGCGCTTCTCCCCTCCCAAATGCAAAATGTTACTCCAGGACTGGTCTGCTTCTTCCCCCAAATTATTTATAGGGAGTGAAGTAATTGAATGCGTTGATCGCTTCACTTATCTTGGAAGTCTCATTACCCCTGGTGGGTCGGTGTCTGATGAAATCTCAGCGCGGATCCAGAAAGCCCGATTGGCATTTGCCAATCTACGGCACTTGTGGCGCAGACGAGATATCCGTGTCTCAACGAAAGGCCGGGTGTACTGCGCAGCAATCCGCGCCATCTTAACATATGGCTGCGAGACATGGGCCATGAAAACCCCATCCCGTAAAACAACTACCATGCTAAAAAACAGCTTACGAATAAAAATCTTTATAACCATTCTAACTCTGCCCTGGAAGTTGGAAGGACTAATATGACGCTTCATGGTGAAAGCCGAGCTCCTTCGGAAGCCATGAGGCCGATGCCTCCCCTTCTGACAACCGGAGCAACACTTAATATACTGGACCGACCTCAAACAGCCGTCCCCTGGGCACTGCGGTCACACTCTCAGGTCATCACGACCTACCCTAATCCTCTTTCTCTTTCAGGTTCCTCAAGAATGACCCTTCCACGGTGTGGGCAACCGGGAAGTGATAACCGCCCTCATACCGCTAATAGCACTCGAGTTCACCTTGTTCATGATCAAACACGTTCTCCGTCTCTGGTCTCTACTTGTAACACTTCTCCTACAGTTTCTATGCGCGCCACTTTTACTGGTTACCCGAGTTCCCAAATTATCATACCAGGTCTCCTGAAGCCACGCTCTAAACTTCATGTTGGAGCTTTTAATGTGCGTACGCTGTGTCAAATCGGTCAACAGGCTGCCTTAGCTAAAACATTAGAATCTCTTGCAATTGATGTATGCTGTGTCTCCGAAACACGCATACAGGATCCCAGCATGGTCATCCGTTTGACCTCACCTAGTCAATGCAATGGAACTGCACACTTCACTCTTCGTTTATCTGGAGACCCTACAGCTAGCTCACGTGGCCTCGCTGGTGTAGGTATAGCACTAAGCGTACGTGCAGAACAGGCTCTTCTCGAGTGGATTCCTGTAGACAGTCGTCTATGTGCTGTCCGTCTAAATGGCTCAGTACGAACTCGGAAAGATAGGGACACACGCCGATGCCTTTTTGTCGTCTCTGCTTATGCCCCCACTGATTGCAGCACAGATGGCTGGAGACACTAGGTGATATGGCTCAGAACCGGTCACAGTGGCGCAAGTGTATTCACTCTTTAACCTCATCTAGATCTTAAATTCTATTGTTATTTTCTGCACATCTTTACTTACTCTTCTCTCTTGTATTCTGTCTATACGTTACCTCAATACATTCGTAGTGCTATTGTGGTATGGCAACTTGAACCTACAGGCGTTTGTGCCCGGTTCTACGTTGCTGATGATGATGATGATGATCACACTTGATCAAATTAATTGTGTTGAAAGATAATCAAGAATCAACGTGCGAAAATCAATGCGGGGTGTATAATTTGATTTTCTGAATAAATGACATTTTTGGAGATCTAGCATCCCCAATATATTTGCATGCAAAACTTCCGCAATGGTTCTGAATACGTATATATAAGTAAATGCCCATCAGGTTCTTCATTTGTTAGTTCAAAATTATTGGTGACAAACATAGCCAGTTCTGAAGCAGATATAACATCATCAAGGAAAATTTGGATGTAAATTTTGTCTCTTCAGATTATTTGTAAAATACGAATGTTAATGTTGAAATGTCATCATCATGTAACTTGTGAAACGTAAACGACAGTTGAAATAAACAACAGGATTATTAATCCAATATATATAGGTATCTCTGTATATGGGTGACATAGGAGATGGAGGGGTGGCAAAATACGATTAGACAAAAGCAGAATCCTACTTAAAATGTAACCGAGTAGGTAAGAGATTACAAAATGGAAAACATTTAAAGCCTCAAAACTACAACTGTTTTTTTTCTACCCGCCCTATGGTGATACCGAGAATAAAGGATAAATTACCTAAGCTTGTCACTCCATTTTGTATCTATCAGTTCAACTACTCCTGTGGAGCAAGTTACATTGACAGATGCTCAAGGAATTTACTCCTCCGTGCCCGGGAGCACCTTCCGGTTTGGTTAACCAAAGGGGTTGTCAGAAATGTCGATAGTTCAATACTAGCTCACCTAATTCAAACAGGTCATACGGCGAGCATAGATCAGTCATTTACAATAATATTCTATGTTAACAGTTATATATATATATATATATATATATATATATATGGCAAGGTCGGTTAGACTCAAAGCTCTTAAAACGACAGAAGCAATATCTATATGGATCAAGGGGCCTGAACTATGCATACAGAAGAAGTACGTTCAACCCCTTCTCCTGCCATGGCCGACGAAAGATCCATTAAACTATTCTCCACCTTAATCATGCGGCGACTTAATTTTAGTAATGCATATGTATCTTTCCTCCTTTATGTGTATTTGCATAATTTAAGTCTACCCTATCCAAATACTACTCTCTTTGTTCACATATATACATATTTATTATTATTATTATTACTATTATTATTACTAGTGTTATTATTGTTGTTAATGCAGTTACACAGAATAAATTTAAATATCACTCAATCTTCTCTCCTAATTTTATTGATTTGACAACATTTGAAGACCGAATAATTGAACTTAGTATAATTCTTTTTATTATTGTTATTGTTACTATTTGATGGATTTTGATTATCACTCACTCCATTTTGTAATCTCTTACCTACTCGGTTACATTTTAAGTAGGATTCTGCTTTTGTCTAATCGTATTTTGCCACCCCTCCATCTCCTATGTCACCCATATACAGAGATACCTATATATATTGGATTAATAATCCTGTTGTTTATTTCAATTGTCGTTTACGTTTCACAAGTTACATGATGATGACTATTTCAACATTAACATTCGTATTTTACAAATAATCTGAAGAGACAAAATTTACATCCAAATTTTCCTTGATGATGTTATATCTGCTTCAGAACTGGCTATGTTTGTCACTAATAATTTTGAACTAACAAATGTAGAACCTGATGAGCGTTTATCGAAAAGAATATTCGTCCTTCGAACGTCTATGTTTTTGATAAGCATGGATATATAAAAGTGCATAAGAATAAGTAAATAAGACTGCGTAAATTTGCTTGTTGACTTTGAGAACAAATTTACAAGTATATCTCTAAGTCTGAAAATATTTTAGGACCAATTCGCCACTAGGTTCAGATAAATACATAACATTATTTTCAATGTAAAGCAATAACAGCCAGATAAAAAATATATATCTCATAGCATGTCTTCATATAAATCAAGTAATGTATTTTCCTGGCAGTTCTTTAAGATAACTGGTATAAACGAATAATAAAACATTATTATCTTACTTATTTTAAAATTCAAATAAACACTACTGTGATATTGCATTATTCACAAATTTTGTCGATATGGTAGTTCTAAAATAGGTTCTCTCTTTCCCTCTCTGTCTATATATATATATATATGTATATATATATATATATATATATATATATATATATATAGTTTTTGGCTCCTGAGAATTGACCTTTGTGTAAGTGGGCCAAAATATTCTGTTATTCAAACATGAGCTGTAGCCAATAACTTGACGAATTAGAAATAGCTTTTTGTTCACTTCCCGCAGAAAGTTGTAAAATAAAGTCCTAAATCCAATATAAGTAGAATTGTGTTGGAAACAGATTGACTAATTATCAATTACTCCTTTTAAAGTGCCACTAACTTACACACAGTATATACTGAAGTTACAGAAATAAATTCCACCCGCATGCACCTAGATCACATTGATGTATATTGCGACGCTTGTTTAAGTATGGGTAGTGCGATTAAATACCATACTTAGTTTTATTTAACTAACTATGAAAAAATTTGGAAGAAAGTCACTCTGCTTACTTTTGAAAGTGCACCTCTTGGCGGCATTACAATTTGTTTTAAGGGATCTTTCTCTAAATTCAGTGTCTGGAAAGCTGAAAGAGTGTTAAGATAATGTAAAATGAAATAACTGATCATTCGGAGAAATTAAAAATTATTTAAATTCCAGAAAAAGTTTTAAAAAACCAATATACGTCATATTAAGACTTCACTGTGAAATCAGGTTTCCTAAATCCTTGACGTTGAATATGAAGGCAACCAAACTTTGAGGGCTTTAAGTATTTTGATCTTCAATGTTATCGATTCACGACAATTGTTTTATAGAACACTTTTATATATGTGAATTCATATAAAATTCACAAACAATATTTCTTATTATACAACTGAAGCTGAATAAAAATTAATGGGTAAATGGAAGTGAAGGGCGTAACTAGAGTGATCAGACTGGATGTGGAGTTAAATGTCATAATGAGGACTGCATATATCATTTCACTGTTATTAAACTAAACCCCAGTGTGTTGTTTCACAATATAAAATATTAGAAAGTATATAGGTATTCACAAACTTTACCAGGACCAGATAGCACATACACACTCCATTAACCTGAATAGAACAAAAAATGCATGTGCAACCAATTATAAGCTAACTCACATGTGTGCTTATAAAGATCTAAGTCGCTATAGACAGTTCTACGTTTACCAGATAAATTTCTTGAAAAAATCCGTCTTACGCCAACAATCAAATTGGTTTTGTTTTTATATACTTTCATTTGCCTAACAGAGTATTATTCAGTCATAAAAACCTCGTCGAAATAAATTTTCTTTTTTGAATAGCACATGCTCTAGCAACAAAGAGAAAACATTTCGGCAACTAATACTGTCGATACAGAAACTGCCAATTTTGAATTTCAGTGGACAGCATGAGTGAAAACCAAAATGATTTCACGTCCTATAAATACGACAATTGGTCTCAACGTATTGATTGATTTTTTTAAATAAAATTATCAACGTGTATTTGGTGTTGCAGAGCATCCTACTACTCGAAGCGTTTAAGTAATATGCAAATATTAAAATCAGTGTTCTAAACTCTAAAGACAGTAGCGTACAGCAATAAATTATTCATAACATTCAATAAACCACTGATAATTCTAAGTTTATTTGAATGAATAGTATACATAAGATCTTTTACAAAATTTGCATTACTATCTTTATAAATAAGATCAATTTTTGTTCTTCCTAGAATAACATGATAATTCTATAGAGGGGTGCGATTCACCAAAAGTATTGTCTTGCACTAATAAATCTGTTGCGAAAGGTTGTTTTATACGCAGTATGTGTATATCTAGTGTCATGAGTTAAATTTTGCGTTTATTATTATACTTAAGTAGGTAGGCCTTTGTTTGTCATTAGAATCTTACTTCGTGAATGAGGTTACTGTGATAATCAAATCCATACTTAATTGAATACTCAAAATAAACTTTGAAAATGGCTGTCCTAGCCGATCATTCTGCTTCGCTTCTAAAGTAATATTCGTTATATAATCAGTATTACGTCTTGTATTAATGTCTAGTTAGTGACTTTTCCATAAGCATATTAAAATATGTTTACAAAAGGTGGCCATATAATGTATTCTTACGTGAGTCAATTTCTTTACAAAATTCGCGATAGTTGATCATCTGAGGGTTTGTCACAGAGCGATAGTAATTTGCAAGAATTTGAACCTCTCCACGACTTAGCCCCGCCTCCTTGCCGACAGCTAATAGCAAAGCGCAGGTAAATTGATGCTCAGTTACTTCATTGTGTCTCAGTTTATCATAATCAGTGAAAAAGTCCATAACACGAATACCACGGTTACGTATAGTCAGTTTTATGCGTTCAACAATCATTTGTTGTGATGGATTTACAAGATTCTCTTTTGGCAATACATGCTCAACATCTTTACTTTTCTGTGTAAGGTAAAAGTTTAAATAAATATTGGGATTTATAAAGTAGTATGATTTAATTAATTGAACAAGATCCTCGTTTATACAATTTAAAAACAAGAAAATGTTTCCAAATTTCATTATAAACCTATTCATAAAGTAATTCAAAACTCAATATAGAAAATTACAATTTAAACTTATCATATTTAATTCATTACAGGTTGCCAACAACGCGATGCGTAATTAAAGAAAAAGATCATTGAAAAATATACAATAGATCAAGGACAACGGAATATTTCAGATTTTGAATTGGTATAATAAGAAAAGATTTTGTATTAGAATAATTAATATTTTAGCGTAACTTAGAATTTATTCAGCAACATGTAAGGCAAATACTTATTATCCTTCAGAGCTGGGAACACTGAATTCATAAAATGATATTACATTAGATGCAACCTACTGGCTACATCCCGTTTATATAAAACTAACAATGTCCTTTAAAAATTATTTTTAAATAGATCCTATATTATGGTGTTTCAGCGATGATTTGGTTGAAATTTAACCATCGTAACTTCGTCGTGCTTTTGAGTTGGTGGTAATAGTAATATAGGTATTTATAACCGAGATTTCATTAAAAAATCATATTATTAGTATAAACAAATTAGTCAAAGGTATCGTTTATACACAAATGCAAAATGTTACTCCAGGACTGGCCTACTTCTTCTCCTACATTAGTCATAGGGAGTGAAGTAATTAAATGCGTTGATCGCTTCACTTATCTCGGAAGTCTCATCACCCCTGGTGGGTCGGTGTCTGACGAAATCTCAGCGCGCATCCAGAGAGCCCGATTGGCATTTGCCAATCTAGGGCACTTGTGGCGCAGACGAGATATCCGTGTCTCAACGAAAGGCCGGGTGTACTGCGCAGAAGTCCGCGCCATCTTAACATATGGCTGCGAAACATGGGCCATGAAAACTCAAGATATGCGTCGTCTCCAGATATTTGACCATAGGAATCTTCGGAACATCGCTCGTATATCATGGAATAACGGGTTAGTAATAGTGAGGTTAGACAAAAGGTTCTTGGAAAACACGGTAACTCAGTCAAAGAGGTCATTAACCTTCATCGACTGAGATGGTTGGGACATGTATTGCACATGCCCGACCACTGTCTACCCCGTCGCGCCATGTTAGCTAGGGCTGAAGTAGGATGGAAGAAGGTTAGGGGCGGCCAAACCAAAACATGGCATCAGTCCATGAAGCCCTTGACTACTGGTCTAAGCCATGTAGGTAGATGTAGACTACCTGGTTGGGGTCCGCGTGATGATCGCAACAAACGACTGGAGACACTAGGTGATATGGCTCAGAATCGGTCACAGTGGCGCAAGTGTATTCACTCTTTAAACTCATCTAGATCTTAAATTCTACTGTTATTTTCTAGACATCTTTACTTTACTCTTCCCTCTTGTATTCTGTCTATACGTTACCTCAATATTCTCGTAGTGCTATTGTGGTATGGCAACTTGAACCTACGGCGCTTGTATTCGGTTCTACGTTTCTGCTGATGATGAACACCGAAAGTAAGCTTTTCATACGATCCTACTTAACATTTTTAGCTTCATTATAATTTTTACGTAAGTAGACAGAAATAAAATATCTATAGTCTATGGTGATAATTCATGAATGTCTTCTATACTCACAGGATGACTCTGAAAGCCTACTGGTTAACTAAAGTTATATGTTGAAAATTACTGCCCATAAGTAGATTGTGACAAACATTTTCGTTTAAAACAATCAAATATCTTTTACAGTGAAACTGTTACAATTAAAAATTTGCGCGGCAAAACGTGCGTTAAAAAATGGATGTGTTTAAAAAAGGGACACAGTAAAGTGGACACCATAGATCAAGAAAGTTTACTAAATATCTTGTAATTTAGGGTCGCGTTACACAGAATTTCAACACACTATTTAAGGTGTAAAGACAAGCAAACCAGGCTTGCAGCATGAAAAAAGATGTGCTTCATGGTCGAAATTCCCCAATCGTATTAAATGATTTAAATTAAATGGTTAAACGATGATTATAAGGCGTAGATAAAATTCACACAAAGCTTATAAATGAAAATGAACGCGTAACTTGGACATTTTTAAAACTTACTAATTGTGATGTATTGTTTCTCGAAACTTTTTCTTGAAAGTTATTCATCTCAACGTCTCTTTCAAAAGCAATGTAGTTTACAAACCCAGGATTTGTAGGAGATTTATAACGCTGAACAAGAGACATTATTTCTTCATCACTAACATCTTTCGGACCAGGAAACCCCCGATAAAACTTAGAATATTCCGTAACAGTTACGAAATTTCACATACTTGACTTTCAGTCACTTCGCCTGTGTTATGAACATCATACTGCTTATAGCACTGGCGTATTGTGTATCCATGGTAAGAGATGAATTGATTGATTCTCGACAGTAACGATCTTATAACTCCACATTTTTCGTTATCGGATAGATGATACTGACATTTCGGGCCTACAGTCGGAGATCTAGTCCAATATTAACATAAAATAAATTACTCAATTGTTTGTAAAACCTTTAATTCCGGAGGTACAGAGAAATCATTTTCATCGTATTTACCTTCAATTGTACGGACGAATTCCCTCCAGTTGATATATTGGTTTTCATTAATCCCATATTTGTCAGATATAAGCTTTTTATGTGAATCTTCCAGAGGTGCACCCAGCAGATTTCTTAGAATTCTTAAGAATTGATTTGCTTGCACTTTAGCTGTAGCCTAATATAAAACTACCTGTCACATATCCTGAACGGAGGTTATCATAATCTAAAAAGTTTTCTTCGAATCTACATTTGCGGTCTCTTGCTTTGTCTCGAATATAATTCTCAACAGTTTGAACTGATTCCAAAGTCATCTGAAAGTCAAATGTGATATAAGTGGTTACTAACACTATTTTAATTAAACTATGCAACTAAACAAACGTAAACTCCATTCCTCAATGTCATTGTAACGAGTCATTATAAACTGGTTGATACCTGAATGCTTTCTTTATAGTGTTTGATGTTGGATATAGAAGGATTAGATGTACTAGTTATGATTGTCTAGCTATATGTTCGCATTGGTATTAGTTCATATTGGATACTGTATAACCGCTGGTTTAGAAGTTGATATTCCTTCCAAGGTCAGGTTAATACCAGTTTAGCACTTTAGCTCACTCGTTCCCAGTAAGCAACTAGTGTTCGGAATACTAAACACGTCGACATTAATAAAAAAAACTTTAAAATCTATATTATTCCTATCTATATTCAAAGCTAGTCCTATTACCATATCGTGTGTTGTTTGAAACGACGTTTAATCTGGCTTAGCTAGTAAGTGAGCAATAATTTTTTGTTATTTGGTTTCGTGGATCACACTATGTTTTATATCCTATATCTAATTTAAACTGATGGTTCTTGTTCATACTTCGTTTCTGCAATTTTGCTTTCTATTGAACCTCATATTTCTTTTGAAAATAAACATGCATTGTTTCTATCCTCACTGGTTTTTCAAAAACCCAGTTATGATAGGATTCTGTTACCTGTTGTTTTAGTCTCAAGGTCTGTATTTCGTCATAAATCTTACTTTATGATTCTATTCGCTTTCCTATGCATATGTATGTCGTGTTCAGTAATCTTAAGTAATAGAGATTACTAGGTCCTTATAGTGTAATCTCAAGAATCTTTCGATGTTATGGTGTAAACTGTTTCACCTAGTTCCATACATTATGCATTAACAAGTCGTCAAATTGTATTCTAACAGAGTACCCTTGATTTGCGCTTACCTCCATTGTGACAGTAGTCTACCTTTAAGTTTGTTTCCTCTTTATGCACTTGAAAGCTTATTTTTTACTAACTAAACATGTCTTTTGTTTCAGAACAATCATCCTAAAATTATTCACTTTACTATGTCGTTCACTGGGGGGTTATTGCGCTCTGTTCCAGAAGGTAACAAAGCATGATTTATTCAATGTTTTTAGTAGTTTTCAGACAACCTTCCAGGTTTGCAGGAATTAAGAAAAAGAGAAACTATGCTGAAACCCCTTCTAAATACCGACCTTCTGTACTTGTTAAAACACTGCGAGGCTTTCAGTTTAATGATGGAGATTATGTATTTAAGGGTGATATCTTAGTTCGACAGGTACATTATTGTTTTTAGACCTTATGTCCTGTGACTAATCTTGTAGTAGTTGTACTATATTTTTTTTGTTGTTTAATGAGACCGGAAGAATGTTGAGAGTGGCCTACACATAAACACTATATATATATATATATATATATATATATATATATATATATATATATATATATATATATATATATATATATATATATATATATATATATATAACGTGGGTCTTGATGCCATTATCATAACGGATGTACACGAGATGTGCTGCATACCATAGATTGCCTGACGTAATTAAATGGCTTACCTAAAACCCAAAATACTTGGATGCTTAAAGTTTGGATAGCTCATTAATGTAAATCAGTCTCTCACGACATAGTCATGCGAAATATATCTAATGAAAAATATACACGAATGAACTTGTTTAAAACATCAATGATTGTTAGATGTGTCTAGTAAAGCATTCATGAACTTCAGAAATCAAGGCTGTTTATCCCTTAGAACTTTCTTTAAAGTTTTGCCGTCTTTTAGGCATAACTTGTTGTACTGTCGTTTATGGATGCATTAGGTGAATATACATAGGTTTTTACTAACACCACGTATACTAACCATCAAAGCTATCTATAGTGGGGAATCGCCTTTGATCCTCAGTGTACATTAAGAACCATTTTTACTGCTATTGATATTGCTTTTTTGTCAACTTATTTTTGAAAACATCTGGAATCTGCCAAGCATATTAGCCAAATCAACGGACTACTAACGATGTATATCTATAAACTCGCTAGTCAGATTATCTAATTTTAGCGTTATCACTTGTAACGGTACTTGAGCTACAAGTATATATATATATATATATTTAACACAACCTTTAAGCAAAGCACCATAGATCAGCTTCTAGAGGATTACTGTTTTGCTATATCTAATAATGGTTATTTAGCCGGTGATGTGGATTTGCTAGAATTGTTCCTTTGAAGTATCAGTTAAAGGCAATCATCCATAGGATTTTTAATGAGATATATCTTATTTGTGATTGTATTAGAGAATTCGTTACTGAGTTATATTTCGATTTTATTTTAGCTTTGTATGGAAATATACCCAGGTGAATCAGTCAAACTAGACCCAGAGACATGGAACTTAGTGGCATTAAGTAATGGACGTTTTACTATCAGTACAGAAAAGCTTTCGCCATATCCTGATAGCCCTTTGTATGATAAAGTGAAGGAAGGTGAAGCAATTTATAAACCATTTGTTCATGTTATTAGTGATGCAATCGAACCAATCTATAAACTCAAACGGATTTTGTAACCTCTAATAATTATAGCTTTTTTATCTAATTAACTGACTTACCTAACTTTCCCTACGTTGTATTTGTTTGTCATCAGCTTTTTTACTTAGCATAAGTTTTATAACGCTGATTTTTATGAAGTATTGAAAACCACATTGAGATTTGTTATGTTAAACATTAGGAGGTAGGTTTCCCCGTTAACCATTTTCATCCAGGATGTCCCTTCATTTTTGGAAGGTTGAGGAAGCTTACTCACAACATTTCATTTGGATCTGTGTTTACACTATCCAACAAAACTGCTCTATTTTAGAATTCTGACTTCACTTTGCTTTTTAATACACTTAATAAATAATCTGCAATGTGGCTAAGAACCAGTCTTAGCGATACATATGAATTTATTCTTTGTGTTCCACCCGACAATTATTTTTTATGTTAGTAGGGTAGCATTGAAAACCAGGGAGCACTTAACAGCCGTTTCGTTCTAGTGTGGAACTCCTCAACATTGCGCACCCCAGTTTTCGCACCAGGGGCTTCAGGTTGGAGGCAAGCGCCTAACCATCTACACCACTGGGTCGGCATCCAATCGTAGAATTCCCATTTCTCTCAATTTTTGATATACATATATATATATATGTATATATATATATATATATATCACAACTAAATTACCAATATCGACAAAAATAACCGTCTCAATTGAATTATTTTTTAGGTAAGGGTTTTCCGGCATTCATCATTTTATTTCGCTCTACATTCGATTATGTAGTAACTAAAATTATTTATGTAACCTCTAGCCATAAACTTCGATGTAAGATTTAACTAAAACAGACAATCTTTTATTTAACAATTTCAAAACATTTTGAAATAAATTGCATTCATACTATAAACTCAATCTCCGTCTAGAAATAGACGGGAGACTGCTAAACGTGGAGTTGTATTTGAGCTTCCATTCTTTTTTCTGAAGAAACTTTGACGTAACTTCTTGACTAAAAATGGATTCATTCATTTCAGACCGGAAATTTCAACAATATGATTTATACATAATGTATACTCTTGGAGCCCACGTATATGCAGTTCATTCAAATCTTGCGTGTGTTCATATAGATTTTTTCACATTGAGATGTTGTTTATCGTGTAGTTGATAGATAATCAAACTAAGATTATACTATGCATTTTGAAATTAGGGTTAAAGCCTAAGCTCTTACTGCTAAGTCACTAGAATTAGCGAACATACTTTGGTAGATTTTCTTTGAAGGTTTTGTGTTTGTTCATTTCAATCCTGTCCTTAGTTCAGCGAATCTTCAGTCTCTTATTTTCACACTTACTTGGAAGCTCACTGATAATTCTAGATTCAAGTAACTAAAGGGTAAATAAAAAGTAATTGAATTAATCATAAGAGCATCTCGTTTATCAACGCAGTCGTATTATTTCTAGGGCAAATAGTGATTAAACGTTTTCCGTGAGTTTCATTAATTGATGACATTTTAGTCTCGATCTCCACAGTTTTAAATAAGTCTGTCGTTATCTACCAATACTTACCCGTCTGTGTTGCTATCTGCATGTGTAACTATCCGGATTCATTGTGTCTACACTTATGCTTGTTCGATTTACAAGTTCATCCAAAGCCCAAAGTAACTAGTTTTTAAGTAAACGATAATTTGGAAGAAGCTACTAAATTCTATTAGCATCTGAGATAGTATAGAAGACGAATATCTTAGAATTTGTTTACAGAGTTATGCAGCTTTCGCTCCTGATACCTGTTGTCTACTTTTCCGTAATTTGAACAGTGGATGCTTAATATGTAGTACCTAGCATGGTGGCAAATGGGTAGCGACATATCCTGAAAAAGACATGCAGTTTGTCAATTTCGTGTGGCAGATATGAGATAATATACTATATATATATATATATATATATATATATATATATATATATATTCTGTGGATTATTGGTTTATATTATAATAATACATGCGTGTGAGTGATTAATCAGTTTCCTGGTAAAGTAGTTGGATTATCGTGCTTGAGTAATAGATTAAGGCAAGGCTGGGGGTTGTCTGTAAGATATCGTGTTGCAAACTAGATAGAATCGGCCATCCTTACGTGTGATATGACAAGCACGTATTTCACTTTAGAGGATTTAATACCTAGCACTACCTGTCAATTAGTAGGCAAAGTCTTTAGGGTTTGGATAGGTAGAACTGAACAAAACCTAGTTTCTGAAACAAAGTGAAGACTTAAGGTACCTTGCTGTATTTTGTATCTGTAATTCAGTAGATTATCTACCTTGAAAATAAGAATGTAAGGTAGGCATGTTACTGCGTGCTTAAACTGATTAACAATTGTCAGTGTTGTAGAAATATTTACTGGGATGTATAACGTTCCAAACGTCTTTTAATAAAAGTACTGATCTTAGTTATACAGGTAGACAACGGAATATGTCCAAAAACTGCATTATTTTCACAGTTTCTGAAATTTAGGAATAAAGGTAATCCCTAATATCAGTACAGTATAATCATATTGCTTCTACTTTTCAATAAATCATGTCGAGTATTGATTCTCTAAGAAGACTAATTTTGCAACAATCGTGTGGACGGTGTTGAATACAAGGCGGAAATAATTCCTTTGCTCAATAAATTTGTTTTAAATACATAATTGTTGAAATTAGTCTTACTTTCCGTTATATATTTTTATACGATTGCATAATACTAATTTAGGTAATACTCTTGGAATCGACTTAAACTTATCATCTCTAAGAAAGAACAAATATCGAAGCATATTATCATGACGATTTATTTTATTTGGTTATGGTGTTATGATCAGCTGTTCACAATCTGTAATGATTTAAAATCAAAATTACAATGTGGAAATTTAACTTATTCATGTAGTGTAGTTATTCAGAAGTAAATACGTGTATCATGAGGATGGACGGATGATGCAAATGAAGGTAATACAGAACTGAATAATAGTCTCAATTTAATATAACAATTAAGTAGAAACTCTTGAACAACAAAAGACGACCAAGAATTATAGGGTTAATGACTTCAATTAGTTGCTTAATCGAGAAGTTGGCGGCAAGTTAACGGGGATCGCGAATAACAGTCAAAATAAGTTGGCTGAGAAATGTGATGATGAAATAGGAAGAAAATAGAGCTGACAGAATTGAAATATTTGATAAATTAAACAGTGTAATAGAATAAGATTAATGTTACAATAGATGAGGAAGATTTGTCATTGATTCTTTGAGAAAATAGAGATTCAGTTTCATCTGCCTGGTTATTATAGCTTCAACAAATTCTAAACAAAATTTGATTGTTTTTTAATCATCCTGATAGGTTTCGAAATAAAGTTAAAGTGATTTACGTCAACAATCGCTTTGGAACTGCACTGCCTAATGTTTCTTTATTTGGCGACACTTTGGTGCATATTCTTATGATTAAATGTAGGCCCTTCGTCAAGTTCTACTAATATAAATATTTTGAAAGATGCACATAAATTTATAAATGTATATGGCGATCAATGTGACTACAATGTTATTATTATGACTACTTTATTATCGCGACTACCAATTAAGCCAAGCGGAAACCTACCAACTTTAATCTGCGTTAATATAGTTAGCATCATAAATTAGTTGCTACTGTATAGTTTGATTATTTTTTGTTGTGCATTACATCGTAGACAGAATCATTCCTGCCCGCCACTTTCAATAAGACTGTTTGTATGATAATCATTAGAAAACGGAGGTCTTTTATTGCAGCAAACGATATTGATACCAAGCCTCCAATTTTTTTTAGAAATCATAATCACTTAGTTGTCCATATGCTAGAAATAAGGTAATTCCAGTCTGAACAGAATGGTATATTTGTCTAGGATTAGAAGTTGGTTTTAAGGAAACAGCTAGATCAAGAGCATTAAGAGCTTCGCGTTGGTGACGAAATACCGGATGACGTCACTTTCGGCCTCGGTACCTTTGATTGTTTTCATTCATTAAAACCAACTAGGATAAGTAATGAATATGTTAATCCGTGACGTATTTCTAAACGACATTCACTCTAATATCATAGACGTTTTGCATCCAAAACATTTCAAATCTACTGATAAAAAAGTTGTTTAATCCTAAGGAAATACTAACTTTCAGATATTTCTTTAAGAAAGAGCACTACGCTTTTTCAAGAAATAAGTCAAGAACATAAAGTTATGCCGCTAGAAAGCGTGTTGATATGAAATATCAATCTAAAAGATTCTTTTTTAAATATCGGATATCCTTCAAGGTATACTAAAGAGATGCATAACTTGTGAATCAAACTAATCACCAGTGTACTAACTAACTAAGTGTAAAGTAATTTAATTCAGACTATGGTTCTCTCATGGGTTTTTGTCTTCATTTGAGATTAGTGGTTACAGTTTATCCTCTGGTCCTGAGTGGAAATACCACATGATGAATAATTTAAACTAATCAAACTAACAACTGCATTTTAATTTTTATTACGACCCAATTGTCTACAACACTATATCGGTTTGGATACTAAATTCTTAGTCTTGTAGTATCTGTTCTTTGCTACGTTATGTTGCTGGTTTTCTGAATGAAATACTCTGAAAAATATAGTTACTTTGTTCATTTGCCTTAATATTACTATCTGATGTGTTATTTAATATTAAATTCAATATGATTTGTCACTAAAATTCATCGAAAACGTTTGTGTCTTGTGTTGCATAAACATACATGTTCGTTTCAATTATAGTGTAACCAGTATGAAAATTAATCGAGAAAGTGATTAGTGTAACTCAGTAAGTTGTTATACAAAGTCCTTACTTTTAAAGCTGCGTATACTAGATTTGGGAATATTATGCTGATAAAATTATATGGCATTTACTTAACAAAAAAACTTTTCATAGGTTCCTCCACGAAAGATCATTGTTTAAGGGTGTTGTATTTTATAGTGATTACCTAATACAGTATACAGCTGTTGACTGCAATATTTTTTGAAAATTTAATCTCACAACAAGAAAGACTATACCACGATGCGTTAAAGTAGTTTACTTCTGATAAATCGATGAACTACTTATCAGAATATAAGTACGTGAAATATAATATAACACTGAAACAGTATATATATATATATATATATATATATATATATATATATATATATATATATATATATCATAGTGTATTTACCTACATTGGTTGTGCGAAATATTTCGAAGTTTGATACCTTGATTAACTGATCGACAGGTACATTTACATAAATTCGGGCAATTAAAGGTGTATATGGCTTAAATGGCCATTAAACAGTCATGAAATATTGAATATTTGTATATCATAGTGTTCTAATGATGTACTAGCTACCATCACTTTCTCCTAATTAGATTTATCACAATCTAATATAGGATAATGCAGTTTAACACTGATTTGAAAAATCACGTCTAATTCTACCGCAACCGTATTGATAATAGTACTGCGTTGTACAGTATAAATCTAATATCCTAATATGAAGGAAAAATGCGTTTATCCGATTGTACATATAGACTAGTAGACTATCATATTTTATGTAGATATAACTAGATAAGTAAAAGTTCTACTTTTAGAAATGAAAACAACAGCAATAAAAAGTATTTTCCGAGGTATACCTTTACATGCTATGATTATCACTTTACCTGACTTCATGGAGTATCTATTTCTATTTCTTATATTTCTAAATACAATATTTAGGCACTTTGTGGCTTGCTGTTATTAAAGTAACAACTTACGTTTTTCGCCGAATAATTTGATGAGATTTTTTCCATTCTATAGTCTTCCAGAAAAGAGAATAATCTGCAGTCCCATTCTATTAGATAAATTGAAAGTTACGAGGCAATAAAAACGACTGAGATTGTCTACAAAGTTTTCAGCGCTAACTATGAATATTAAGTGCACTATTTGAAGCAACTTTTTGTTCATTTGGTTATTGGGTGAGTTTTGTACATTAATGTCTAATCTTCTCACTGCTGTGAGTCCATCTGTTTGGTACTGCCCAATATGCTAGGTTAAAGACAAATATAATAGAAACTTGAGCTTAAAATGAAGTATTTAATAAAATTTACACTTTAGAATGCAACACTTAATAAATGAAAGAGGAAATGGTTGAGTATATTGGGTTTTACATACCTCACAAATATTTATTATACGGGCGCCAGTCCATTCAGGACTTTCGGCACAACATGTAAAAAAGCCTGTACAAAATGAGTACTATAAACTACAGGCTTTGTAATGGATAATGTAAAGTACATTTCATAGTGATAATCACGTGATGAAAATGCTAGCTTAAAAATGCTCACATAGATAAATTATTTCATTGATATAATAAGCATCTCTCCACATATGTCCCCACTTAAATCAATGTCATAATTATAAGTATGATAGTCAGCGTTGCAAAATGTCCAATATTAAGAATATTTGTTCTTAATTGGTTCACATCTTGAAAAAAAAAGAGAACAGGTACTTTGCTTAATTTTTAATGATGTAATTTGAACAAACATAACGTTTGAAACAATTGGTTAATTATAGGTTTTAATCAATATTGCACGGTTTCGATTTAGAATATAAAGAATGTTTTATCACTAGCTTTTTCAGAGCAAATAAATGAGGTAAATGTATTTGAACTGTAATTTTATTGATACAATTTGACCTAAAATAGTTACTTTGATAAAATCCTTTTGTCTAAAATTACTTACGTTAGTAAATTTTTATTTTGTTTAAAACAATGTATTCAACCAAAACTTCAAATGATCGAACATCTTGTTTGGTTTATTTTTGAAGTAACATCCATTATTTATTGACTTATGAGACTATTATTATGGTAAGTCACTCACTAAAACTTGAAATAAAACTAATGGTCTTGTTAAAACGTTTTTTCTTTTCGTATCAGCCAGTCACTTCTTGTCAAGTTGATAATAAGCAATTACATGTCCATTACTTGGAATTACTTCAACCATTACAGGTGGTCGTGTTGCCAATGTATTACTGTTTTTTTATTAGATTTTGAGTTCTAGAGAAAGAAATTTTTACTGTGCTGAAATTATTAATAATGTTGTATAAACTAACAGTAATCACTAGAACATGCCGAACACTCTACAATAGACTTCTCCAATCAAACTTGAAGTGCACTGATTTCTACAATAACTGTTTCATTCATGCATAACTTATTCATTATCACCTCTAAATTTGCTTATGAATTCACGATTCGTTCTCTGATAAGACATCTTCCTACACTAGTTTCAGGTTGTTTAGTAAGATCAATTAATTAAATCTAAAATGATGTCGACTAACTTTAATCTTGGTTTGATTTTAAAAATCTGTTGGATAAAATGGAGACACGAAGTAAGTGAAATAACAAAGTTACAAAGCAATACATCTGTAGTAAAAAAACGACATGCAATATAGACGTATTCAAATATGCACTCAAACACTTGAATAACTGGTCCTTGTACACTGTATGCATAATGCTAGAAATTGTTGTTTACCTCATTAGTATTTGTTTTACACAGTGTAATTTATAAAGTATGTTATTTATAAGGTAAAATGTAAAAGCGTATGCATTTGTGTATTCCACTTTCTATACTATATATCCACCGATATGTTGCGTATATCAAAATGTTGAATTCCAAATAATTGTTTCAACTAAGTATCTTGTTATTGGATGACTTAAAGGCATCCTGAATTTCCTCTCCATGAACATTTTATTTAATCAATCAAGACAGACGTTTTCATGTACGAAGAATTTAATAAAAGTTTATATCGAAACTTAGCGAAAATTGAAATCATTAAGTTTGTTTGATATAAATTACATGAAATCAGTTGCCAACAATCCGATAAACATAGTCGTATGTAGAATCAAGCAAGTAATCACAGTCCATCCAATGTTATTGTGATATCATTCAGTTTATGGCACTAGTTTAATCATTTGTCATAATTATGTAATCACCCAGAATACGTATTTCAAATTTTTTTACAGTAAGTAGGAAAACATAAAAATAATGAAATCTTAGTATATTTATCCACACTATGGTAATTAATTGATGAGAAAAACAGAAATAGATAAACACATGATTGATTTATTGAAGTTCAGTCTACATGAAGAAGGTTAGCATGGTCCTTGTAAGCATATACTTTCAGATTGGCATAAAGTTAACTTATTTTGAATTTACATAATTTATCTGTGTAAATATTTTTCCCTGTAGAAGACATCGTGATGGAACGTTGTTTAATCAAAAATTTAAATTTCTTATGAAATTTTCCAGAATGTCATTAATTGATTTTAAGAAATTTCTAAGCAAAATATCTACACAATTGAGAGATAAATGATAGAGATGTCTAAACAGGTCTAAACAGGTGTTAAGTAAAGTTATCCTAAAAATCTCGTAATTATTTTACACGGATAGTTGATTTTATTAACTAGAAACAATTCATTGTTACTGTAGTGAAAACATGATTCGCTATCAAGACAAGTAGCCAAAAAGTTTGGATAAAGTGAACAGATGAGAACAAGTAATTAAATTCTTGCACTCTTTTTCCTTGAAATTTGAGCTACTCTGACTATACTACTTCATCTGTACCTCGGAGAATTATCTCCCATGTCTGCTTAACAATACTTAAAATGTTAATGATCTTGTACACAGGAATTAAAGATTAGCTGCATACGATATATTTTTAGAAAGCAGATTATACCTGCAACTCATCACCGCATAGAAGGATAAACTTAAAAGGAAATTTACATGACTCCACTATTCAATACCAACCTTTAAATTAAAAATTTTCAAGAGAGTATTTCACTGCTTCAACTCTTTAGTCATCCATTGTTCATTTTGTTTATAAAGCATAGTTTAGAATGAGTTACTTTTAACCAAGTCTTCATAACCTAATCATAGGTTTTCACAAGATATAAGGACATCGCGGACACATTGCCTTTACAGTGGATTGTGTTAGATTTTCAACAATGAATAAGCCCACTCGGAAACATGATGAAGTATTTATTTTCTCATACACCTACCACCTATTTTCACTGAAATTCATCAAATAAAATAATCAGTTCTGGATTGTTACACTGAAAGTTTCCTCCATTTTAAGTAAACGTCTGCTATTTCGTATAAAACCGATCATATTATTAACTATGTCGTTCTTAATTACCTGTTTTTTTAATTTGAAGACCAGTTACCAACACTTGCTTGTTTTTCTCGTTATATATATATATATATATATATATATATATATATATATATATATATATATATATATATATAATTACGAATTGTTTGCTAGCTTATCACTATAATAACGGAATTAGTCTTTCTTCAACTATTATGAAAAATAACTGAGTACATAACTTGTCGTGTGTTAGCAAGATAGAAATCTTTACAGTGATTTTCTAATCCTGAACTTCAAATACCAACATGAATTTGATACATATTTCTTAGCGAAGAAGCCTAAGATAACATTATAGCAAAAATGAATATGTAAAACTACTTAGTGTATTAGAATGAATCTATTATATTGAGAACATTGAATATATTAACAGAATTAAAGTAAGAAAGCTCACTGTATATGATGAAATTACTTTTTATACTTTTTATCCACTATAGAAAACAAACAAACCAAATAGCAGCTTTTAAGAAGTAGCTTTGATTATCGTTACGGAAGTCACTGGTAACAATATTTCATCATCGGCATTGCTTCCTTTAATTCAACATATGGATCTAATAGCGGGTAACTATGGCAGCAAAATCGAAGAAACACTTAATATATTGGTAAATAAATGAATACTATTTTTATATTCCTTTATTGACAAACTTTCACATGTATTCAATATTATTGACGTTATTTTAAAATACTCCAGATGAAAAGCCGTTGAAAATTGAGTTTCAGTATACAGATTTTTTATAAGTGAATTCTCTTCTAACACAGAAACATGTATGGAGATGAAGTTGGTTTGTTAGTCGATAGCTTTCTTCCATTGAACTATACAGCTACATATTTTGCATTCGCCACTGTTTTTTACTTTATAGATCACCTATGTTGGTTGTAATGTTCTTGCTTTTAGGAAAAAAGAGTAAATACATAAGTATTTCTGTTCAATTAACTTTTTTTATCATGTACAATTTCCTATTTATTTGATACAGAAGACAAAACGAACATGAACGAAGACTATCGGTTTATCTTCCGTATTCCACCAAATTTCATCCACGTATTTCTCATAACTCATCTGTGTACAGCCAAACTCACTATGATTTATTGTAGTCAGTCTAACCTCTGTGTTCGTAAGGTATTTATACAATCGCCCACTATGCCTGGTCATTATCACAACGAGTTACAATTTACTTAATATTCACTCCTTTTAATAAACTTTTAAAATTTTATTCTCTCTTTCTTACAAAGTGCAGCATCTCTGTGTTCATTTTAACTTAAATATGATTAATATTTAACTTCATGTCAGATTGTCATTAGATACCTAATTTTCACAGTGAACAACATTTGGATGCAGATACATCCAGCAGACGAGCCCCAAATAAGACGTAACACGAGTCTTGGATTCCACTTGCCAATTACAATCGAACTTAAATAATACTTAATTCTATGTTCACACTTTTTAACAAGAACATGATTAATTATGTTCAGAACGCTAAATTCGTTGACTGTAATTAAGCAATCAGTGCTTAGTGCAGTGTTTTTTCATTGGTCGAATATGAACACAATTAGAGTTGGAAAAATTTCAAAACATAACGGTGTTTCCTAGCCCATTTATTTTACACCACAGTATACATAAATATATTCTCTTAGTTAAGACTAGCGATACAGAATAGACGATTAAGGATAATAACTAGGTTCCATAACTGTTTAACTCTTCAGTAATTAAATAAGTCGTGATTTTCTCCACTATTTCTGGTTGCTTATTTTCCTTAATTTGATTGTAAAATGCTTAGTTAGTGAGCATACGATCTTCTAGGTTGTCCCTTGACAGGCATATAAGTAAGTGATTAAATTCGTTTTCGTTCACTAAACGATTGTGGCTGAAACCTTATAATCTATGTAAATTGGAGCTACATTGTAATTTAGTACATAAACGTAATCTGTGGGTAACAAAATAATGTTATTTAGAAATGGATAACACGTAAGCCATATCATATATAGAACTATTTACTAACAGAATCGATTAATAACAACACTTGTTTGGAATAACTATAGTTCCTAGTCAGTATATTAAACTTACAGTTCATTACAGGCGTATAAGAGGGCACGTTTTGTACTTTAGGTTTACTGAAGTAGTGAGTTTAGTTACTTCGTTATTTTTATTACAATAATTTAAACTATGCCATCAAATTCTATTGTTTATGGTTAAATGATGATACTAAATTCACAGTTAATTGCAATAGACATTGGAAGTTAGCAGAGAATATCTAGCATCGAAGTTTTTATGCTTTAAAATAAGTATTAATCCAACAGATCAGATTACATTCTATCTTAAAATGACCATTGTAATATTACTTTGGGAACGTCGTTATCATTTAAACTTCAAATAGTACGGTTTTGTGGTATCAAAACGACTCAAAGTTCCTAACAGTTATTTTCCTATTGTTTAAGGTCTTCGTTGGCAAATCAGCAGGACAAGTATTGTAGCACATTGCACTTTGGAATAAAGCTGCTATTAATTCTTACCAAAGCTTCGTTTAATCGACAAACATTGCTGTTCATGTCAGCTTTAAGTGGAAGTTTACATTTTAAGGTTATTTTACAGAAATAGGTGGCTTCATCTGAGTGAACTTAGTTGTTAGTACCTGTCTTCTATCCTGTCATGTTATCATAATTATTTTCCATTCAGCATTTGTATTCGCGTTGGTTATCATGTTAAACTGACCTCGGAGAGACTGGCTTTGAAAAATTGGAATCCTGTGTTCACTTTAATATTTTACAAAAAAAATACCGGACAGTTAACTAAAAATAGCTAGATGAAAAAGTCTACATGAAACTAACAGTATATGAAGTTTTATAATTGTGGTCCTCTGAGTGTAATGATGGACAATACGTTTTCCAAGATATGGACTGTAATTAGTCACTAAGTATTTATCAACGTTATGTTTTGTCTATTCATTTGTGTTGATCGAGTATTATTTGACAAATCGTAGTGTTAACTCTAGTTAAGTGGTCCGGAAGTCCTAAATTAAATACGTATTCTTAAATTACCCTGTGAGGTGGTTATTTCTGACGACTGGACTAACTATTGCCTAGAATGTAAACGTATTCCACATGATAATCTTATTGAACTAGCTGGAAATAATTTTTTACGTTCATGTATTAACTGCTGAGTTGTAAAAAATACATTGATACGAACATTAGACTTTCTAATTTATTAAAGTTAAGTATTTCTACGAAGCATGTCAACTAATCTTATTTTTCCTTTCAGTCATTTTCTGACAATAACACAAATATTCATGATTCGTTAAGAAATGAGTCTTTCAATGAAGTGGGAAATTCTGACACTAACGGGCACTCTCTGGTTGCAAATCAGAATCCAGTTGAACTTTCGAGACATTCTGAACTAAATAATACACAAAATGATAATAATAATTTGAATCGCGTTTTGAAACAATTGTCGCGAAAAATGTGCAAAGAGTACCTTCTTCCAGGTGAGTACGCTGAACTGGAATCTGTCAAGGAACTAGAAAGATCACTAAATATTGAAAAGTCTAATTCGAACAAAGTTTTATACGCAAAATTTAAAGGTAACAACTACCCATCAAGTGAACCAGGGTATTCTAAAATTGCGCAGCAATTTGATGCAAAAAATAACTATAAAGCTCCTAAAGTAAGTTGTATTATAATCGAATTCACTGCAACAGTTTTGGGATTTAATTATTTGACCTGTGCCTAATTCCTACTGAAAATGAAATATAAATTCACTTTTGAATTTGAATAGAACAAGAAAGATTTTAACGAGGTACTGGCGTTACAACATCAAGTATAAAACTATACGGAACAGTAAGTGTTGCACTGCCTAAGAGATATTCTACTTCGAATTCAAAAAGCTTAATTACTAATAAAAGTACTCCTCTCTTCGTGTACTTTTGAATTACTTTTCTGATAAAGCAGATAAATTTACTGAGTATTAAAAGAGCAGACAGTAGATTCATTATAATACCACTGAGTCTGACTAAAAGTTAGAATATCACTTGAAGTGTCGTTAATAGATACAGGAATACAGGTGGAGGATTCAATGCAATTAGTATCAATCAGGAGTCAAAATGACGAGACACTCTAGTTATAAGGACAATTTACCAATCTAATTTATAGTAAAATACGTTATTCAAAATCCATTCGTCTAACTTGGTACTTAATTAATATGGGTCTTGATTAGATGACAAAAACGAGATAAAATAGAATAAATTCATGCGGTTGTTGTTTTTACCCTCCTATCATTTGTTTGACATGGTCGATAGTCTAAAATCTGAACTCAAACCATTTCACATAAAGTTAACTCCTCAGTAATTTCAATGCACAAATTACTCGAAGATTGTAATTTTATAAATGCGAAGAATACTTTGCTAAGTAACTGCCCGTTTATATATATATATATATATATATATATATATATATATATGCTAATTTCGTAACTGACTGAATACAACTTGTAAACGCCTGACATTTTAATTAAAAAGCTGGCGTAAGTTTGAAATCAGTGTATTGTTTTTTTGAATATCAGTAGACAACTAAATGAATGTACATAAACTACTCTACTTCGTATTATGAAATTATGCTTCAAATCTTAACTTGTACATATATATTTAATAATGATGACCATTTTACTATGCCTAATTTAGAAAATCCGAAATGTTGAAAATCCTGACAGTTTACAGTTTCATTTGTAATGTATTAATACTCAGAAACTTTTGCGTCTCATTATAGGATTTTAAGAAATATCAATATAAAGATTTTGGTTACGGTATAAGTAAGATAAATGGAAAGAATCTGGAATACATCTTAAATAACAGACGCACAGAATCACATAGAAATCAGATATACGGTATGTCTCATTGTCTGCATTCTTGTATTAAGATAATATGAGTAAAATGTTAATGTTAAATAAAGTATTAAATGAAAACGTGTTGGCAAAAATTAACAGTATGTTGTCTCATTATCAGATTGGACTTGCGAAAAGTATTTAAGAAATAAAAAAAATTGCTTTTGTTATCTTAAAATCCTAAAACAATTGGTAGTAGTGGAAACAATCTAATCAATTGCTAACATGCTATGATAATCTTGTAGGTAATAAGAGGCAAGTGAAGACATAAATGTTATAACGTGAGAAAAAGTTTTGTCGGTTGTGCGCGGACGCTTATTGAAGTGTGCCTAGTTGATAATTCGCGACTGCCCTATGCTTACTAGGTCCCAAGCCGGAGATAGAAGAATAAGACAATAGACCAACCAGACAGATCGGAATCACATTCGGAGTCAGATTCTATTTTACACATTCCCTTATATATACAGAATAATCGTAGTGATTATTCATCAAAAGAAATTATCAACATTGTTAATAATACAATTAAGTGTTGTCAATTGTGCTCACATAAAAGTGATGAAAGTTTACAAATCGTGTTAACAAAAAATCAATACAACTTGATAAAATGAACAAATGTATTTCTGGGGATGTCGGATCCCTAACAATAAACAATAAGAATGATAATGACTATTATTGTAAATCATACACGTGCAGATAAATTTAGTATTGTCAGACAAGTCCGAGCAGATATCTAACCACAATTCGGTCAAACAAAGTGGTTTGAATTTCCGTTCACTTACACTTTAACACATCATTATTTAACTGGATAGTTCGGATTGCTTTACTTTGACATTACACTTTATGCTGTCTTTGTGGCATCTTTAACAAGAATTAAATTAACTAATGGCATTCAAAAATGAGTAAAACAATTTTAACAGGTTCTGTAAATGGATCATTTTAACAGTGATGTTCACCTTGCAGTAACTAACATAAATAAGCAGATGACGGCGACAAATAGATAAGATAAAACCGACTGGTTTCTTGCTATTTGATGAACACGAAATATTATTAGGTAGGTTTGATGCAGTAAATTGCAGTTTTTTAATTGCAATAAAAGGCAGAACATCATTGAATCAACTTATTTCTGCTAACAATACATTGTACAGTAAAATGAATATTATCAACTTAATGTACGTAATATCCTGAATAGTTTATTTAGTTATTTTCATCACTTTTTGCACGGGTAAATTTTTGGAAATCCAAATGTACAGTTATTTGCATTCTCTGTATTAAGTTCGAAGTGAGGAATATCAAAGGAATTATTTTGCTAATTAGTTTACACAAGATAACTTAGGTTGATAGATTGTACTTTGTGTAATATGGTAACAAAATGAATCCAACGACAACTTCGGTTGTTGAAAGAATTCTGACAAGAAGATTTAAATTATTTTAGTAAACATGTAAGAATAATAAAAGCTGATCTTGATTGTATCTGATAAAGTAAAAATGTAATCACTTAATCAAAGATATTATGATTTCGCTTATCTGGATTCATAAAATGATTATTCGGTTTTAACTTGGAGTGAATAAACTTTGTAAATAAATACATGATCAACACTTCCTTCTAAGAATTTTATTGATGTTAAGCGGCATGAGCAATTTTCCGTCTGTATAGAGACCAATGGGTAAGATAGCTATGATATATTAGACAGCGGGAACACAGATACAATTAATCCTTACATTGAAGTCCTAGATCGTCCCATCTAGTTAAAAACTAGTTATTAAAGTATCAGTCCGCTTCTGACTTCTATTTATAGTTTATATTGACTTAATTTTTGTAACAGATATTAACGGCCTATGCACATCAGATATATTTTATTATTTAAATTAAAGGTCATTCAGCTCAACAGTAATTTACAATTCCTTGATTTCATGTCGAATATCTAATTCACTGCTTCACCAAAATTGTGAGATTGTTTAAACAATCTTCATCATATTACTATGAAAATCAGTCTAAGCTTAGATGTTAGTCTTAAGTTTTTTGCTAAACTACACAACATATTTTACAGCTTTCGGTTGTGTACAAGGTCTGAAGATAATCACAAACACAGGAATGAAAGTGTTCTCTGACTTGGAACAACTCATGTATTGTTTAATTGTTACAATCAAATTATATTTAGTACACAGTTTATGACTTAGGTTTTTCAGATATGAATCTTGCATAAATTTACCTTTAAATTAGCTTCCCATCTATATTTCCTCGAATAGATTTCATATATATCTAACTTAAACCATACTTCACTACCAGGTAAGCAAAGTGTGTGGTCTGTGTTTTGAGTTTTCTGTAAATAATAGGGTTTTCTCTGTGAGAATATATAATCATTTCAATGGAGTAGATTGCATTATTTCTATAGAACGATACAATTTTCTAATTAAATGAATGATATAGAGATATTATAGAGAGAGTTAGTCTTTTTTTCTAATAACAGTTGTTCGGAGCATAAAATGACTTCATTATTTTAAATGACATTATCGTACTAATTATTTTGCATAAGGTTCAACTATTAAGTAGATTAGTAATACAGATAAGATTTAGTGGAATATTGAAAGAAAATTAGAACAATAACAACGACAAAGATACAATGCGAGCACATTGATTTTTTCAGCATATACTGCCTAAACTACTTCTTAATTCAATTAATTAAAATGATTAATATACTGAAGAAGGGTCATGATATTACTTACTATTACAATTCTCTTAATAATGTATTTGCTAAAACAATGAAAATAACAATTAGATCTTTATGATAGAATAACAATGTTCCATCTATGAAACATATCCGTTTCATGAGAGATATAAGTTATAGAGTTTTGAATAGTGTTTTCGTATTAGTTGATACACCATATGCCTAACCGAGGATTCCGTTGCTACACTGTAATAAACCGTTTGGCTAACAAAATTAAGCTTCATTCCTCAACCGTTTAATTAGGTTTTAATTATTTTGCGAAGTATATTCTACTTATCTTAAATTGGCCTTCAATATTTCCATTTATTTTATAATCTGAGTATAATAACTAAGCCAGAATTAAACTGAAAATATTTCTATGCTGTTTGCATGTGTTTATTCAGTAAGTATTATTTAACAAAAAACAAAACCATAAGAGTTGTTAAATAAAATTAAAGGGTCATTATGAAAATTTAGTTTATTTTGAAGTGTTCTACAAACTACTTCAACACTAAAGTAATTTGCTAAATTGAATAGTGATTACTAGAACTACCTGTTACAAGGCAGATTAACTAGGAAATTAGAAGAAACTTTACAATACCTGGTGATTTATAGTGAGTTTCATTAAAACTAACTGACAGAGTTTAGGCCGAGGTAGTACAAACAAAATAATACATAATAATTTCTGGATCTATTTAGATATACTTGATATTGACTCTGAGGGATGCTTTATATCATTATAATAATTGTTAGGAAATATAAAAAAAAACTACAGAAGACACGTATCTTAACCCATTGAAGCCTCAGCAGGCACTAAATTAGATGCCTAACAATTTCTTGAATACAATATGCTTTATTTTCGTTAACATTTTATTGTTTTAATGTCATATAACATCTCGAAAAGTAACCTCACTGAAAACTTGAGAACTGTAATTAACTATTAAAGGAACGCAACACATATGTGATAGATCATAAAACAATCCACAAAGCATTCACCACTTCGACAATTCCGAATTAACAACGAGATTATTGTCAGTACTACTCAGAATAAAATTTACTTTCGTAATAGAGATTGCCAAATTTCCAGTTGAATTAATTATTTATGATATCAAATGGTTTATGGTCTAACAATAACCTAAAGAACAATTAACTTTTAAGTATCATTTTTCAAAGAAATGTCTTTTCAAAAGTAACTTGAAAACAAATCTTTTATGAATATCAACATTAGATCTTAATAATTACTGTAGTTAGGAATATTGTAATTATAATTTCCCGTTTTACTAAGATGTTCCATTTTAAGCTAATAGAATATAGTACTCTCATTCGTATGAAGATTTTACAGGATTCTGCTATTATATTAAGAATTCATGTTGAAAATATCCACAACTCTATTTAGTTTAGAGAAAGAGGTTCTTGTTCGCAGTAACATTTAAAGCATATACTTCTAAATCACTTTCAAGAATGATTTTGTCACATGTAGAACTCATCGTCAGTATGTTTTATTGTGAGATATAGTAATGTATATTATATGTTTTATACTTATTTCTACCGGCTCACCAATTTTGAATGCTGTATTTTAATTTTAGCAAATACCACCTTTTCAACAAAGAAGTCATTTTGTATGCAAAATGGCAAAAAAATTGCTAGTACCCAAGTTGAATATCAGCATAAATGCTGTAAAGATTCTGAGTTGCTTTCTACTAATTCTTGTTCATGTTCATCTGCATATGAACCAGAATGTAATGGGTAAGAGTTACAGATGATAATAATTGATTTAGTAAATATTTACGAAGTGATTTGAGGCCAATAGAAAATAAGTGCTTCTTATGGTTCACCAAATTTTATTGTGCGAATCAAAATATTTTGTTACAACTTCAGCAGACGATTAAATACCAACAAGTTAATAGATCGTACTTTGTACGTTAAGTTTTAGAATATTAGGACATAAAAATGACTATACTTTTATTGAAACTTGCAAATCTTAGTCGCATAATGTAATAATGTAAATTTTGACGACAAAGAAATAATGCAAATAAATGTAATGAGGCCTATCAACAGGTAGGTTGTAAACATGTGCAAGTTCTGAAGAGAATAAGTACATAATAAAATTTGAATACAAACGGGCTTTTGTACATAACAGTTGTTTCATGAACCTCTGAGTATCAAGTAAAGTCACATAGGGCAGGATGAAGCTAAAAACAGTAAGAAAGCCGTAATGAGCGTCATACGACCAGCATAATAGAAACGATTTTACAAGCAAATGAATACTGCTCAAGTAATCACATATATATTAAAGAAATTAGCAGTACTTTGAGCACGCCACCATTTAATAAATGAATAAACATTATCGCCAATTTATTGTTACTATTGTTATAAACTTTATTAACTAGTCGTTTTCAATGCTGAATATTTTGTTTTGGCAGCTACGTAAACAAAACTTTTTATCTTTTGTGAACTTAGCAAGTTAGCAACTCACCGTCCGGACGTAGATTTATGCAAATTGGTAAGATCATTAACTTATGTTTAATTAAACAGATTGTAAACATATAACATCCATTTCCCAAGAACTGGTTAAGCATTTTTAAACCCCTAGGAATACATTAACTGAATGCCAATAGGATATGTGAACAGACTAATAAAGTTATGTGGATTTGATATCACTAATTGGTTTGAGCTAGACAACCATCAAAAATCAGGTAGCGTTAGGCAGCTGTTTTGTTTTAGTGTGGGACACTTTATTAGTAACCGTTCACATCAAGAAAATCTATCCAAAGACCTTCATCCTTCACGGCTAACGTTCCACTATTAGACTTTTAGGAAGATTCACAATGGTTAATGTTTTTAATTCAATCAATTTGCAATATATTTTGCTCCATCACATCCACTGCTATCGGTGAGTAATTGTCTCGTACTTAACGTGGCTGAATTCTAATGGTCATGTGGTCTAGGTGGAACTCCAGAAACAATCTGAAATAGTCACCAGTAAGCTGATATTGATTGTAGTTGAGTGGTATAGTGATTGCTGAATTTGATATCGCGAAACAGATGTTCAGTGCTTTCTGCTTTTCAGTGGTTTGTTTAACACAGACTAATTTGTTATATCAAGTTCAAATTCATCAATCTCTATAACACCCAATTATAATGAGTCTATCGCCTAAACTTTGAATTATAAATACTAAATTAAACATCTGAATTTACTAACTGAAATTTTATTAAACTTGAATTCTACAGTACAGTTCAAAGTTAAAACTCGATAGATTTCCTGTATATACTAACCTGCTGGTTGTATTACTATTTGAGCTCAGTTAGAGTGGGTTATTTGCTCTCTCTACACTCGAACAAGAAATTTCAAGCCAATTAATGGTGGACGATAGTTATTCCAAAACGAACAAAATTCTGCTGTATTTCTATGCTATCAAAAAATGCAGACTTCAGAGAAACCAATAATTTCTACACACTTTTTTCTGTTAGTTATTTGTATTGAGTTAATAGCCGTTAAATAAAAGTGAAAAGGATACATTAAGCTAAAAGGAATAAAGTGTATCTATTTATCATTAAATTAAGGATAACAGTAATACAGTTCTGTGAATTTATTAAATAAAGAAGTAATTTCAAGCCAATTCCATTTTGTTACGTTAATTTTCATTTAGTGAAAAAGTTCAAAGAAAAAAACTAATTTAATTTGTTGTTGTTATTTGTTTCTTTGTTCAGTACAAAGTATGATAGCAGATAGTGTTCACATTACTTTAGCAGTAGAAAAAAGAAACAATTCCACGCATAATTCTAGTATGAAAATAATAGAATGTATAATTGGAAATGATGTTCGGACGATTATTTGAATATAATTCGTGATCTGGATCATATACATAACAGAGCCGATCAATTTCTTGTTCATAATATGCAATAATTAAAAACAATACATTTATTTAGTAGTAGAAAAAATTAATTCCTTGGGTAAAAATGTTTTGGTAAAATCCTTCTACAATATTTTAGGTCGCTGTACAGATGAATAGTTTCGGAACTTTACAGGGCAAGTCCAAGGTCTTAGTTAGCATATCAAACTCAATGAACTAGATGTGTTAATCTAGATCACATCACGAAAATGATGTGCTAATTATTTGCATTTTGTAGTTTATTAAGTAAATTGGTGTTCAATAAAGTGTATACAATACACAAATGAATTGAAGTTATTTATTTTTCTAACTAGAGAAATTATACAGTTTACTAATTATGAGTTTTGGATAAACTTTATACAATCATGAATCTAAAGTAATGTATCGACTTTTCTAACTCTTCATATCAACAAAACATTCCATTAGACAAAAGTAAATTCGTCTGTTACTAATTTACTTTCAACTTTAACATCTGCAAATATAAATTTTATCACAATATTTTTGTACAAGATGACTTACAGTCGTTCTGAAATATGCTCGGCTACTTATTGAGCGTATGGATTAATCGTTTTGTTGATACAGCATACAAGTTAAACAGGTGAACTTAATCTTTTCCAATACATGTTTTCTCAGTGCAAAAATTATAGCGTATAATATAAACTTTTTTGGAAGATTCACTTTATGAGATGATTTCTATTTCTACTATTCGATTAGATGGCAAACAATACAAACGATTCTACAGATATACCACCAACTGGTTTAGTAGAAAAATTAGAACAATTCAGTTTGAAAGAGATGCCCTTATTGATGGACTTCTTCAAACTTCAAAAAGAGATTTCGAATTCTCAATCAAATCAGAAAGACTCTGATTGCGAATCAAATAACCTGTCTTCAGCAAATAATGATCTATGGTGAGTGGTTTTAATTAAAGTCTTACCAAATTAAATAAGCTGCGACCAAACATTGAGTTACGCCAAACCATGTCAGTTATTACTGTTAATATGTACATCCTTACAACACTGACAATATAATTCAATAGTCGTTATTGTGAAATAAAAAGAATCCACCGGATAGTTGGTCACATAGATCATTGTTTGCTTTTATATTTGTACAGTTTATAGACACAAAGTATTTAAGTTTCAGCTAGTTGTTCACAAAATTATCCCCATTATGTATGCATATCAAATTTATTGACTTTACATTCATCTATTGCTATCTGAATCTGAAGATTGATTTCTGTTGACGTAATAAAGCGTAATCACCTCCCACTTAATTAAATTTCAAGAATTGTTATAATCTATTAATGTAAAACTAGCATATTCAAATGCAAAATGAAGTAATACGTTGATGATAACAAGATTTTCATAATAAACAAGTTTATTTACTTCACCTTCCTTAATCATATATGTGCACAATTTATAAGAGACCGAAGCAAGAGTGAGTGCAGTCACTTTGCTTTTAAAATGTTTTATAGTAAGTTAAATTGATTTTCAAGCTTCCCGTTTCCTCATCATCTTCAAAACGGCCTAAAATAAATATCTCTATTGAATGCAAATAACAAATAATGATTGAACTGATCAATATCAAAGGTCCAATTCTTCGGGACCTAAAATGAACTTTATCATATATGTTACTCAATGAATTGTTACAGTACTCACCTCATAAAACATTCTGTTGATTTTTAAATTGTCTAATTCACTTAAAAACCGCTATACTAAATAATAACAAGTATTGATTTATTGTTCAAAATGATTAGAAGGTATAACATTTTTAACATTTGCTTACTACCGTTAAATTAATTAACCATTATATGTTATAATCGGTTTTTAAGTTTATCATAATAGACTGTTGTTAAGATACGTGTCTGTAGTTATGATTACCAACAAAAGTATGCCGATGCCTTTGATATCATTCACACTGGGATATTACAAGGACCGAAACATGATAAAGATGTTTGTATAACATCTTATGTAATTTTAAACGAGTTTAAACACCATGAGAAACGTCATATGGTACTTCAGTTATACCATAGGCATAAATGAATAATGTGGAATACAAATTTCCGCATTCTCTTGACTACAATCCAGATTTTTATCGATAATATAACAATATTAATTTGACTGTAATAGAATAAAGAAAAGGAAGGTAGATACTGTCAACTGTTTTAATTTTATGACTGAAATAATTTAAACGTAAAACAAATAAACAAACATAAGGCCATAACAACTGAATTACTCTAAAGTATAATAACACGGAAAATATTGGCCTACTAATTGCTAACCTTGGAAGTTATTCCTGTATTTCTAGTAAATACCGGCTCATTAGTCTAACAATTAAACGTTCTCCCTGAAGTCAGAAAGCTCTGGACTTAATCTTCTGGTGATAATATGGATGCATTCTTATGGGGAGTTCAATATTAGGGCAAAACAGTTGGTTGGTGTTTATCATTTCTTAATGGCTGATTTACCCAGGTAATTTTATGATATAAAACTCAACAATCTCTATAACATACAATTTCCGAACTGTGGTTTATGAAGTATAATGTCAGTCAACAGATAAAGAACACAGCTTGTTAGCATAAATTGTTACGTAATTTTGTCACAAATACATGAGAAATCAAAAGAAATAATTTACCGAATCATTATCAAATTTGTTCTTAAATGGGCTTCAAGTATCAGTATATCAAACTAACTGATTTTCAATAAGCATTAACTAGTCTAACTGATGTTACACCATATGCGGAAATATTTCTAAAAGCAAACTGCATTCAATATTTTGCAAACGAAATTGTAATAGTTGCGTAAGTGCATAAGGAGTAACTAATAGGGTGTCTACATTTCTAGTTATGTTTATCACATACATAGAGATTTGAATCTCTGATCATTTTTATTCTACTAATATTCTCTAAAATTACAACAACTGAGTTCAAATCTCTAAAAAGGAACTAATATAATAAAGCTGAAGTAGTGCGCTGTGATTTTTTTTACTTATATCACGTCTTTGAAGGAATATAAGAGTACCGTTAACAGTATGACGACTTTGGATTATTATGAGGGATAGAAGTTACTACTACCCAAACCATGGTATCCCGTAAAGTAATTCCTAGACCTAGAAGAGGTTGCATGTAAAGTCAGCAAACACAGATTTTATTCAGTATATTGTGCACATAAGTTTGTAAAATTGTAATACTATAGAGCTATAGCATTATTCTCAACACAGTAACTCAAATAGAATTTCTTAACTGTATATACATCGTGCACAAGATGATTACCCGTGTTCGTTTGCAAGTAAACATAATAGTGAGAATGTAACAAAGGAATAACGGGATAAACCTAAGAAAAATAAGAAGTCGCGTAAGTTTTAACTGTTGCTCTAATACCATCTTTACTTTGGTCAGATCCATTTTTCAGCAAGTTGCCGCCACTGATATGTTATGGTGGAAAATGAGAGGGTTTTTATTTGCTTTCTACTGTTCGTAACACGATTCATCTTATAGAACTACGAGGATCCTGTTATATATTTGACACCCCTGGATACTGCTACTGCCGACGTAATCCTTAATAATTGTACTTCAAACCGTATTCTACGACTTGTTCCTTTGCAAACCTAAAATTATCCTAAAAGATGAAACCTGTAGGAGGATTGTACTGCAAAGACATCTAAGACGAGACGAGCAAACAACATTTATTTAAGCCCATTCATTTAAATATCAATTTGATTAAGGTAATTATTTGTTAAAGGAACTGATCAACTGTGAATACACTTTATAAAAATCAACATAAGTGATTATTTTGACAATCAAATACAAAATTACAATTCAATTAAGTAATACAATTAAATTTTATAGCACGTACTCTGTAGTGTAACCCATATTGGATCAACTTGTTGCAGTGATTGTTTATAAATCAAGTTTACCAAGAATCAATACGAGTTCTTTCGATTGATTTACTAAATAATTTTATCTTAGGGGATTTGGAATCTTCAATACAAATACATTGATCAAAAACTGTAAATAACTTCAAGTGACTCTCTCAGCAATAAAAAGGGGCTTCCGGTAAATGCAGTATGATGTTAAATGCCTCACGTGTAAGTAACCACTAACGTGAACATGAAACGGAGACAAAGATCGGAATTTACGGCTTTGAATTACTATACATTCAATGAGCCTTTGTTTATATTTATTTCGGTACCACCTACTTATCATGGTAAATGAAGTAAATACAATATTCACTTTAAACATTATAACTTTTTATCATTGAAACTCATAGACGCCATACTAATTAGGAGACTAAAGCCTAACTTTTGCATTTAATAGTTGGTGATTAATGACCGTACTGCTTACTTAAGATGAAAATAAAACATATTTTACGAACTATATCTTAATTTTTTATAAAAGCCTGATTTATAATTTACCTGTTTTCTGTTTTATCTTAGTAGTCTGAACAATATTATAGAACAATCACCCTAATTATTTATAAAACATGGGAACTATAATTTTATCTTCAAAGCCATTTACTTACTATTGATGATGAACAAGTCGTTGAAAATTCTAAGTATGATAATGCTTTAACCTATATCGATTGAATGACCAGTGAAAGTGAAGTAAAATAATAAATGCATCCTGTTCTAAAAAAATTGTCATCCAGCAGATAATGTTCATCATAACCTCTGACAGCCGAAAACACAGTTTTATCCAGAGAGCGCGGAGTATTTAGATTTAAGAGTTTGAATCAAGGTGACTACACTTTTGCTTTAAACTTCTTGTACGACATCGCTCTTATACAATAAGATTGATGATAGCTGTCTAGAACTGGCACTAGGAGAGGTTTTCTGAAATTCACAAACAATATTTTCTATTAATACTCAGTTTACTACAAATAAATTTTTATTACTCCTGGTTTTTCATTTAATTATCAGCTGAAGTCAAATAGGGATGATGTATTACTCCAAACAGTTTTGCTTTTATTCTTTTAAAGTAGCTTCTAATTTCAACGTCACTCTTCATTCACTAAATAAGATAGTATTAATAATTATCGTCATACTTATATAAAAGCAATTTACACGTAAAACATATATCTCATAAACGGTTTTGATATCTGCATTATTTACATTGACAGCTCTTTTGAAGCCTCACTAGGATTTCTCAAATCAGCGTCCCATCAATCATTACCAAGAATTATCAATGATTCAATATATACCTCTATTATGTGGAAGGGCCTAATGAAATTACTGAACCACTTGACAGATGAAGAGCGTTTGTTTTGGCATGAACAATTGCTAAACACAAGTAAATCTAATTATTCAAAGGTTGAAACGAGTGACATCAAATCATTAATTAGTGATATCGATCATTTTCATTCGGAAGAATTACTCTTATTATGGAGACAAGTCTATGAAAATTGGGTTCCACGTGATTATCTACAATATTTTTCAGATGAAACAAGGTATTCGAATGAACATAAGAGCCATTTTTTCAATTTTTCACCGGTACATAATACTTTCTTTTAAATAGCAGGAAAAGATGCAAATAATGACAACCTAGAGAAAAACAAACTTAGTGACATCATTTATGATTGCATACATAGTGACTTGCAAAATATTAATCTGTTGGAAAAAGCATTCAGAAATTTAAAGTTACCAATGATGCGATGGCATCAATATCAAAAATTATTTAAGGGGAAAACAGTTTACCGATCGGCACAATGAGAAAAGATTCAAGTGTTGATGATAGTAGTAATTATAAAAGATTGAAGGACGCCATCAGAAAACGTTGATAAATAGATATCATAAAATAGAAGTAAAAAAACGAAAAGTAATGTTAGACCTTCTTTACACAAAGAATTTTAACTGACGGTTAGTCACAGAATCGATAGTGGAAAGGTTACTAATTTTTCTCCTTTTGAAGTGAATAGTTTGACAACATAGATGATGCTGATGCAACATTCTGGGGGGATCAGAATGACTCAAATCGACAGAGAATTATTGTATTCACCTTTTGGAAGCCATACCGGATTTACGTTTAGAAAGCGTTCAAACCATGTGGCCAATATAACAAGTTCTAGATGGTCTAGTAAACTTTTAAATGTATATGAACGTGGTTCAAAGTGGAAGTTGACCTTCAACATACCCGAAATCGTAGGTTGGCAAAAAAAGTAATGAGAAGCTTTTAGTATGAAATGTTTCGTTTTTTTGAGTTAGTTAAACGGTTTTTGATTAGTGCTTGGCGGAGTTTTTACTTTTTGTTATCATTTGTATCGTCACTGCACATTTGTTTAGTTTTTAAGATATGAGAGTGGATGAAATCCCTCTTTCTGTTAAACAGGACTCAGGTTTAGAATTCGAATATTGTCTATTCTAAGTTGCTTTGCAATATTTAGATCTCTGTAAGTAACAACCTAACCATATTTTCAACAACAAGTCAGTGGAACGATATTCTGTGGTTCTTTTCATTCTAATGTAAAATAAATTGGTGACATTTGTTGGAAGGTGGTATTCTGGTTCATACTTTTGTTATAATTTACTGATGCTTGTTTGTAGGTGAAAGTAAAGTATTTCCTAGATTTGCCATAAAACAATTTTCTAAGATATGCCCCATGTCTAACTTCATGGTGACTTTATCAGTTGTTCCTTATAAGTTATTGTTAAATCTACGCCATATATTAAAAGTAGAAGCAGTTGTTTTAGACTATGTTTTAGAATACCGATATCAAAGTTGTTATTCTCCGTATGGTCAAATGGAAAGCATATAGTCTGCGTGAGAGAAAATGTGCAAAAAGCGGAATAACATTTGATGATATCATCTTATTATGGATTACTTTGAGTCAGCAATATCACAAGAAGCGAGTTTGCTTTATGTAACCATATGATTTCTGATAGGTTACAAAATTTCTGCCAGCAATCATATGGCACTATGAGTTCCTTCCTTTTAGTTATCATATGTGCAAAAACTGGAACCTTTATTAACTGATTAGTCTACTGATATCAGATAATTTTCATGACTCGATATTTATGGAATACTCTTGACTGAATAATTTGGTGTCTTTTTTATATTAGGATATCGAGATACACTTATTACTGTTCACATGTATTGATGCACATATTCTTCACCAAATAGTTAGTAATTTTCTTATTTGTAGCAATTTCTATGGTTTGTATCCTTCTTAGTTGTAATAAAACATAATTTCCACGTTTGATAACGTGTACCTGATACCCGTATGTTAACAATCATACTTCATGTACACTTAGGAATTTAATTCGTTCATAAGTGAAGAGATAAGTGAAAATTGACACAATCCACCAGCATAAACTGAAATCCTTTTCAAGATATTAGTACGATACAGTATATAATTTCCCTTGCTATGATTATTCACTGTACTCATGATGAGACATTATTACATCGATCACTAAGATAGAAATTAACAATTTACCTCAGAGATGTTGTTTGTAATTCGTTCCCTTGAGAAACATTTACCGTAATAAGGTTTTATTCTTCCTTTCTAGGAAAGTATTTATCAATCTAAATCTTGTTATCAAAAAACTGCTTTCAATTATTGAAAAAGCACATTATGATACATCGTCGTCAAATTCACACATCGGTATCGGTCATGAAGTGGGTGATTTTAAAAATTTCTCTAGTCCTAAAGACTATTTAAAACAGAATTTAACCGTTCAACAACACCAAAAAAATGATGCATGCTTTTCTATGTTTAATAATGCGCATGGAGTAAGTAAAAAGTGGTCTCATTCATGTAGTTCATTAAGTAAAATCCAGAACAATCCACAGCCTTCTAACAATCGAGACACGGAATGCAATGCAAATAGAATAAATTTTAGGCAAATGAGAGAGTTATTAAAACTCAGGTTAGTCTTCCTTATTTTATATTTTTAACGCAGTGATAATAAAGAATCCATTTCCTTAGCTTTTCGTTGTTGAGGTTGCATACTTATTTTGTGAGGTCAATAATAATTGGATTCATTTTGAGCATGATCACTAGTCATACGTCTTATATTCTACTCGTAACTTATCTACGAACGTCGCACTCAATAGAGCATTATATTCATCCATTTTTAAGGAAATGAACAGCTTCAAAGGTTATTTTAATATGAACAGAGTGTAGTGAAATATTTTTGATATAAATCACATTTTTTAATATCCATAAAAATTATTGGATATTGTTGTCTATAATGACGACTGTTGCAGTGTGAGTGATATGGTTGAATTCCTAGTTTGCTCGTAAAACACATTTTAGACGTCTAAGTCACCAGTCGAGTGACTCAGCATACGAATGTATCAGAAGGTAATAAATGACAACCGTGTAGAATATATCTAAACAGAATACTATGACAATAAGTTACTTATTTGTTCACAAATTAATAAATAATTATGAAGATAAAAATTATAAAACAGACAGTAATAATATTTTCCTTCCCAAAGTAACAGAGTGTTTCTTTGTTAATGAGTTCCATCAATCTTGTTAAGCTGCTGTCTGAAATTCCACAGTATACTCAGATCATTGAAAATACTTGAAGTATTTTGCTACCAACTACTCAGAGTGCAGAGAAACAACATTTTTTCATCAAAACATTTGAAAATGTAACAATTTTCTAATTAACGTTTACCAAACTTTAGATGAAAATAAATTCCTACCTTCATCAGTTGGTTTGGGCCACCGTAAAGTTTAAACATGTCAGTATCAGTTTTACGTATTATAGAATTCAATTTAAGTATTTGCTGAAAATTGAATTGAGGGGGTTTTGCAGAGATAGGTGTTAAGTGTGGTTGTTTGTGCTCGTCACAGAATAACTGATGTAGTTCAGACTTGTCAGGAACAAGATAATTATCTCCAATGACATCGGATGATCATCGCGGTATATATCATAACTTGATTGAAGTGAAAATTCTTTCATCAAACGCCGGTCCATTGGTGTAGATGGTTAAGCGTTTGCTATAGGTTTGGTAAATTTGGTAAAAATGTTGTATAATTTACGGTATACGTGAAGCGTACTGTTTCTATATTATTATTATTATTATCTGTTGTCATTAAATTATGTATCATGATGAAATAGTAATCTCACTGTTAGTTTACCGTTTCTTCACTTAGAACTCCAGAAACAATGTTTATTCCTGTTGCTTTTTTGCTTTGTATTATTGCTTTTCCAGTCATCAACAGCTTTTAGAACAGATTTATCATGTAACCGAAATGGTTGGCATTGCACTTGACACGGACATGGAGGATACAATCAATGAAGTACACCTTTCCTCCGTTAGCAATCATAAAAATGGAGCTACTAATTACGTAAGGAACGGTTTAACAAAACGTAATATGTTTACAAACCCGTCAACTCCAGGTTTGCAAGTGGTAGCGAAATTACTAAGTGCTATGCTTGATTTGGAAACACGACTAGATACAATAAGTGAGAACCAAATTGTAGCAGAGAATATAACAAACTCTGACATTAAGTGCAACCTTGAGCTCTGTGCTGGAGACGATTGGAGACGCACTCCTCATTTATCTTTTCAAGAAACTGCTTCGTCGTCAATGAAAAGTGGATTAAGTGATTTGTATGTGAATGATATTCAAGACCGTCAACATATAAAGATGACTGAAGATATTTTAAAAAATGAAGGACATAAAACAGAATGTGTTACATCGTCTGTGGTAAATGAAAAGTATCATGAAGACAATTTCAAAGAAATAAAACGAAGTTATTTAGAGGAAATAGGTACTTTAGTCGAATCTGAAAGGAGCCTATGCGAATAATCTGTTCATTAAAAATGAATTTGCACAGAAACATACAAATTTACAGAAATTAAAGACTTCCTATTAAAGAATTCATTCTATATTGTTTATTTGTACATTGTATGCTCACTTAGGTTGAAAAAACATTACGACTGTGTTTCGCAAATTGCCAACATTCTTTTAACCCACCATTTCTTTCAATTTTTTTTATTAGTAACATTGAAACTTTGAAAACTTACGCTAACGTTTATTTGTTTATTTTTCATTAAATTCCCTTAGTTTATCACTTTTCATTTAATGTACTCATTTGTTTAAATAATGTAATTAATTTTAGTTTTCCATAATCAGAATCATTACAAAAATGAAATGGACAGAAAAGTGAATTCATTGTATTCAACTGACTTTTCATAACAAAACAAAAAAGAAAAACAATTCAGATAATCTCCATTTATCATTTAGATTAATTAAGTTCATAAATACAAACTTCAAATATTATTTTGTTTTATTTATTCAAGTAAAATAACTATTTAATTATGAAAATTTAGTGTGTTTCGTACAATACACTATTGACGTTCATCTGATATGATAATAATAATATTTTGATAAATGAGATATTTTTATAACTGATAAAATAACTTCGAATCAAAATATCAGTAAAGTTAGCTAGTGAGGTAAGTGAATGAAAACAGTAAGGATCAATAATGGGTGTCAAAAAAATCGGTTGTTGTGCGAACTATTTTAAAACTACATGCCAAGACAAAAACTATATCCAAAACTGTTATGTGTTTACTTGATTTTCGTGGCTATTTCAATTTCGCGATTCTGTAAAGTCATGAGGCTACCGACAAACGTTAGTAGTTTTTAAGTAAAATGGGGTGGTTTTAACTAGGAACAACATACTGATACCAGTCTCCTAGCATCATCAAACAATCGAAACGCTTGTAGAGTATTGTTAACATCGTGAATATTCTGCAAATACTTCATGAATAACAAATATTTGTGAAGTGTTTTCTATATTTAGTGTAGATACCTTATGGCGAAAGACAGAATCAAGCGAGAAAGTGGTTCTTTCCATTTAGTTTTCATAATCGACTTATACTAATTTACATACATATGCATATTAGGTGGTTGGAAGTAGTCAGCAGGAAAACCTGAAACTCACATTTTGCAACTGTTAACACACTTCATTAACACACGGTACACGACAGTGAGTCAATAGACTTCTGGCTATTTTGCAACTTCATCGATAGAATTCAATCATCTCTAATACACAACTTGACAACCTTAACAGTAGTTACTACTTGATGAACAATTATCATGCACACGTACGTTTTACAATCATAACATAATATTAATTCAGAGATAGGTTTTCACTGGTTAGCGTTTTTTTAGCACGTTTGCTGCAGAAGAAGACCAACAATATAGCAGCAGCCTCAGCAGCAGTAGGCCTCAACATACACAAAGGGAAAAGCAAGATCCTCCGATACAAAACAGCAAACACTAACCCAATTACACTTGACGGAGAAATTCTGGAAGACGTTGAAACCTTTACATATTTGGGCAGCATCATCGACAAACAAGGAGGGTCTGATTCGGATGTGAAGGCGCGGATTGGTAAGGCAAGGGCAGCATTTCTACAACTGAAAAACATCTGGAACTCAAACCAACTGTCAGTCAATATAAAAGTCAAAATTTTCAACACAAATGTGAAGACAGTCCTGTTGTATGGAGCTGAAACTTGGAGAACTACGAAAAGTATCCTACAGAAGATACAAGTATTTATAAACAACTGTCTGCGTAGGATTCTTCGGATCTGTTGGCCAGATACCATCAACAACAACCTGTTGTGGCAGAGAACTAATCAACTTCCAGTTGAGGAAGAAATTAGGAAAAGACGCTGGAGGTGGATTGGACACACACTGAGGAAACCATCAAACTGTGTCACAAGACAAGCACTGACTTGGAATCCTAAAGGCCACAGAAACAGAGGAAGACCCAAGAACACACTGCGTCGGGAATTGGAAACAGACATGAAGAGAATGAACAGCACTTGGGAAGAACTAGAACGGAAAGCCCAGGACAGAGTTGGCTGGAGAATGCTGGTGGGCGGTCTATGCTCCACTTGGAGTAACAGGCATTGATGATGATGAATTCAGAGATAGCGGTACATAATGATGTTACATTTTGATAAGTGATGACTTATTCGGCAATCGTATTACCACCACAAGTGTTTTTAAAAATTAATTCGAATGAAGAACACCAATAAAGTGACGCCTTGGGTAAAGTATGCAATATTTGTGTGCATTAATTCAGGAGTGAATGAATTGGAATACTTAGAATCTAAAGAGCATCCAATACCAGCATTGATAAATATTTATCAAAGAACCAAATAATTCTATCAGATAGTAAGAATAAAACGATGTATGTTACAGTTAGATAACCTTTTAATAGTAATTGTTACTCCAGAACAACTCGAAACACCTCGTGTTTACTGGCTTATCAACTGTATATTACCATTAAGCACATAATATGTTTTGTATATTGGCAAAATTTTAGAGTTTTGTGATTGTTTAATAAAATCAATTTCGATGAGTGACTACCTCGTAATTGGGACTAGTTTAAAAGACAACGAACAGGTGGGATGTGCTATTGTGTATTAAGAATAACAACTAGCATAATCCAACCATAGTGTCGACAAAAGTTTATGGTTAGGGTGGTTAGTGCATATCTGCAGAGTATTCATCGCGTGGTTATTAAATAAAAAAGACAAACGTAAAATGAGGTAGATTCAAGTGTAAAAAAATGTGATGTGAAAAGAGTAGTGATTCGGGTAAAACACCTCATCCCTCTAAATGAGCATTTAATACAACTACACTAATTCGTGCTTACCAAGTAACTAAGGCGACGACAAGTTATTTTTTATTCTGTAGCTGGAAAGTCTTCTGGTTACAAATATATCCAACTCAGGATATAAGTACGAGTAACTTTAAGCTGAAAAAAAAAGCTGGAAAAGTCCTATAATTATTACACTTAAACTGTACATTTACCAAGCACCAACTACCTGTTTGCAGAAAAATGGAGGGGGGGGAACGTACCTATAAGTGAATCACATAATTGTTATTTATGTAGCGTAAAGACTAAATCCTATGATATTTTAGGACTTAGAAGTCATATTAAATATTGTGATCCATGAAATGAGGAAAAATATATCTCAACTTCCATAGTCAGATCAGTAGATTCGAAGCAAGTGCAAGTCAATCAGTAATGTAATATATCGCTAATTACGTGTCAGCTTGAAACCGCGGAGTCACTTGCAAATAAATGGATTCTCAAGCACGGATACCATCAATTTCGTGTGATATATACGGAAATTTAATTAAAAATAAGTAACGATTATAGTTTTAAACTCGAACCACTATGACTATTGTCAAATTACGTTTTACCATTGCCTAATGCCTTTCATATTATCTCAGATTTCACTATGCCTGTTGCATAACTGTTTTCTGTTTTGAATGTGAATAATTTACAAGTAGTCACGTTCATATTTTATGTTGAATGGAAAAGATAATCATTATTACTCATCATTTTTTGTCAATCACTTAGCAGTAAACAATAATGTGTCCATTTGTATATTGCTTGATGAAGGAATAAATCGTCATACACTCTACATAGCATTGACTCCAAGAATACTTTTATTTTAAGGTTAGTGATTCCTTGTCTTTATGAGCTTCACAAACAAGACGTAAGCGACAGAACTTGAAAAGACTGGTAGTATTAGATTATACAAAATGAATCAAAATACTTTGGATTAGTTACTAGACGAATTCACTAGGAACCCCAATATGTCCTGTACTATATAAGAGTAAACGTGTTCTGGCAAATCACTCCTAAATCAAGTTCTTTTTATCTTTGTAATTTACGACTGAACTTAATTATTTAACTCTCCACCCCTCAATATATAATAAACTTTAATACTTTTATTTTGTTTCAATCAATTTTCATGATCATAAATCATATGATTCACTAGGAACAAATTAAATGTTCAGGGTTTACAACTCGATGTTTTCTTTAAAATATAACAAAATAAAAAGCCTCATTCTCAATCTTTCTTTCCAAATGCACAATTTTAAAATATCAGAAAAGCGTTTCTTCACCAAGAGAATAAACAATAACAATTCAATTGCGATAAAATAGGCACTGATAAATTGAATGATTAAATGGGTTAATGGAGTGAATTCATAAATTTTTTATGGCACTATTTAGTTTAAACGTCTTCGCATATACGTCAACATTTTCTCAGAACATAACAAAATGGCATAAATAATCTAAATGGTTTAAATTGTTTAAGTCACATTTTCACTGGTTACCTTTAAACTAAGTGAATGTGTGATTTAGGAGTGTTTAAAACTTAAAATAAATTTTATATTTATATAAACGATAAATTTAAAGGCAATTCAATATTATCCACTGTTAATATAAACAAAACTAATACGAAATCACTTTGAACTCTTATTTCTGAGGTCTATTTAATTTGTGATACTACATTACAAAATAAAATGTTGCTTGCTAATACTTGTATGTTAAAACTGTTCATTTTCAATAAACCCGTCACATTGCATGTTCATATAAAACGAATGTCACTCAAAATAACGCCATATTTTTTTGACAACAGTAACGTCTTTGTCTTGAAAATATTCAATGTTCTCTGAGTAACATTTGAGTTATTTGGAATTAATTTGTTGTAATTCATACTTGGACCTCTGTTGCTAAACCTATAACACATTTCTTGTATAAAAGCTTTTAGTTTTCTATGTCTGGATAAACTTTCAGACACACCTACATCGTCTTCAGCGTTGCATTATAACCTTCGTAATTAAATCCGGACAAAATAAATAACGTGTACTTTTGCTGTAATTTCCATATCACCACTGACCTTCTTGATGCTCGGATCTTTTAAGGAGCAAAATATGATATTAAAATTGTTAGACCTAGTGATCCCATTTTTTTTAACTCACAATACATGCAGCCGACGAAAATGATCCTCTATGTATATCTGTTTTCTCTAGTAATATTGCACAATTTTCTCACATAGTTTAGAACATCCAACATATGCATGAACGATGCACTTGTTTATCATTTACAAGAGCTCATAGAACTTCAACCTTTCGAGGTCAAATGTTGCCAGAATGAGTCATTAAAGACAGGTGTATGCATCAATGATATTCAGCGTAATGTATGTATGGCTTCCGTTGTTTTTTATTCCGTTAATATTTTGAAAGAAGGCACCGTTATCATATTTTAGAATATGTCATTAGTGGTGTTTTAATACTGCAACAATATTGTAATGTTGTTGTGGCGATGTTATTACTTTTTTCAAATAATAATTACAAGTTATTACGAAAATGAGTCATACTAACGATAAATTAATAGATGAATCTCAGCAATCCATTAACCATTAGCCTATGGATAGCTGGATTAAGGTTTATAAACCTAGGATACAAAGTTCAGCCAGTTGCTAGAGTTCACTTTCGCGACAAACATCGAGTAAACCATATTTTCGAAATTTTCATGATAATCTTTTTGTCATTAAGTTTTTATGCAAATTATGTTGCACAACGTATTTCAAATTAGTAAATATTTGCCATAATGTATGGTAACAATAAATGAATAATCTTACCAAATGATTTTGATATCAGGAAAGTATATGGAACTTCATTTTGGCGGCAAATTTTAAAGTAGACTAACATCTGTTAAATAAATAATATAAACTGGGCAGTGTTGATTAATAATCTCATGCATGTTTATCATTATTCATCCTGGTTTAAAAGTTACTCCATACATGATTAGGATAGAAGACATTTGTATATCTTAACCAACACGATACCGTCCAGACATTAGAACGGAATCTAAACTACTCTGTATTAAAAGGAATGTAATTAGTGGTATATTAACACGAAGATTCCAAGAATCCATAGTAGGAACGCTAAGGGCAGCTAAGTTACTTGCTACTTTGAAGCTAAACCAGCATTCACACGACAGGTAATGGGTAAGGCGACCACAACTGGCTTCTCAATGTTGATATATTAATTTAACAGCTTATATGGAACTAGTCGTATAGGCCTTACTTGGGTCTCTGTCGATTAGCGCTAGTAAATATTTCCTAACATGTTTGAGAAAAAGAATAGCTAGATTTTTAACATTGATCTCTTATCCCATCAGCTGGTGTCTGAAAACCACGTAAAAATTGAATAAAATGTTTTACTGTCATTTCTCAAAGAATTTACCTAGATGATCACAGACTTCTGCATGTATTCGATATCACCGGAGTCAACCTCATAAAAAAGAGGCATTGTTCATTCAAAAGATGTATGTTTAACGCTCCTATCTGTTGTGGCCACTAGTGCAGATGAAATATCAGAATAGACTTAACTGCCTTACTATTTATTGCTTTACAAAACTGAAAACTGTTAGCCTTCATATTACGTTTGATTTACTTTCTACTGTTGACGATTAATTGCTTAACTGAATCCTAAATTACTTACCGGGAACTGCACAATATTTTAGTTCAGTGAGAACAGTATTTTACTAATTTCACTTAACATGTATATAGAGTAATACATTTTGCATGTCACAGCCATCCCAGTTTAATCATAACTACAGTAATATTAGCTTGTATTGAAAAGCTTCAGATTTCCTGTCAATTTCAGGCATATTTTCTTGTTTATAATTGCATTAGTGTATTATAATATAGTTAAATTAGATCATATTTATATACTAAATTAATAACAAAATTCTTCTTAAGTTCATTCAATTACAAAACCGTAATTGACATTAGCAGTGAGTTTACCTTTTCAAAGATACACATACATTCATAAATAAATAACTGACTATGAGTGATCAGATATGTTTACTGACTATCTCATTCCATTTAAACCTAATTGATTGAATTACTAATTAAGTAGTTCATGTTTGTCTCTTTAGATAAATAGTACAGAATGACTGAGCTGTATTATTTATTCCTAGCACTGAACATACACAGATGTATAGACGTTTATATAAGAATGAATTAATAATGCCAAATGATTGTCACTTTATTATGATTTATGAATTCATACTGATCTAAAATTAGTATTAAGATATATTAATAATTGTCATATAAATTATATTGTTTGCTCGTAAATATATTTATCAGTTTTGACATCACTGTTGCCTAACAAAATTATCATTCTGAATCTAATGGTATTGTGGAATCATTCACTAAAAAGCCTTAGTGATTACCGTTGTTGTAGTATAAAAACAGACGTGATCTAGGATGCTTGCCATCCATTATGTAGTAATTATGGAAACACGTTTAAGTATTGGTAAGTAGCCTCTAGATAATGCGCATTACGTTATATGTGGGCATGTAGACATCTAGCTCTAATGAACTACTGGAATTGCATCCTCTTTCGTTTAAGTAAAGTGCCTTCCTTCATATCACTTCAAATCGCAATTATTTATTTGTATATTGAATAACAGTTATTTAACGCAGTTGCCAATCACTTTTAAATACGGTTTATTTTCAAATAGTGACATAACAAATGACTGCTTTAAATGAAATTAACTGTAAGAAGTGGGTGACATTGGAAAATAGTCATCTGCACTATCATCGTTTTATTTGTGCTTTCGGTTTATTTAATTAAACGTAAATTCATTTTCAGTGGTTACATAACAAAACTATATTGCTTCCTAGTACCAGCTGAAATCTGCTTCACAAATTTTTACGAAATCATCACTACCTTATTACCCCGAAAGGCAGTTATTTACTGTCTCATTAATGTACATAGGCCTATTTAAATCAAATTAAGATCTGCAATTCGTAATGAATACTGCGATAAGATTTACTAGACCTTAACAAAACATTTGGATTAATTATGTATATTAATAAGTATCCAAGAAACCGTAATTAATTTAACCAAAGTAGTTTGCAGTCAAACTAAACACTGACTGGCGATTCTAAAAACAAACCAAAGTTCAACAGCATGAATCACTGATTAAAAAACGGCATTCTATGATGTTTTGCTAAGTTCGCTATGAAAGCGAGACCAACTGCCGGTCGATTTATCCATTTTAATGATTCATCATTCAATGCTAGCACATTAAGAAATTTCATTCTGTAGATATAACTAACCTAATATAGCACTACCTGAATATCAAGAATGAATACAATCTAGCGAAATCGTACTCATACTTCATGATTGTATGTTTATTATTAAAGTTCTTACCAAATTTGCGACGTAGATAGTTTGATAGGAAAATATTATTTATAGTTCAGTCTACTGGTTTTGCATATAATTTAGTGCTGTAGATGTTGTTTTACCATGTAACTCCATCTATTCTAAATACTTTTAGAACTGCTAGTTAAACAGATTCCATAAAGCTTCTATATGCTTATTCGTCTGTAGTTTTGAATTATCTTTCCTCTTTAGAAGTTCAATGTAGAAAACAGTTCATGTTTTACTCTAAAGTGAACTTACATTCATCAGTACGCCTTGACTGCAAATTGTTTGGTGTTTGTCCCAAGCAGTTTATTGTTAGTATATAATAATATTTTGCACACTCAAAATGTTAAAACGGTTATATGCACGACATCTCATCTTTGGTGGACAGGATTGAACAGTTAATGCCTACTAGTTAGGATTAATAGAAGAGTAGGTTACTTAAAAGTTGTCTGTATACAACTACCTAATTTGCATTTACGTCTTATAAATAACATAAAATGAGGAATTTCATTTTCGTACCTCATCATCCGCAATTACAATCACCGTATTTTTCTCTAAATGATAACGTCAAATTCGCATTTTCACCACCGAACAATTTTTTTAATAACCGGTGGAATATTTTGTCGTTTATATTGATTAAGATAGAAGCATTTTAAGTATCATTTGTATTATAAAACGCCAATCTTCCAAATTGATTTAAATTTCATTAAATTATAAAACTAAATTACACAGAAACGAATTCTCATACCAACGTTTTTAGTGATGATTGTTCTTTATAAACGCTTAGTCAATCAGGTATTTAATTTCAATGAACGTTCTTATTTCAAATTGAACTTTTAACACATAAAAAACGCTATCTAAATCGACCCTCACGATTTAAATACAGTATCTCCGTTATTAGCATACTCTGTAACGCATGAAATGATGGATGTAGTACTTCTTTAACTTTGAATAAATCTGAAACTGTGAAATAACATGATCATTAGCATTACCCTGAATAAGCAAAAATGTTAGTGGTTCCTTTGTTGTTTTTTGAATCTACATTCTTTAGTCAACATTGGTTTTGCAATTACTTTTTCAGTATGACAAAATAAAATAAATCTGCTGATAATTTTATACTACATCACATTTACTTAAGAACCAACACTATGTTGTAAAATACATGAGTACCTTATAGCAGTAAAATCTGTTTTACCATAGCATACGACTCTCGGATACAATCTCTGAAAGTGAAGGATGTCCAGCTGCATAATTTGACCAACAGTAACTTAATATGATTTTAGTGTTAGGAAGACCATAATATCCGTACAACACATTTGACACAAAATATTACTTAAAGACTATAGATCGGCTTTAAAACCTGTAATATAGACTTTCTCAAAAATATAAAACTTATGGCAACATACTTTAAATTAATTAAAATAAGCTTGTATTTTCCCGTTGATTTGTAATGGACTGAAACTGGTTAGCCTCTGTTGCCATATGTGCACCCCGAGCGGATTGCCCCGATATAGTGATAATACACACGTAATGTTTAAGTTGGATTGTGACTGGCAAGTGGAATTCAGAATGCGCGTTTCGTTCTACTTGGGACTTATCAGCTTGGTGCACCTGAATTTCAATATTGATGTTCACACTGGAGTCCGAACTCACGCCACTTCGTGCCAATCGCCACCGCATTTACCACTAGGCTACTGTGTCCAGACAGTCATACTTGTGCAACGCGTATATATCTAATTAGAATAAGTTTGTATCTTCCGGTTGATTTGTAATGGACTGAAACTAATCAATCTTTGTTATCATGTTTTACAAACACCCTTTATGGCAACACCAAATCTACGAATGAAATTCACTCGATACAGGCTCATCTGTCTGTCGTCTGGCTAACATCGATTTAATCCTCACTTATTATGTTTAAAAACAAGATTCTGGAGAACAAGAATAAGTAACTAAGAGTCTGTGAAAAGAAAGACCAATGGATTCTGACTCATTAGCCAGCAAATACTGTGCTCACTGTGAAACTCAAATGTCCTATGTTTGATCAATCGTATGGTTGCAGGCAAAAGTGTAAAGTCTTAAGCTAAGAGCAAAAGGTTATCCACAATACTAAAGATTTCAGTGGTGCTTCAGTAAGCATTATAGAACTATTTATATTTACTTATCGACTGGATTATGTATACACTACTCGTCCGTCTTCAAATTATCTCAGGGTATATATGGAACTTGTTAGAATTCTATGAATAAATCCTCACCGTTTTATCAAACTATAGTCATCGCCATATGTAGGTATATTATGTAGAAACATCGACGTGCATTTATTGTAAAAAACAGTTCTGCATACGGTATTAACATCTCTTGATTATTTTATATAACAAACAACAACTTTTAAATATATTTTATTTGAACGACAGTACTCAAAGCTGCTTCTACAAAAGGTCAACAGATCCGGATAGCATCATTATAATTTTGCACCTTAATGTAATATGTTTAGTGTGCTATATTATTTGTTCTAATCAGATGCGACAGGTAGAGACAGCTTTCTGTCTGTTTTTAATACATATTGTGTTCCCTGAGTCGTGTTTCCTTACATGGTCATATCTATTCTCTAATATCGTGGTAAGTTTCGCTTCTATTCAAAAGTTTGCTGTCAAATCAGTCTTCTAAACATTGTTAACTTACATGACATTTCTAGGGTTTGACATTTATAAACGCAATAACAAGGTAATCCCTATGTTTTTCTGGAAGAAATACACTCGTTATAACTGATGGGGATACATCTTGCTGAATAAATGAAACATCCATGTTTTGAAACCAGGCGTTACATGATTAAACCATTATGGCGGACTACAGAGAATAGTTTAGTTACTGGAAGTGATGATATGTAACAGTGGTTAATCACCATACTAACAGTCAACGACAACCTACAACAAAAGTCAGCTGAATACTGACTATATTGTTTGATGGTAGTAAATAAAGTATGGCATTCATTGTAATTAACCTTCATAATACCGTATACATATATGACTTGTTACTTCAAATGATAAATTAGTGGACATTTTGGAAAAGAAATGTGTGCATGATTGATTAACCTGAAGATTCTCAGGACGTATTGCTTTTATTTACTTTACTGAGTTATTATTCATTAACAAATGAATATTGCAAATCTTGGCCAAGCATAGTTATAAATAATAATGATCAGTTTGGAATGAGCTCCAATTATAAGTCAAGTTTAGATTTTGTACTCCTTGTCTTAGTATTTTCTAATTCGTTGGCTATTTAACGGTTTTTTAATAAAACAAGTTCATTTCATGTCTATTAACAGATTCACTGAAAAACTACACCGTTTCTTCTTGTTACTTGCAAAATCTCATTAAGTTTAATGAAACATTTAAATGGAAATTCGTCAAGATTTGGTAGAATATGTCTGCAGAAATTGTCACAGAGACAGTAAACAAATTAAATAAAATGAATATTATCCTGGAAACACTTAGTGTAAATAACTACCTTAAAGGGTTTTAAAAATGCTATCAACAACGGTAAATAAAGAAAACCAATTCATATTTAAGGAGAACAGACCAGCACTGTAGTGATCCCAAATCACATTGAAATAACGAGGAAATCAGGAGGACACTTAACAAACAAAATATAGAAGTGCATATTCCTGCAAACAAGACCATAAGATCAACTCTGATGAAAGTTGCAGATGGAACAACTAATTCATGTTTAGGAAATAAAGTGCAGTGAGCGTAGTACGATTTGCGTGAGAGAAACATCTAGGTAGCCAAATATTAGGGTAAAAGAACACAAACGTAACTTGAAATATGCTCCTCGATCTTTAAAAAATTTGTGAAAGCTTGGAAATAGATCAGCAATTCTACATTAAATCTTGGAAACGTGCCATAAAATTGACACAGATAATGCCAAAATACTTTAAAACGGTTTCGCCTCATATAAAAAGCGGCTGAGAGCTGAATCAATACAGATATATGGACGAACTCGAAGAACTTGAATAGAAGTGATGGAATTCATTTGGCTACTCCATACCATCTGTTGATAAACAAAAAAGCCCAATTGTTAATATCTTTCTCATCGATATTGCTAATTACGCCAACAACAGAAACAGCAACAATTATTAGTTAGTCAACTATTGTATTGAATTTATCGTCACTTATTTTGTTTAACAATGTTACACACTGTCAATCATCATAGTCGTTGGTATAAACAGGCAAGCCAGTGTTATTTGGCTATCGACTCCGTAGTGCAAATGTAATTTATAATCGAATAGAGTTAAAGTCCAGGTTTACACCAATACGTGACGTTCCTAATTTCATTCAAATTGACAAAATAAGTATAATGAATATACTTGGTTGATATCTCTCGAATGTAGTAATTAACGAATCTGAGTCATAAGATAATCAAAAATACTTGTTAATTTTAAAGTAACTCATTTAACAGGAACAGTTTTATGCATTCGGTTTTAAAGCAAGGTATTCATGTCAAGAATAGTGGCATCATAGGAGAACACGGAACACAAAGCCTTAAATTAGCATCAAACATTTGACTTACTAAAAAGAATTTAAGTGTTTTAACTATTACGCCTTCATTTGGTTATGAAGAAGTCGATGGTATTGATTGAAGTCTTCTCATATATTAACTAGTATATAATGGTAAGGTGGTTACGTTATTACAACGTGTGACATACATTCCGTTCACTTTAGTCGACATCATTCTTACAAAGTATTTGAATCAGGCAGCACATAAATATAGATATCAGAATAAAATTAGGAATCATCATTGATTTCCTTGAAAATTTCGTTCTTCACTCAGTTTCATAACTATTTCATATTTAAGAAAAGACTAGAGAAGCGAAAGAATTTCTTTTCAATTAGTTTTTTATCAAAGCTCTACTCTAATATATATGTATATATAGGTTTACAATAGGTTTAAAATCATTATCAAATAATTGGAGGTGTGTTACATAATAATTTTACAGGTTCAGAGGTGTTTGTAAAATAATTACAACTAATTTACAAAGCAAATAAGACATGAAGGTGAATAAGTTAATTATCTTTTTGAAAGTTTGCATATGATAAATGAATGGGTTGGCATACTGTTGATTACATAATATCTATTGAGAAGAAACCGTTAAAGCAATTATAAGAAATCTGATGGTCAAGACAGTTACGTAAGAGTTAAGTTGCACCTGTAGAAATATTATGCAACACACCATCAATTATTGGGTAACGATTTTAAACCTATTGTATATATATATATATATTAGTGTAGAGCTTTGATAAAAAAAACTAATTGGAAAGAAATCTCTTCGCCTAAATGGGAATTTTTTCATTATTTCATATTTACTAGAAAACAGTACCAAATAAATAATACTCTTAAACAACGCTTATCTGATTCTAAAAGGCAAAGCATATATCCTATAATGATGGACAACTTCATGCTTACAGCTTCTCAGGTCTTATTACGGTGGTCAAATGATATACTGCTTTCACATAAGAGTTCCTCTAGCCTAGTAAGATATGCTTACATACTTTAGTAAATACCCAATTGTGCACAATGTATATCACAGCAAGACATTTAAATAAATGAAATGATACATCGCCGAGGGATATTTAACAAGTAAAGTGGCGATGATCTTGTACATATGACAAAAACGCCTGAATGGCAACTATTGAAACAACAGAAAATGTTGGACAGGATATTTTTATTAGAGTGGTTGTAGTTCTGCAAATACACTAACCACATATAAAAACACTTATACACAAAATATCAAATTATCCAGTTTGTCACTACAATCGAAACGCTGACACAAAAGTATGAAGAAACAGATTCCCTATGAGTAAACTACTAATACAAAGTTTCCATTTCATTCTCATACATTTAATTTGTTATAACGGAGGGAAAACATCATATTAAATGTATTGGTTGATATCTTAGACCTGTTATAGTCAAGTTCTATCAACTCATAAATTTGACTGATTGATGCCAACGGTTCCCTCCCTCCCAACCAACGGATAACAGACAGAATAACTTATAAGCAAATATGAGTCATTTTATACGATAAAACAACACTCTTATTTGTAAAATATTTTACACAAAATAAGTCATATCAAAACTCAGTAGTCAAAAATCAATGTTAACTACTTATTGAGTAGGTCACTAGAAAACCAAGACCTGAATATTAGGCTTACTTATTGTTTACCCTATCAGAATGTAACATAAACGAACTTTTGTTCACTATTTTCTATAAATACCTACGACAACTCCCTTGAAAACAAGTAGTAAAAAGAACTAGAAATATATTAATGCAATTTACTTTATTCCCAAAAGAATAAGAAATTTTACAGACCATTGAATTCAATGTTAAATCTTGTATTTTATTATCATTGGCATTTGGTCGAAATCCACATTTTCTCAAAACTGTAACAAATATCAGTAATACTTATGGTGTATCCTACTTTTACATACCGAACTGCAACGTTGATGTGTAGTTAAGTAATTTTTTTTAATTCCTGAATTTACTTACTTTTGTACTTAAAATGCAATTAACTTGCACCATGTAATTTTACTTTGTTGGAAAAAACTATCACAATTATTGATATGCTTAAAAGTAAATTGATAACAGACATGTTAATTAGTTTCTTTGAATATACACTTACTATAGGAAGAGATGGTTCATTTTCCTCGTAAATCTGATATATAAAAAGAAACATACACATACCTAGTAAGTACCGAACAATAATAAAACATTCTTTTTTTAATTTCTGAACATAGTTAATGGCTTCATTCATAACAAAATGCATAATTTTTCATCATTTGTAATTAACTAAACTAGCAGTAAAAGAAGCATCTTTAAGTAACTGTTAGTATCGTTCTCATACGGCTCCTCACAATTTCCTTATTAGAATGCAAGGCGACTGAGTTCATAATACTATCATAAAGAAGGCAAGTATGTATTCACTAGTCAAGCTTTTGTTCACGAATACTATCTATTCAAAAGTATGAAAAAGATTTGCGATGGCTTAAGTAGTATATAAATTAAGGGAAAATCTGAATGTTTTCATATTTTACATATGTAAGTTATCAAAACAGAATTTACTGATTCAACTCACCTCATACAAAATGAGTTATGAATCGCTGATATACCTTTCTGATGAAAATCAACCATTTGAGCAATATTATCCAAATTACCTGTAGCTGTCTACTAATGAAATGACCTACAGTTAACTATGTAAATGGTAACAACTCAAATTATTTTACTCTTCTTATTAAAAGTGAAGCGAAAAACAATCGTTAGCTGACAGGAACCGTCTTTTCCAGATAACATTCAACCAGTGAATATATGCATCTTGTATAAATTATATAATTTATAACCAGAAAGCCAGTTATTTGCACCAATATAACGCTTAATCTAATGATGTATTAGTAAATTCGTGCTCTTTCTTCTTCAAAATAACCTAGATGAGAGTAATTTATATATAAATATAAGGCATGTTAACGGGAGTTTGTTAACTAAAATCTCGCCAACAAGCATTACTCATAGAGATTTGTAATCATTTTCTGAATATACAGTATCATTTAGTGTATACCAATTAATTTGTACTAACTTAGAAACATTCAAAAGAAATGCACTAAATTGCTCCTTATTCGATACGTGAATATATGCATTATGCTTAGGCACCAATATATTAAAGATCAGTCAGTCCATTGAAACGGAAAACATACATATAAACGCGTATTCGGAAACTTGTTTCTATGCTTTTGTCACAATCGTTTTGTAAATAAATTTGATACAGATTATTTAATCAATAATGCTGATTTCATGCTGAATAAAGATTCTAGCGCTAAAATTCTGCATATCAAATTAATGACAGTTATCTTCCTTTTATTGATATAACCAAACTTTATGGATCTAAAGTATTCCAGATTAAAATGATCGGTCAACGGTACTGCGATTCAAATTACTCTTATCCGTAGATATCATTCTAGTTTGTATCAGTGGTTACGCTGTAGGGAAGAAATATGAAAATCTGTATTATTTAATGTTGAGTAATTATTATTTGTAAAAGAGGTGTATTTTGAATATGTGATCAATCATAATCTTATAAAATGATGTAAGTACATTCAGTTGATGCCAAAAAAATTAGCGGTTAAAACTAATGCGATTTTCGTTAACGAGACATTACAATACTCTTTTATGGAAGACTTCTCGTAAACAGGTGACTCAGTGACCCTGAAAGTGCTAATAATTAAGCAAATAGTGATTAATTGAATATCTTATTCAACTCATGTGGATGATAATTTATAATAAAATGTACATAATCTTTCATCACCACTTACATTTTCCAGTTATTCTTAGCAACGCTGTCCTATATTTACACTTAGTTCTAATAATTAAAAAGACGAATTCCTATCGCCTGTTTAAATTATATTTAACGGAACAAAATGCCAAGATTGGATAGATTTATGCAATCACACAACTGATTATGTTAATTTATTACATCTTCAAAACATAAAGTGAAATACATTACATTAAAAAAGTGATATCTTTTAGTTCTCTCGTATTTCTTTTTTCTTCAATAATATAAATGTTTTGCATTATTAATCATCATAGCCAGTGTAATAACCTCGAAAATTATCATCCTTGTAATGATTATAAAGATCATGATTATACCATGGAAATGCTTCGGGATTTATTGAACGCTTACCCAAACGTACATCCCATAAATAACTACGCTTCATCATATGACGCTTTATTGGAGATTGTGTTTTCGCGGAATTATCATCAGTTGCATCGATATACTGAATAGACGAGAAGGCAAAAATACAAATTAGAGCTAATATGTAGTGAACAGACATGGTATTTTTTAGGGCTATAATTGTTATGAGCGTACTCAAATTATGAAAATAATTAGATAAATTGGATTTGAGTTATTTTGAAAATGAATTGGTGGTAATCTTTTTGTAGGTGAAAAGATTTGACACCAAAGCAACGCATCCCATTAAATAATAAATACACTAAAGATAACCAATCAAAATACATGACATCATGTTACAGAAAATGAAAAGCTTACATTCATGATTGGTCTGTGAATTATAAACCAATAGAAACAATTAAAATCCCATAAATTTTTCAAGATATTTACTGGGCGATACGCAACGTTCCTACGTAAATTAAGCGTGTCGTTCACCCCCCACCCCAGCATTCCACCCTCCTGCTATTGATCAATTTTTCTGTTCATCTGATGGGCGAGTGATGCAGGCTGACTGATATATTAGCCAAAGTCTGGGAACTGAACATCATCCCATCTGTCTGGTCTCGTTCGCTGGTCGACCCAACCTACAAAAAGGGACAGAAATCCTCTTATGGTAACCACAGAGGAATCAGTTTGACTAATATAGTATCTAAAATATGAGCCTCTAAAATCATTTGGCGTTTGTTCAACACTAGAGAACAGCATACTTGGGAAAGCCAAGCTGGTTTCAGATCTGGACGAGGTTGCATTGATCAAAAATATACACCCTTCGCCAGATTCTCGAACATAAACATATGTACCAACGTCCGACTATAGTTGTATTTCTTGAATTGAAAGTAGCTTTCGATTCCGTAGACCGTGAAGTCTTGTGGCAGTGTTTGTCATTCAAAGGTGTACCTCAAAAGGACATAAACCTTATAAAAGCTCTCTACCGGTCGAATTTGGGACTATGACGAATTGTCACAAAATTATCATTCTCAACGGAGGGGGGTCGTCAGAGTTGCCCCTTATCCCCTTTTTTATTTAATATCGTCATAGATGTACTCTTAGAAGTCTCACTCACTTCTAACTCCTCAGGAATTAACCTATACGATGAAGTTCCCAACAATATTCAGTCGCTTAAACACCTTGAGTAACAATAGAAGCATATTCCAAACGCGCTTCTCCTCTCCTAAATGCAAAATTTTACTCCAGGACCCGCCTATTTCTTCACATAGATTAGTTATAAGGAGTGAAGTAACTGAATGCGTTGACCACTTCACTTATCTCGGAAGTCTCAACACCCCTGGTGGGTCGGTGTCTGACGGAATCTCAGCACAAATTCAGAAATCCCGATTGGCACTTACCAATTTACACCACTTGTGGCGCAGGCGAGATATCCTCGTCTCTACGAACGGCCGAGTGTACTGTGCAGCAGTCCGCGCCGCTTCAATAGATGACTACGAAACGTAGACAATGGAAACCGAAGATATCCGTCGACTTCAGGTATTTGACCATAGAAATCTTCGTGGTATCGCTCGTATATCATGGGACAGTCAAATAAGTAATATTGAGGTTAGACAAAAGGTTCTTGGGAAATTTGGTAAATCAGTCGAAGAGGTCATTAACTTTCATCGACTGAGATGGTTGGGACTTGTATTGCGCATGCCCGACCACCGCTTACCTCGTCGTGTGATGTTGGCTAGGGTTAAAGTAGGATGGAAGAAGAGAAGGGGCGGTTAAACTAAAACATGGCATCAGTCCATGAAGCCCTTGACTACTGGTCTAAGCCATGTAGGTAGATGTAGATTACCTGGTTGGGGTCCGTGTGACGATCGCAACAAATGGCTGGAGACACTAGGCAATATGGCTCAAAATCTGTCATAGTGGCGCAAGTGTATCCACTCTTTACCTTCATTTGGATCTTAAATCCTATTATTCCATTCTGCACACCTTTACTTTACTCTCCTTCCTTGTATTCTGTTATTGTGTTACCTTTGTAATCTCATAGTTTTAATTTAGCATGGTTACTTGAACCTACGGGCATATGTGCCCAGTTCTACGTTGCTGATAATGATGATGACATACCCTATATTTAGCTGTTAAATAATTTATATTTGTTTTCCTTCAGACATATTTGGTGAGCTACAATGGACACATCAGTCGAAGGTATTGGTGATAATGCATTGGTTGTAAGTTTGAAATGTGCAACAGTTGTCAACACTCAAGCTTCCAGTTAATCACTATTATTTAATAGAATTCCCGCTCCCCCCCCATTACCATATGCTTCTGACTAGTTTTCAGAACGATTTGGCTTCTATATGGTAGCTGCAAATAACTCACTTCTACTTACATTTTATATACCTGAGTAATTTGACTGAGTGATATCTTGCCAAATCAATCAAAAATGGCATGAAAATATACTTGATCAAGAATTTCCTCTTGAAACACTTATATTTATTAGCAATGGAATATTAGTTGCTTTACTTAAATTGCTAACGATACACTTCCTAAAGATTTAAGCTGTCGTCACAGAATTGCACGAGAAGCAATCACTATGGTGCTGCACCCTATAGAGCAAACAAACGGCTAAAATGGACTGTATTTCTTGTTGAAGCCTGAAGTGAATACAAAAACTACGAAAATCTTTTAAAATCTTAGTGAGACACCAGCCCATCTTACTGAAATAACTAGCATCACTAAGCTGGAGTATATCTAGTTTTAATACAAAATGATTCGATGGGTAATCTGAGATCAGCCTAAACGTAGAAGTGAAGAGAATCATAGCTGAGGTTATAAGATGAAAATAGTTGTCGTTCCTCAGACTAACAGTAAAAATTATTTACATAATGGGTAATAACGGTGTGATCGGCAAAATGTACTTTTGACCTTAGTAAGTAGCACTTAGTTTTTATAGCACTAAACAAAATTTTGCTTAACACTTTGATGTCGAGCCTTAACGAAGCATAATGTCGAATCAATACAATACTATAACTAATAATACACTACAGTTATTCAAACACTATTTAAATACTGTAATCCAACAAAAATAAGCAACTCAAAAGAGCGTGAGTTTAAAAGTCCATATGATTCAATCTGCCTCGTTGTTGTAGTCACACTACTTAGTTTCCTTGTATTAAGGAGGTAACCTTGGCTCCAGAAAATGCATATACGAACACTGGATAATCTAAGCTACCAGTTATATTTTGGATTTTCTATAAGAAAACGACAGATCAAGTTGTAACTAATTAGGCAGATTGTACCCAACGTACAAAGAAGCAAACAAAACAATATTATGAATTAACTGACATATAAGAAATCAAGATGACTAAAATAGCCACCAATAATCAATGTGTCATTTGCCATAAACGAACGGCGTCAAGTAAATGCTCAACAAATAAGAGCACTTAGGAAGAGCGCTTCAATCTATTCGATTATCCATTGAATGCTAACGAAATTTAATGGGTACAACTTGGCACGAGATTAAATTAAATAATACACAACATTGAGCAATTGATCTTACATAGTTGGCAAATACTAAGAATTGATTATTTATGTTATCACTGATTAGTAGTAAGACAAGTGAGATATGGTAGTACAATTTTCTAATGCTAATACTCTACAGAAAGTTCGTAAACGTAATAATTTTGCAGTCTTATTGGTAACAACGTATTGACACATGAAATTATGATGAGAATCTGATTGGAAAATTGAAAAGATTGTTTATAAGTGCCAATAAAGCTTAAGAAAATAAGGTCGACATTTTGGCAAAAATGGAGCTTAGGAATTTCTAATTGTGAAGCTTAGATCTAGAGGTAAACACTGAAGTAATCATTAATTAAACAGCTGTGTTAAAGTCACGTGACACATTTTATAGGTATCGAGATCAAGGAAAAATCCCTAAAAGATATCTCAACATGAAAGACATCTAGAAAAATATAACTGCCGTGGTACAGATCACAAGTTGTAATAGCATCTTTTGAAGCTTTTATCACAAGAATTTACTAAGTTACGAATATCAACAGCTCGTCTAAAAATTACAGTGAAATTTAGAAAATCAAAAGCCATATGCACTGATGGGATATCTAACATGTTGATAACTTTCGATCACCAAAGAAAATAAATTTTCTAAACCGATTTTATGTTCTTTATTTGGAGGAAAGACAGAAATTATGCATTAACATATATTTGTTATCGTTTTAGTCTTTTTTTAAACGAAATACAAATGGTGGAGTAAAATAGTAAATAAATACCGTTGAACAGTAGAAAGAAATACAGATATTCTTGGTCTCAATTAAACACAAACATATTCATGTGATATAAAAGAAAGAATGGAAGCCTAATGGGATAAAAAGCAAAACATTAGTCAAAAATTATACGTAACACAATGAAACCCATAGAACATTACAGAGCATACAAAAATATAAAAATTATGTGAAGATGAATACACAAATTTTAAAATGAGTACAACAATTGTGGTTAAGTAGTTCAATTTGCAATAATTAGACATAACATGCGTTTAATAAATACAACTTGACAAACAAAGGATAAGGATACAGGTCTGAAAAGAAAATTCTTTTTTCTCTACTTACAAGGGAGTTCACGATGAGACTTCTAGTTAATGCAATTGAGGAGTACATGATTTTATTGTACGTTCAATGAATCCATCTTTTTCAACCAAACAGATCATATCAGCGACAGTTTGTTCAACAGCAGCGCTTACAACACGAGAAGACATCTATAGGAACAAGAAAACTTTAGTGTTAAGTACATGATAAACTCAGAAAGGTATATTTATTCTTTACTATTTAAACTAATAAACTATTGGAAAAGCCATTAAAATAAACATTCTTTTATTGAAAATCCATTTATTGAATTTCTCAATATTGTACTTCTGATATCATTTGACAGGCATGATACATAGAGAACGTATTGCTTTTAGGAGGCTTCGATAAGAGGTACAAGAAATACTTCTAGCTAACAAAGTAGAAGCTGATACTTTATTAGTGATATTAAAAAACAAAGTTCAAAAAGCAGTAACTTTACATAAAAAGCTATTGTAGTTGTAATGGGTCAAGAACTAATGAAAAACCCTAGTGCGAATAAATTCCGATAACCTTAATACATGATAAGGTAAAGAAGTAAACAGTGTTACAGAAATATGTTTTAGTACAATATGCAGCTGAAAAATATAGTCAATGGCACGAAGCAAACATTATCTGGTATGTGACGTATGACAAGTGTTATAAACGAAATATGCGGTTACAAATGTGTTATAGATTTTTTCACTTAAAGACCAATCCTGTCTTTTTACTAAACTTCCCAAGTTTTACAATCAATAACCCTACTACATTTTCTAACGGTATCAAATAAAGATTTTAAAAACATACCGGTTCCCAGTCCGCAATATCAGTTGGAGGATACTTAAAGTATGGACCAAAATTGACAGAAACAGTGGCAGATTTATATATTGATATTGCTGGATAATAGGTACCAGCATATATATTTGTAAAAGCTGTTCCCATACATTTACCATTCCGATAGAATGTAATCTAAATATATACAAGAAGAAAAAAGATATCATATTCCTGGAGTGTACACCAAGCCACATGCATACATACACATCACTCCATAAAACAGACCAGAGATAAAGGCGTAAACAGCCAATTATTCATCTATTATTACACCAAGCTTTGCTAACCAAAGAGCTGTGAATACGAACTTATATTACATCACTGTCTATGTATATGTGTATAACCAGAGGTGGATAAAACACAATATAAAGAAACGATCCACCTAAAACTACCTGTATTAGGATTTAAATAAATCATGGCTTTTATTCCAATTGATTATCGCGAATAATCGGCGAGGGACAGCTAAATCTGAATAAAATAGCAACCCCCCCTTGCGAAGTATAATTTAATTACCTTACTGAATTACAGGAACTATGGTGTAATATGTTAAAATGACAACCAACAATTACAAAACTAGCAACTACATAAATTTATGATCACAATATGTAACTACATTATTCTGCTATAGAATAGAAAATAAAATCTAAATACAAGAACTGGACAAGAGACAATTATAACTGCGTATAAAATTTATGACATCAATATGAATAGTTTTATTTTTATAACTAGTCATTCTATATTATAAAAGTAAATGAAAACATAATTAAACCCTTCACTCCTTTGTTTTCCTCCCGTTATGAAGCTAAACCGACTACGATCGGTAAAACAAGCAGCTGGATAAGACAGGACAGTTTGAGACAATTGAAAAAAGAGAATTATTTTCAAGATAAAATGGGGGGAAGAGAAGAGATGAATGTAACTTCCTTATGGACTCACTAAAAGAAACAAACCCAGTTTTGTTGTGTTGCTTATAAATGAAACCAAAAAAGTAACAGGATATTAATGTTATCGAAAGAATATCGGATTTATGGTTAACAGGTTCAGAGATGAGAAGTTGCTGACTCAATTGTAAAATTACTTTTCCCCTAATAAAACATATCTGTGTCATATTAAAAATGGAAGTTATTAAACACATATGTTATAAACTTGCAACATAGAGTATTTAATTCGAGAGCTGAATGAAACCCAATCTAGAAATGAAAACAGAGCCTGCAATACAAAGGCTATAACAACAGGATTTGGTGGTGAAATTTAATCAGCCTTCTTTTCTACCATAAGAATATTAGTTTCCATTACATTTAAATAAGGTAGTTATCATAATAATTACTCAAAAGTACACAAAGGAGAATGAGCTACTATCAATATAGGTAAAAATCTGGTCGTTGTAAAATGAATACCCCCCCCCCCCGACTGTATTAAGTGAACTCTAGATGAAAAAGAAAATCGTATTGCAGGGTTAAATAGTTTGAGAGTTCAACTTAATTACTCCTTACAGAAGTAAAAGGAAGATTTGAAAGGTAGAAACTTGTAAAACAAGTAAAACATGACAGTGCAAACAAGTTTCATTCCCAGTTCCACTCGTCCACTTAAGCTACTAAAATAACATTTGAAATATGCATTTAAATTACAAAGGTGTTTATTCTAGATAAAAATACGAGAAAGAAGATAAATGCAAAACCGCTAATCTAATGACATACGATAGGACTCTCTGCGACTTCAACTATAAAACACACCTAGAGGACACAGTAGTATGCTTGTAACCCTATAAAGATGAATGAACGACGGAAAGTAATACGAGAACCAAAAACATAAAACGAACAACTTACAAATATATCACCCTACTTTTAGAATATGATCATATTAAGTTAGTTTCTGCTTGGCGCTCAAAAAAACAACACCCATTATTTGTAGGACTACATACACTTAGAAATTTAGTGATTAGCAACTTTCCAAGATCGAAACACTTTTACATGTGTTCCTCATTATCGATCATTGTGAGGAATTTCGTCACTACGTATTAATCGGACTTCGTTGGAGAATACTTTATTACGAGACATGATTACCTGAGTGATTTTTAATCGCTTAAGCAATTAAGTCCGATTTTGTGTGGATTACATTGACTAAGAAATAAAGTTTACAGTACAAATAGTGAAAAAACTATTGCTGTATGGTTGATAACATCGAATAATTCAGTTCATGTCTTAGAGATTTTTTTGAATACTACTAGTTCACAGCCTACATATTGACACAAATTTAGCAATATTTAAACCATTGGTTTGGGTGACTGAAATGTAGGTAGGAAATACAAATCTATTACATTACACTGATCAAACTGGTTTTAATCTTTTGGTGAAATAATAGAAATAATTCGAAGCGTGTAAAATGTACGACCATCTAGTTGAACAAGCTTGAAATGATACTCATACGATTGCTGTACAAAATCTACAGGTGTTTGGTATCTTCACTGTAAGTTGATTAGTCTATAGTATGCTATACGCTCTAATAATAACATCTATTTAATTCTTTTTGCACATTCGCAACGTTAAACTTTCGGATATTTTTAAATGGAATAAACACTATCACTTTTAGCTGAAATAAGATTTATCCTTCTAAATTTCACAGAGTTAACGGTATCTAACCAAACTTAAAACATAAAAATGTTCTGAAAGAAAACTAAAATACAACAGGTTATAACTTCAAAAATAAGGAAAAATTCGGAATAGTTTGATTGATCCTAAGATCCTAGATTAATGAGACGGTTCTCTCACCTTACTACCAAGTAACGGACGAAGTAATTTCTCAGCTTTTGTTGGTTCATCTTTCTCCTCAAAGTAAAAAGAATTTCGGAATCTTATCAGTGGCTAACAGAGGAAAGAAACAGACAAATATTATGTGTGATTGATTAAAATCAAAGGTGGTTTGTGAATATATTAATATAGTGATGCACCATTTATATAAAACAAGTAATTTTATTTCTCTTCTAATCCCATTAGTTAAACTGAGCAGTGACTAAACTATATAGGTGTATTTACTTATGGAAAAAAATGTGTACAGATGGACAAAGTAAGCCTTAAGATCGGCATTACCAAAGTAGAGCATACATCAATCACTGACGTATGTCCTCCTGTCGATATTTGTTAATTCAGGTTATCACACCTAACATCAGTGCGGACAGTATATGTTCCCGGGAAGTCATAAACTGAAACAAGGCAGATGTTTGGTGATCTTTGATTAACGAGGGTTCTTCAGAGATTGATGAAAAATATTCTCTGACTGATGGAATCATCGCAGATAACATTAATGAAAGACTAATTAGATGCAACAAAACAGACCCATTTTGCAAGCCTAATCCATGTGAACACTGGATTAAAAATTATTAACGATATATCTTTAACCATCATAAATATATTGTGACTATTGTGTTAGGCTGATCTTCAAATATTATTATGATATTGTGATAATAGATTGCAAAGTTCCACTGATCCTGAAAAATAAGAGAACTTGAATTGAATTTAAAAGGTAAGCTTACACGGTCTTTATATGTCTCAGGAAGATAATTTGGAATATGAAAGCTTTTACATTTACTTAGATTTGATGCACCAGATGTATTATCAATATTAGACTTAACATCACCATTCACAGATGATAACGAATTTGTTTGGGGTGTTTTAAACAGTAGAGGAGATTCCGAACACTGATTCTCCAGCGATGTGAAAGGGCCAGTAGTTGAAGGTAAATGAATCATGCATCCTACAACATCATCCTTTTTATAGCCATCTTCAGCATAGTGCCTTCCGCGCGATTCATGAAATACGGTACCAAGACGTGAACGCCAAGAATAACTAAACTTATCATAACCACAAGGTGCTTGTAAGTTACCTGGAGTAATGAAAGAGATGATAATAAAGTAGTTAGTTGCAGAGAAAAGTTTGCAAACACACATACTGGTCAACAATACAACTAACATTAAAGAGATTTATTTAGTAAGTCTTAAATAATCAAAACTAATCGAATGAAAATCTTTAGATGCCTATGAAAGAAGAAAACAAATAGAAAATAAAACGGAATGGTATGATTAAATAATTATGAGTGGAAGTATTATTATTCTCAGACACACGAAGCTCAATCCATAATAACAATTAGTGGATAAGTAGAAGGAAATGTAAAGTTAAATATACAGTGACAGATAAAAAAGATTAGTTCTGTGTTTTACTATTTCAAGTATTAAGAATAATAAAACATACGCGTCTGTTAAGCTACTCTGCTGTAATTCAAGAAGCTTAGTCCTAGAAAGCAGAGATTGAAATGTTTACCCCAGTAGGAAAACGAATAAGTCGTAAGTAACAACGCATATGAGTCTTAAACATTACAAGCACAGCCTAATCTAATGTAATCAACACGTGCCTGCACTATTCAACAACTGGATTGTAAATAATATTTGATGTCCGATTACTATTTAGTTAGTAAATTGAAAGTATTAATTGTATACAACTGTTTATGTTGCTGTATTAGTCCTACTTCATTAATCCCCAAGGGCAATTAGCCATTCATTAATAAAAATGGTAGAAATCTTACAACTCACCATACATTTGAGACCAGCCAATTCGGGCTGCCGAACCTTCAGGTTGGTCTGTGATAGTTGCTTCGAAATACCAAGTACCTGAATTAACGCTATGAGTAGCACGGGCCATACAATAACCTTTCTCACCAGTAACTGATAATTGAGATTCGTGAACTTTCAAATGATTTGCTGTAACGTGAAACATGCATTAGACGTCGTAAAACTTCGTAAGCTCAGTATCCTCGAAATCAGGATGAACATCAATTATCAAAAAATGCTAAGTGGGTACATAGTTCATAAAGTTATGATTCAAGAGGTAACTAGAGTTCCCATTTACCCAAACTACTTGTAACATGAGATAAGCGATTCATACTCAGACAAATAAAATGCATAAATGCTTTTAGATTGAAACTTATTCGTATGCGTCCACAAATGAAGAGGATACTTTAATCACAAAATCTATTCAATATCTTTTGACGAGTGCGAAGAATGAAAAATTCGCTGGTACTTATGATATTAAGCCTTACAATAAGTCATTTTCGACAGTTCACTTATCACAACACTAAGCTTTTAGCTTTAAATAAGCTCTAGTGGTTTTCAGAAGCGATGATAAAATTGGGTTACTAGCTTATTAAAAATAGTGGTGAGAATTTCCAACTTGGTAAGTTATAATCACTGCAGAGCCTGACACATGCTTGCACTAAACTAAATTGCCACATCAAATAAGTGCGTTGAATTAAATGGCAAAGTGAAATTAATATTAGTAATGAGAATAGTTAAATAATGGAAATGTAGTTCGAGGATAATGAATGAAATAGTATGCAGTAAATAATACTGGAGCTGAAAATATGAAGATAAGTAGTGATTACACTGGAAACAAAGCTATCAATTAGAAAAGTAGATGTAAGTGCGAACAATGTAGTAAGCGCATAGTAGGATATCCTTGTGCACTAGATGTTTAGTGTTACTGCTGCAATAAAATGTCAAGTCTGCCTCTACATCTTATAATATCTACTAAGCAAGTAAGGTTAAAAAGCTCTGTGACTAAATTAAGAAATAAAACGAATCTAGAGAATCATCGTGTATATAAGCGATGTAACAGCATAGATATTTGGGTGTTCTTAATATTGTTTATAAGCAAGGGGAGACAGATACCACAGCTTGAAGACTATTCTACAGGCTCAGATAGATTTATTTTCTTTCTAAAAATAAACAACATATACTAACTTCTTCCCATAAATTTCGGATTACTTTCATGTTTCTATGCAATTTAAACTGCGAAACTATGTTTCGGGTTCCGTGACGTCCAATACTTACACATCACTCTGGAAAACTAAATGCATTTCGGGAACGCACATCGACGTTTTCTTATTACTGGCAGAAGATGGAGAATATACATATTAACGGAAGCTAAAATTGCTAACATAAGAAATCTTATATATTTTACAGTAACACAACACTTACCGCGATCACTCAAGGACAAAACCACTTGTGAGCATAAAAACACTCGGTAAAATAGACCAGGTATGGGCTTCCCAGCTGTGAATTCGCATTCATCCCACTGTTCCCGACCAGAAGCATGTTTATCTGGTTCCACTAGAATATAACTGAAATTTTTAAAAAAGTGTAGTTAAGAAATACAATACAGTAGTATAAACACAGCCTACAAAGTGCGATTTGAAGTCTAGTAAACAGACGTGCACTTAACAGATGAGTTACATTTAAGTATGTAATATGCTTAAGCCGAATGAAACTGAAAATAAACAGAATCATATTATAGACGGCTTTTACTTAGTCAGACTGGAAAACAGTATAAAGAAGTGTGAAAACTCAGAATAAAATATGAGTACATTTTGCTAATAACTTTACATATTATAAATTAGTCACAAACAATACATTATTCAAGAAAAACTAGACCAGACAAACAATATTCAGTCAGTTAGTTAGTCAGGTACAACGTAGAATTTGATACATGCATACATCAGTTCAAGTTGCCATGCCCCAATTAGCAGATAGAGATTAAATTGTCGGATCGAATTCCAGATTAGGGGAGGTAGTAACAGAGTTAGTATTAATGAAGAGGAATCGAGATCGGAGATAAGATTTAAGAAAATATGATTCAGTAAGGAGAAAATTATGATAAGTTCAGAAACTTAGAATTTGGAGGAGGACAAGGAGTGGATGCACCTGCGCCATTGCGAACGATTTTGAGCCATATCACACAAAGTCTCCATCCATTGGTTACGATCATCACGCGGACCCCAATCAGATAGTCTGCACGTATCGATATGGCTCAGCCCAATTGTCAATGACTTCATGGACTGGTGTCATGTTTTGGTTCGGCCGCCCCTAGTTTTTTTCCAGCCCACTCCCACACCAGACAGCATTGCTCAGTAGAAATAAGTACATTAATAACATTTTGGTTGGCTGATAATCAGTCATGCTTACCATATTGTTTTTCAGAACATAATTAATTTAAGTCATGTGTAACTACGGATACACATAAAGAATCACATTAGTGAAGAGACTCCTACTAGAACGAAATAGTATCCCAGTGCTTCCTGGATCTCAATGGATGTTTAGTTAAACTCAGTCCATGAATTAAACTATAAATGTATACGCTCATCGCTTTTATTACATGGCATTTCAATTAAGCTAAATTCTTTATACTGAAGGTGAAAAATTCAACGCTTAGCTCCAATGAAAGCAGAGTATAAAGTACCCTAAAGAAGGCTGGCTGAAACAGAGAAGCAGTCCATTTAACTGTATCACAAGGGTATTAGATATGTAGAAAATATAAATCAAATAGAAAAGAGACTTGCATAATAGCTAGGAAATTTTTGATAACTTAGGTGCTATGTACCTCATTAATACAAGTCATATTGTATTTCACAAATCATTTCCACTGCTCCATTAAAGTAGCTTATTTTCTTAAGGTTTAAGTTTATTTATTTCTGAGACGCATGGTAATTTTGGTTGATCAAGTACAAAACCAAATCGCATGTTGATCTAGTCGCTCTACTGGCTGTGTAAGCAGAGACGTGAATCATCATTCAACAGTTAATTGCTGTACTTTAAGAGTAACGAGCTAATTTCAGCAAAAGTGGTTAAATTATTTTACAACAGTGGTGGTATGATTAAGTATTAACTTGTATAGCCAAATATAAGTATCTAACAAAAATTAAGCTTACCGATAACCTTCTTTATTCAGTGCATGATCAATTGGGAACCCCAAAGAATTTAACTTTGCACGACCCTCATCGGAACTTGCAGCACCACTTAAGGCTGTGGTTCCACCAAGAACAGATGCTGAAGTGGCTCGGCGAGTTGAACGCACAAGACCACTGGATAATCCATTACTTACATCTCCGTTGGATAATGCAGCAGTTCGAGAACCAGGAAACCCTGGAATATCAGAACCAGACCCAGCATTGGGTGCAACACTTTCCGACGCACCGGGAAGAGCAGATATCGCCGAAGAGCTATTGTAAAAATTCCCCATTCCACCAGATAACCCACTACCAGGAGATTTGCGTTTACGCCAAATAGGCACATCAACTCCATCAGTTTCACCGCTGAAGGATAACTGATTGTTCGCGGATGAAAAACTCGATGACTGATCAACTGCGTCAGAAATGGAACCTGACACAGAGGACTGACTTTGTGATGCATTGCTAGGTACGTTTGCAGCAGGAACTCCGAGTTTGGTAATATTAGTCCGAAGCTGACTTGTAAGAGCGCGAAACCGATCATAACTTGGACCGATCTTAGTAAGATCCTGAAACCATATGAATGAAACGAATTTATAAAACTGGCGAAACACAAATTAAACTTGCTTGTGAACAGCATAAATGAAAGCTTTTCAATAAAGCATTTGCAGTTACACACGATAGGCCTTAGAAAAACAAATAATAAGCATGCAAGATGAATATTCCAAGTTTTTTTTCAAACTAACTCAGTCAGACATAGTCGTTGTAGATTGAATACCATATTGTGCGATCAAAAATTATCAGTTGTTAACAATCGTATGTAGAGTTGACTAAAAGTTAGTGGGAATCTTAAATCAACGAAAGTTTACGTGTAACACTACAATTAGCCAACAAAAGAGACAGTGTTATCCCATTGTATATCAGATGTAAAAGTACTACGGTAGTTTGCCGTTACTGTTACCATCAGCTAAAGATGTGTAGCCTTCAAGTTACCCTATATTTTCAAATATATTATTGTTTCATTGAACAAGCTGAACAGGTATACAAATTGAGATGGTCTATTAGGGGAATGTTTTTCGAAGCTTATGAGAATTACGAAATCCCTAGGAAAAATGTACATGATTAGGAACATGGAAATTTACTAGTCATTGTATATCGGTAGAGGAGTTAGGTTAGGCTATTGAAGTTTGTCAGTTTGTGATTACATGATTCATACAGAATCGACGTCGTTTTCATAATTGAGACCACAAAAACCCTTCTATGGACACACATATTGCTGCTAGTCATAGTAAGGGCAGTTGCTAGATTCAGAAAGTTGGTTTTGTGCAAGGCCTAAATATAGTTGCATGGTTATATTCGAACTACCACGATGAAATTGTAAAAGTATTATTAAACAACAGACCACAAGTAAAAAAGATGCGAAAATAGGCACGTACCGTATTTGCCAAGCACACATAAAGGCCATCTGGAGTCTCTATGGTTTTGAAAACATCACTACTAGTCTATGATAATAGATTAACATATATAACATACCAAAGTTTTATGGATATTTGGATGCCAAGAGTTGTTTGACTTCCTCGGCTGCGTCGTAAGTTCTTCCCAATACTCCTCTAAAAAAGGGATAAGTTCCTTCATTTCCATGAAGTATAAACGGCCTCCATGCTTCAACATTAAGTTGGCTAATGCAGTTTGACACATAACTGTAAAATTTGCTTGCTTTCTAGAAAACACTTCCTCTCCGATAGGGTTACATTTCTTACACATAAAGTGGTAGGCCGTTAGGAAAGGTAGTGCTTTTCTGTAAAATTTAATACTGTCAAATAAAAGAGCAGACAGACCCTATGTTGAACGCTATGCACTCAAGGTGAAACCATTTGTAACACACACTGCATTGAAAATCAGGTCTACTGTAATCACGAGGAGACATGCTACAACAAAAATAAGCCAACATACACAGCACAAACCAGTAACATTGAGGGCCAGGAGGTGTAGGTACATTCACAAACATCGATAACTGTGCATTTTGATCACAATCCACTTTCTCTACACAATTTAAACTTTCAGACTTGCATTTTGACGAGTCAATAATGGTATCACTAGTCTAGAAACCATTTAAAATCAGGAAATATAAGTGGTAAATACCATTACGAATAAACCCTACGACTGTAACGCCAACGTCCAGACTAAGCTCCCAGATATCCGTTATCTGATATCCAATAACTTTCGGGTGAGCTTGTTTAAGCCAAATATATTCTTTGCTTTTGCGTCATGATAATGAGGTGAGGTTTAAAATCTTTGGTATTATCAAATGTGTAGGTTCTGGTTTTTTAGTTGAAAAATAGTCCTTAGATCTTGACAGCTGTCACGTGGAAACAGATGAATGTATGTCGCAGAGCAGTCGGTTGGCAAAAACTAGCAGCTATCACGTTACTGGAAGATATGAAGGGAAAAAAAGGAAGTGATGTAAGAATAAATGATAGACGTTATAATAGGAATGTGAATAGTTGGGTTACAGGAACTAACGGTGGTGATGTATCCGAGAGTAATAATTGATACTTGCACACTGTAAGGAGCCGATAAAGATGTAATTAGCCCCCACTTCGCTAAGATGCCTCTTGAAGTAGTCTAATAGGTCAGCTGAAGTTATGGCAATAAAGAAAATATTCCAGATCGGGAGATCTACATGAGTCTAAGCGTGATTTTATCCGATCGTTAGCGCTTTGGTGTACGATCATGTGGGAGTTGCCTAGTTGCGGACTCCGAGGGATCTTAAGCGAAATCGCCTCAGACGGGTGGGATGTTCACTGTTTTTTAGACTGTTGTTAAGTCATCTCTCATACTCTTGTTGCTAAGCAAGAGAATGTAGCCGGTCTTCATGTGACCCCTCCCCTTCACGGCCCATCTCTATACTTTTATGATAGGTTCGCATCCCGTTTGAAGAGTGGGAAAGCGATTTTGTTGTATGCCTCGAGTTCTGGTTGAATATGAGACTTTTGGTAAATAATGACAAGTTCAGAGGTTGGATGTCACTATCTGTCACTGTGCATGACGTTGACTTTGGTTGCAAACTCCTGGCAGTTTTCGCTGGTGACAAATGTATTCGTCAGAATGAGACCGTAAATTTCTTCCCGATAAGCTGACAGTGAGGCGGTTTCCACAAAGATATTAGTTCTATTTTTTCCTTTTCAGAGTTGGGAAGTATATGGCAAATCGTTTCTTTGAGTTAAATTTTAGTCCACTGGTATGCTACCAGTGTTAGAGCTAAACAAGCCTTGTTGCGAAGTCTGAATGTCACTATCGCAGAGCATGGTATTTCATATCTTAATATCGTCTGCATAAATCAACACTAACGACATCATTTCGTCCGGGAGAGGACAACGACGACGACCGCGTAAACAGTGGGCCAGGGAAGCCTATACTTAGGATCTCCTCCAGCAAGATTTTATGAGGCAGTGTATCGAATGTTTAATTAAAGTCAAGAAATACTGTATGAATGAGCATCTTTGGTCCCAGAATTTTGTTTACTTATTCCGTGCTAGATGAACATTCATAGTACAAGATCTACCCTCCCTGTAGCCGTGCTGCTCTTCGTGGAATATCTGGCATCCACTAGCAAGCTTTCTCATTTTTATCGTCCACCAAGCTTTTTATTACTTTTGAAAGTATTGGAAGAAAGGCAGCTAGTCATTAACAAGTTGGCTTTTGCCCGGAGAAAGAATAACTTCCTTACACTCACTTGAAATGGATTTACTGTCTAAGATTTGCTGAAAGGGGTTTTAGATAAATGTATATATTGCCTCTACATATTGATTTAACACAGCAGAGAGAATTTAGCCGCAACCTAGAAACTTGTCTGAACAAAGTGCCTTCAGCTTTTTCAGTAAGGTCGAATCACTTTGACTCGGGAAATGGGGGCCAATGAGAACTGCTGAGAATGGGGCTCCATTTTTACCTTCACTTGCATAGAGTATAACTGTACGTAACGTAAACTTCTTACTCGATTGGTAGCATTGTTTCACAGTTTTGCTGTTGAATACGGGTGATCTAGTAGGCTCGTAGCTCATGCGAAGCCTGTCATAAAAACTAAGACAGTTCTGTGAAGTCTACGCGTTATTATAGTTAAACATTCAAAATCAAGGATCATTTGTAAAGTATTTCTATGCTGTGGTATATAAATTGATATTGGAAATCCCCTATTTTGTATTCTAAATTGCAACCAGTATACCATATTCTAAGGATTAGTAATGATGAATTAAACTTTGACTTTTTAACGTATTTCATCAAACTTCAGTTTGTATTCAAAGTTTGTGCAATATGGCGATGCTACATCTCTAGGATAAGTTAATTTAATTCACAGCCCCTCATTACACAGTGATGCTGAAAAATGGGTCTCCAGTATCATTTGTACCTAATTAGGACTAAGTTGTTGACGGTTGGGAGTCCACATATTTAGTAAATACAACAAATTAGTTCTTATGTTAAGCTTTTTCATTAATGAGTGATAGCTCCCAGCATCTATAGTGACTTTCCGAACCCCCAAGGTGTCAAAGTAGAGGGGATGGGATGGACATACTCGTCAAATCTATTGAGGTTCAAAAACTGATTAAATAAATAGCTGTAGAGCATTTTAGGAGGTTAATGGCAGTTGTAGCCAAAAACACACACAGGAACATCGACAGAAGTCAATCGCTATAAAATACTGCACAGTTAAAAGCTATCTGAAAAATAGGGTTCAGAAAATAAGTCATTAATTTGAAAGAACGAAAATTTATATTGTCGCTGAGTGCCTCATAAGTGTAATCGAGGTATGCGGGGAAAAAACGTTTAACTTGAGCGATAAACAATAAAAAACATGGAGACTATCCCGTAGGCAATAAGTTTGAAGCGCAATAGGCATATGACCAGGTAACGCTTGTCGTATAACCAGAGCAACTTCCAACAGTCAAACCCGCACGTACGAATAAGAACAAATCAGAAGGCAGTGAGGGATGTAGGCGAAGTCATATTTTGATCGTGAGTAGAAAGTCAATGATGTAGCGACGACCTTGTATGGTACCTCATTTTTTCCGTCAAGAGGTCGGCGTAGAGCCTCGCAACGTACAAAAACGTGCGCACCATATTTTAGAGCAGGTAAAATAAAAACGTTTGTCTATTTCTGTTAAGACTGAACTGACTTAACTGAGCGCATGGCATTTGCAAGCCAGTTCGCGTAGGGGGTGAGATCTAGACTTGTCAAGGTGAGGGCGGTTTCCACAAATTCACCAGGTAGTCGAAGTGTGGTCCCGTTGACTAATTCGTCACACTGCTACGAATTCCTAGTCAGACAGTGGAATAATCCAAATCTAAACTGACGTCCACGCTCTGTCGTCATTGTGGATAGATAATCAAAGTTTGCTATCCATCGTTCAATGAAACCTTAGAGGTATCACGAACTCTAGGATGAGAGAGGTTGTGGAATGTGTCGAAGATGATGTGTCGATAACCCTTGGGGACAATTGGACAGGCTGTACCTCTAGAAGCATCACAAAGTGAAGTGTTTTTACCTTTTCCAATCGTTTCTGTTCGAAGCTTGTTCGTGGGTGTGTGGTAAAAAGTAACGATCAGGCATAGTTCGAGCGTTAGGACTTAGGTAATCACTGATGGGACGCCAGTCATCGCCATCTTTTTTCAGGACTATATGTAATGGAGATGACCATGGGTTACTGTATGGGCGGATTTTTCCCAGGTCTATTATTTGGTGGAATTCATTTTCAGCAATTCTCAATATTTCGGGTGCAAGTCAGCGCGATTCCGAGAATGAAGATTAATCTATAGTTATGATGTGGTGTGTTGTTGGTTACACACGATAATTTCGATGTTGCTTACTCATGTCTGGATACTTGTCAAGTGTTAGCTGAAACTAAGGGCTAATTAGGTGTTTAAAACGACGAGGGCTTAGTGTACAGCCTGGAACAGTGGTTCCTCGAACCTATGGCCTCGTGTTGCTATCACATCGGCGATGGTGAAAATTCGGTGTGTGTCCCTGTAAACCTACGTTCAAGTAGATATATCGTCTGCTATACGTGGCTATTTCTTTCCGTCGAACTTTTTGTAAATCGAACGCAGCTTTAGTTTGGCGATCAGATGAAGTTTCAGACAGGATACTGACTTCTCCGCCAGCATCGGCGAGGTAGCGAGCCTTCGTTATCACATCGGTGATGAACAACAGGTGGCTGTTATAGTGGCTACAGAAGCCGCTAACGCGCGCCGTCGGGATAGTTTCCTGATGCGTCAGCGGTGGGTTTCTGGCCAGTGAAAGAAGAGGGGGGTCTCTAAACTTCCAGACTAAAGATGCTATGGCACCAGAAACAACGTTAGATTTTCCTTCACCAAGGTCTAAATGAAGACCTTCTCTGTGAAGGACTTCGTTCGTCTAGAATCGCTTGACCTATGTCTTTCCTGTAGGTCTAGTGAACGAGAGAGAGTATTGTGCAATTTCGTTACTTCGTTTTCGGTTACATGAGGTTTATCTGCAACTATACATATAACCTTAAGGTTCTGTGCTCAAAAAGAAGAGGGTGATGTGCCTACTCAATTCACGCAGAAGTGACCTTACGACGGCAGGCAATCAAACGCATAGACCTGTCACAACTTGGTCTCGAACCTCGACTACTACACGGCAGAACCAAGCTTCCTTTTTTCTATCCAAAAGGGGATGAACTGAAAGTTCGGGAGTGTGGAGGTTTCAATCCCGATAAGCTTAGGAGTCTGATTAGTCATTATTAAAGTACCAATATACGCACATCCCAAAGTACAGTGAAAAATAGGCGAAAAGCAGAATTATAATTACACCAAAAGTACTCTATTAAAAACCATAAACCGGAACGAACTCGCAGTTTTGATAGTGACCGTATCACGTCGTGCTCACCAATGAAGTACATCCGGTATATGACCATGTAACGTTTATTGTGTAACCAGAGCAACTTCTAACGAATAAACCCACATGCACAAATAAGAACAAATCAGAAAGCAGTGAAGGATGTAGGAGAAGTCACATTTTGATAGTGAGTAGACTGTCAATTGGGATAGCATCGTCTAGGCTGGCTAACTAGTGAGAGAGAACGTTACTTTCCACGTTGTGTAATGTCGTGATCTAATGGTGATGCTCTACCAGGTGCCTTAAAATAATCGTATCCGATGAAACAAAAATGGCCAGCATCAATTTCGTGAGCCTATGCAACCATCTATTTAGGGGATTATTTACCGCTACAAGTTCCTCGGTCCTGCCTACAATTTGACAATCCTCACAGACTCGCATACCATAGAACAAAAACATGAATTCAGTCACATTTATTCTTAATGAGGGTCTGCCCAATGTGAGTGCCCTCGTCACTATTGTGTTTTCTGCCAACTCACTACCAACTTTATGAAGTTGCTTGACGAATATATGCACATACGAAATGCCGTTTACCTCCAGGGGAGCTAACATCGTTTCTCCAGCTGCCCATGTTGAGCACCCATTATTTATTAATATTGCACATAACACTATTGTCTGTTCACCTAACCCATCAATCAGTCTTTTATAATCGTTCATTTCCGCGTCCCCAACCTTTACTTTTCCTATCTTTCTTCCTCTATTTTCTTTTTTATTTCTATGGTGCCTAACCAACTTTCCAGCAACTTAGCAGCTGCTGGTTTTTTGTAAATTCACCACTGTGAGACAGTTACCCACTTTCAAGCGGCATCAGTTCGCAAACCGACTGCCCAAACTGAGGGTATTGCATATATACTATGAGAGAATCGGAACCACGCCTCAAGATCGTGACGCGGAAGCATGGAAATCAACTGGTTTAAACTAGATCACCAGATTGATATTGGAACTAGGTTATTGGAATTTCATAGGAGTACTATTTTAAGATTTACATATGAACTGGACTACCTTAGACGGAATGAAGGGATGGTGACCAATGCACAAAACTTACTTACTTACTTACTTACGCCCGTTACGCCTCGCTGAGGAGTATAGGCCACTCACCAGGATGCTACATTTGACTCTGTCCTGAGTAGTCCTTTCCAATTGTTTCCAGTTGCTGTTCACCCTTTTGATATCTGCTTCCAATTCCCGACTCAGTGTGTTCTTTGGTCTTTCTCTTTTCCGTTTCCCAACAGGATTCCATGTTAATGCTTGTCTCGTGATGCAGTCTGATGGTTTCCGCAATGTATGTCCTATAAATTTCCAACGTCTTTTCCTAATTTCCTCTTCGGCTGGAAGTTGATTTGTCCTCCTCCATAGTAAGCTGTTGCTGATGATTTCCGGCCAACGGACATTCAGTATCTTTCGTAGACAGTTGTTTATAAATACTTGTATCCGTCTGATGATGTTTGCAGTAATTCTCCAGGTTTCAGCACCATACAGCAGGACTGTCTTCACGTTCGAATTGAAGAGTCTGACTTTGAGGTTAGTTGATATTTGTTTTGAGTCCCATATGTTTTTCAACTGTAGGAATGCTGCCCTAGTTTTCCCAATCCTTGTCTTTACATCTGCATCGGACCCTCCTTGTTCATCGATGATGCTCCCCAGATATGTGAAAGTATTCACTTCTTCCAGAGTTTCGCCATCAAGTTGAATTGGGTTGGTGCTCTCTGTGTTATATTTGGGAATCTTGCTCTTACCCTTATGTATGTTAAGGCCTACTGATGTTGAAGTTGCTGCTACATTGGTTGTCTTTGCTTGCATCTGTTGGTGTGTATGTGCTAAGAGAGCTAGATCACCCACAAAGTCCAAATCATCGAGTTGCATCCTACTTGTCCATTGAATTCCGTGCATCCCCGCAGATGTGGAGGTCTTCATGATCTAGTCAACCACCAGGAGGAAAAGAAAAGGCGAGAGAAGTTACCCTTGTCTGACTCCGGTCCTCACTGAAAATGCATTTGTCAGTTGTCCTCCATGCACAATTTTGCACTGTGTTCCGTCGTAAGAGTTCCGGATATTGTTGAAGAGTTTCTCTGGTACGCCATAGTGTCGAAGAAGTTTCCATAGTGTTCTCCTATCTACACTATCAAACGCCTTCTCATAATCAATGAAGTTGATGTACAGAGGCGAGTTCCATTCAATTGATTGTTCAACAATGATCCGTAGTGTTGCGATTTGGTCCGTGCACGACCGATCCATACGAAAACCAGCTTGTTGATCTCGAAGTTGAGCATCCACTGAATCTTTCATTCTGTCCAACAATACTCTGTTGACGACCTACCCTGGTACCAACGGTAGCGTGATCCCTCTGTAGTTGTCACATTTGCTCAAATCTCCTTTCTTGATATCTTTATAAGATGTTCTTCTTTCCAGTCTATCGGCACTTGTTTTTTCTTCCAGATCCTTTTGAATTAAACGTGGAGTATCCTTGCTATTAGGTCGATATCTGAATTGAGTGCTTCAGCTGGTATATTGTCAGGTCCTGCTGCTTTCCCACTTTTGATTTGTCTGATGACCATCTTGATTTCTTCCATCGTTGGTGGAGTGACATCTATCGGGAGATCTGTAGGTGCTGCTTCGATGTCCGGTGGGTTCAGTGGAGCTGGCCTATTTAGAAGTTCCTCAAATTGTTCTACCCACCTATTCTTTTGTTCTTGACTCTCGATGGTTGTCTTGCCCTATTTGTTCTTGACCAGTCACTCTGGTTTACCATGTTTATCTGCCAGTTGCTTCGTTGTGTCGTATAGCTGTTCCATATTTCCTTCTCTTGCAGCTTTCTCCGCTGTCGTTGCAAGGCCTTCGATGCATTTCCGTTTGTCGGCTCTAATGCTCTTCTTTACTTGCTTGTCTGCTTCTGAGTATTCAACTTGAGCCTTGATTTTTTCTGCTCTTGTTCGGCTGTTGTTGATTTCTATCTTCTTGTTCCTCCTTTGTTGAATTTCGCTCAATGTCTCAGTGGAGATCCATTCCTTATAATGGTGCTTCTTGCGGCCCAGGACCTCCTGACACGTTGACGTTAGTGCTTATTTGATTTCTTTCCAGTTATCCTCCATAGTGGTTTCTTCTTCTTTCGGCAGATCTTGTAAGGCTTGGAACCTGTTGTTGAGAGATATTTTGAATTCGTTGAGTTTGTCAGTGTCTCGGAGAAAGCCTGTATGAACCGTTGTACTGCTGCCACTCCAGTTGTCCACTGCTTCTTTAGCTTCAGTTTTATTTTAGAAACCACCAAGTGGTGGTCTGAAGCTATGTCAGCTCCTCTCCTGATTCTTACATCTTCCATTGATCTTCTAGATTTTTTATTGATACATATATGATCGATTTGATTCTCTGTAGTATGATCCGGTGAGACCCATGTATCCTTGTGTACGCGTTTGTGGGGTGAGGGATATTGTACCACCTATAACCAATTTGTGGAAGGCACATAGAATTGTAAATCTTCCACCATTGTCATTTCTGTCTCCCAGTCCCTGTCGTCCCATGATTTTTTCATATCCAGTGTTGTCCATTCCGACTTTGGCGTTTAGGTCCCCCATCAGGATTGTCAGATCCTTTCCTCGACACTTTGCTATAATTGATTGCAGTCTATCGTAAAACTGATCTTTGTCCTCGTCGTTGCCGTCGTTGGTTGGTGCATATCATTGAATAATATTCATTGTAATCCCTTTCTTCATTGTTTTGAAAGATGCTTTGATGATCCTTGGTCCATGTGGTTCCCATCCCACAAGTGCATTACGTGCTTTCCTGGACAACATCAGAGCAACTTCTTGGATGTGAGGAGTATTTTCCTCTTCTTAGCCAGAACATAGTAGCATCTCTCCCGTAGCCAATGTTTTCTGTCCAGCTTGAGTCCAAGGGGTTTCGCTGATTCCGAGTATTAGCAAGTTGTATCTCCTCATTTCTGCAGCTATTTGATTTGTCTTCCCGCTCTCCCACATTGTTCGAACATTCCATGTACCTATAAAATATTTGCTCTGGTTGTTAGAAGGGGGCATTGGCCTCATGACTTCCGAAGAATTTCGGCTTTCATCATGAGGCGTCATAAACAATCCTTCCACTCCCAGGGTAGAGTCTAAATGGTTTAGCTTGTTTAATCTGGTTAGCATTTTTTTTTTTAGCAAGGTTGGGTTTTACGGGATGGGGATACTAGCCTCATGTCCAACCCTCCTCCTTTACCCGGGCTTGGGACCGGCAGTAACCCTAGCAGAGCTACAGGCACAAAACTACAAGGATTCAAAAAGAAGAAACAATAAATGGAATAAGTAAGTAAAGGGGAGAAAATAGATGATGCAAAAGAAGGGAAAGAAAATTAAAAGAAACCAGCTAAAATTACCAGGGCTAAAGCTGCCGTGTATCCAGTCGACTAACGGAAGGAACTAAAGACTCCAACCTAAGTGGTGACATTCAAGGCACGAATGTTGGCTGGGCTGATTTAGTGTCATTTGTAACTATTCGGTCAATAATTGAAGACCTAAATTGGCGCCCGAGTGAGTCATGCAAGTCTTACACCAGCGTCATGAAAATAAGTTGTCATATAAATAATGGATATTGGACCCCTAGATGGTTCGAATAAAATAGTACGACTACGAGTTTAACCATGGCTTAAGTTCATCGTGTGCGAATTGGGTTATGCACTTTTATTTTTTGTTCACACTTTTAGATTCGTTCCTCTTGTCACTCACTCGACCTACAGGGTACTACCAGGCTAGATGCAAACCTATTATCAGCTGAATTTTACGAATTCACTGATACTCTTCTTAACTATATATAAATATATTTAGCATCCTACGTCAGAACTCCCCTACCTTCCTCATATTCACACTGAATATTTTGGATGGCGGAGTCGTCAGGGTGTGTCCAGTATTCTAGAGTAGATTATTGGAGTTCGTTTCATATCGTCCTCATTTTAGGGAGATACTTTAAAACAATTGACCTCGATGACATCATATTTGCCTCCTTTACAGCCTTCGCGAACACATAAAGTATTTTTTCGTGTGAGTGGTGCTTTTACTAATACGACAATATTCCAGTGTGGCAGTAACAGTGAGAAACCACCTGTCCCATTTCCTGACGTCTATCAAGATAGATGGGATGGATTGTATGTTCGCATGCCTTGTTCCCCTGAAAGTGTCTATCCAGTTTGTGAAGTAAGATTAAGTAATATGCTAAATTTTAGGGTGGTGCTAATTACCTTAGTCCCAGATGGGATTTTATAGAAAAAGCATTGAGAAATAAAATAAAATCTTCTGGTGATTTAAAGGTAAAAATATAAATTGGCCTATTTTGACTTGTGTCATTCATATGATTAGATTCTACTAACTTACATGATGTATACCGGAAATGATTAAATCTTTACATTATTTTTACTTTGATCTAGGAAGCTATTCTTTCCTACAACTCTCGTTTCAAGTCTTATTGGGATTTCAAAGCCTTGGAATATTTGTGTATGATGAATCTGATTCCCGATGGTGGAAGTAATAATTTCTTTACCAATACCCTTCCTGGTATTTGCTCGTTAGCATTAAACTTGCCTATTTTTGTCACGAAGGTAATTACCTGTCTTTGTGCGATATATAATTTACTATTAACATCGCAGGATTGTAAGCAGGAAATACTATAGTAAACAAATAGGTGTGTAGTAAAAATATTTCTGATAGGGTCGATTTCCACTTGAATGCATTATGGGTCTCGTTCTCTTGATATTGGCTGCGCATGTTATCAATTTCTTAACTGTTAATTACACAAACGTACATTCGACACGGGATATGCTGTAAAAATGTTTCAGTCCAGGCTGCCAATTCTTGCCATGGTAAGTGGGGAAATCAATTTCCAGCATTTGACTGTCATCTTGACTAAGGATCTTAGGATCTTCTGTTCGGGTGTATAGTTTTGCCCTTGGGAGACGCTTTTTTTCTCTACGATCACTCACCTAATTAAACTAAACACGTAAAGCAAGTACTCAGTTGTGATTCCTCGGTTACTTGGGCCAAGTAGCTGGTTTAGTAAATATAGTCATATGCGTGTTGATCAGTAAGCTGGTATCTTATCGACTCCTGCAATATACGTACAGTGGACATTACTTAAAGTCTCCAGAGTTCTCGCAACAAGCATTGTAATTTCTATCGAATAGACTAAGTCCTTCATTTTTTTAATTGTAGTGTTTTGCTAATGTAGTATGGCAACTTGGACCCATGATCATACGTGTTGGGTTCTACGTTGTACGTGAATGAATCGATGTATTTTATAAGTGTCCATTCATATTGAGTAGCCAGTTTCTTATCGATTAGGCTGCTTAGCAGGTCACAACGTTATACGGATTTTTTTTCACTCTCCTAATTTTAGTTGACAAACTGATTTCGAAGGACAAAATTTTGCTTCTGTTCAGAAATGGCCTTGTTTCATGGATTCTCATTTTTACATCTTTACACTAGATCAATCATTCCTAGCATTTAACGTCGTTTTTCCGTTATTTGTGGTTTTTTCAGCCTATTCCTTTATTGACATGCCGTAAAGAGTGCTCACTTACTCTAAGTCAGCTGCAGATAGCCAGTCTCTTGGCAAATGCTTTGTTTTGTACGTTCCCTAGACGTAATTGTCATGGTCGAGATACAGAATATGTTAATTTCCCCCAAATTAATTTTTCTAATTTACTGTCGGTAAGAACTGAAAGCAAACTTAGTGCTAAGCGGTGAGTCAATCGATTATATATAAAATTTCAAGTCATTATAACTGTTTACTTGTTTTTTTACGGGATCAATTAAAAGTCGTAAATATGACGGACTAGTGTGAACATTCTGTTCCTAGTGCTATTTTGTGAAAAATCAAACTGAAGTTAAGGTGCTTTTGCAAAACCTAAAATATGGGACTTGTATCAGTATGTACAATGAATACTTTCAGATCATATTGTGGTTTAATTTCAGGATACTTCATGTCAAAGTTGAAAAGCTGCGGTGTATCTTACATTATTTCTATCGTGTTCTCCAAAAATTCCCCACGGGATCAGTAACATTTACAAGACGCTCCTTAGGTGGTTTAGCACCCGATTGGTCTGCCAGCGAACTGACTTTTGATCAGTTACGTTTATGTGTCAACGCTACAGGATCAATTAATGATGCTGGTTCAAACACTTTACAGGTCTGTTGTCATGTTTTTATTCATCAATTCTATGTATGTGTATGCTGTATTGAGGGTGCATTATTAAATTTGTTATAGTATGGTGTGTTTTATGTGTCCTCTGAGGTCTATCTTTTAGCACCCAATTTTGTGATCTGTGAATTTCAATCAACTTCCATACCTGGGACTATGAGGTTTAGAATTTTGTTGAGGTCAGATGTCTTACTATCAATTTGAATTAAGTTACATATCTTTCTCATTCCTAGAAAGCAAATATCAGCTTGTTATTTCTCATGAGAGAATTAATTTCGTTAAATTCGCTTTCATTTTTTTATTAATTCGTCTTAACAACCAAGTTGTGGATAAATTCATTACTTCTCTACTGGATGTCATACTTAAAACTCTTTTACAAAGCAAATATGTGAGTTGTATTCAAGATGTAAATTACTAACTAAAAGTGAGGATGCTTATTTATGAGGGTAAGTACTTTATTTCAGGCAAATATAAAGTCCTAAGTGTTTAAGATAGATTCAAACGATCACTGACTACCTAATTTTGTGTTTGACTGGATGGGTGTAAATGAGATGCAGTTATTTTTACACACAACTAATAAGACGATAGAGATATGCTTTTAGTTATGCAGTCGCTGTGTATTTCTGGACTGTGTATTTCAATTCTTGTCGTTATTGTTGGTACAGTTCAACCCCTTTTGTAAAATGGTAACCAAGAAAATTTTTAGAAGTAAAATGAATCAATTTATTTTCGTTGAATTGAGGTCGTTCTGTGTAGTTCAGAGATGTTGGAAGTGAGACAGTTATTAACAGTGGTACTGGATGATCTTCGCGCTATATCACAAATTAATTGAAGTTGGAATTCTACCACTGACCACCAACCTCAGTGCTAATGGTCAAGCATCCACTACGAGACCTGAAAATTGTTAGTTTGAGCCCCTGACGGAATCGTGGGTGCGCACTGCTGACGAGCCCCTCTCTTGGACGAAACAACCGTTTAATACTTCATAGTCCTCATTAATACTCAACATAGATCAGTGCACATGTATCTAGAAAAGGTCTTTTAAGTGAAATTCTTCAGACGATATAATGTACTAGGCTCCTTGTGTTTTTAACTTGTAGTTCCATAAATTCTCCACTTTGTGTAACCAGTAATTTGTTCTGATTATGCAGTAATACGGATCCTTTTCGTACCATTATATGAGTTTACTACTGGCCAAACTGAGAAGTGTGGATGTTTTGCGATTTTTACCTATACTCTTCATTTTTATGGGACTTTAAAAGGCATATTTCTTACAGTTTCTTAACTTAACAATTATTTAAATGCTTTAGGTTGATTTCGCTAACAGTTACCTTGGCGGTGGTGTTTTAAATAGTGGCTGCCTACAAGAAGAAATAATGTTCGTTTTACGACCAGAATTATTGATCAGTTGTTTATTTGTCGAACGTCTGGAACTTGATGAGACACTTATTATTGAGGGTGCTGAACAGTATTCAATAGGTTCTGGCTATGCTGATGATTTCTGTTGGGCTGGAGACTTTAATCATTCGGATTGTGGAATGGAACGGTAAGTTTTGGATGCATTCGTAATACTAATCAACCGGATGTGCTACACGGGCGTTATTAACAATATAAAACATCGGTTGGATTATTTCTTGTCTTCATACACGGTTAGTAAGTGGGTTATCATTAAAGTGTTTGTTATTAGGTTCCTGAAACATATTTTAGTCTTTCAGTGTGATATCATGACTGCCAAACGTTTGTAAACCCAACCGATAGTTAAAATTATAAGGTCTAGGAGACTAGATCTTATATGCATGTTACGTTCATTGACAAATGACGTCATTGGCTTCAGAGCGATTCTTAAAAAAATATAAAATATCTTTGATATGATACGATTAGCATCTTTCAAGAGAATTGCCATAACCTGTTTAGAAAAATAAACAATTAGTTTAAAGTAGTTACCATGATTTAAGATTTATAGGTTCCTCTGAAATTCAGTCTAGTATCGTAGATTCCCTTTATGTTCGTTGACCGCATTATTTAGTTACGTTGTATAGTTTGTAACTATTTTATTTCGAAGAATTATATACCATTCACTTAGAGTGAACACATTAGTATGTGTACCATTCGGCCCATTCATTCGTGTTTTAACCTTCATTCAACTGGTAACGTGAATTGCTTTAAGTTTGAACTATTCGGTTAACCTAAGAGGATCTGCGCTCTTATTTTATCCTTGCATGTGACCAAACACGTCAGAGATTGAAGCACTTTTGGGACATTTTAAGTTCCGAATGACAATGAGTTCAAAAAATGGGAATAGAAAGCCCTCTTATAGTCTCCAAATGGCTATGATTTTTCACTTTTATAGATTAGTGCTGAGGAATTCAATTCCCCAAAAATATAACTATTTAGAAATCAAACATAGAAGGTGTAGTGATTTTTGTAAACTTGATTTGTGAACTTTCATCATATTAATTTCACTCATTGTGTGTCATACTCCAGAATACACTCCGTGACCCTATATTGTATCATCATAATGTCGCACTTTTTGTACACCCGTTATATTTAGTTGATGATTTATAGTCACTAATTTAAATGGATATATATATATATATATATATATATATATATATGAATGTGTTAAGACAAAGGGTTGTTCGGTATTGCTGACTCATACGAATATTCTCTCTCATCGGCTGGGTGCTAAGACTCAGAGCAGATTGACCACAGACACCTAGGCGTACATATTTTGGTCACTAAGATCTTATCAAATAGATTAGTGGGGAAAACTCATAAACTAGCACTCGGCCGCAACCTCCTTTTAGTTTCACAACATAATTATTCTGTTTTCAAACATTCTAACGTCGAATTAGAGTTACACACCTTTTCTGTTCGGAGAATATTGAAGATTCAATGAACAATTGCTTAAATGTACTTGTTAATTCTAGTACTTTTAAATAATATATTTCGTATTCTTGTTACTTATACTATAAGCGAAGTCTTCCTTCTTGTTTCCTACTAGCGATAAATGGGGGAGATGGAGTTATGCTATAGTAGCAATGGATGCTACAAAATACAACAGCCGTTTGAAACAGTATAATTCTAAGGAGATGCTTAGAGAATTAAATAAGGTGATGTGATTTTATTACTTTATTTACAGCGTATAACTTTATATTAATCTCGTCTGAATAGTGTTTTCTAGTGAATTATATAACCAAAGCAGCTCATTCTATTTTGAGGCAATCTGCTTACCTAGTATGATGGTTTAACATTATAAGGCTACCTGTCATCTTGTTTGAAGCTTGTGCCGATTACTGTAAAATAGCTATTCAGTTATTTTGTACATTAATGTTGTATCAGTGATCTTCGTTGGCTTTACAGGTTTTTCTGAGAATAAAGACTATATACATTTAAAAAAACAATGTAGTAAAATTTAGTATTCTTCATCATTTATTTTATAGGCTTACTGTGGATTTTCCGATGACTTATTTCCCGAAAGGAGACTACCACCAGTTGTTGCTACTGGTAATTGGGGATGTGGTGCTTTTAAAGGCGATATGGAACTAAAATGTACGTGATAATTTCTTTTTAAAGTTTCTGTGAAATTTTTTCAGCTCCGTATATCGTGAATTTATTACTAAACTGCATAGGCATTCGTCTCACCTTAATTGTGACTAGTATATATACTTTCATTGTTAACTATTTAGAACAACCTGGTTATATATTATTTAGATAATTTTACAGACTGCGGTAATTTATTGTTCAACATATTTGTTTCCCTACTTTCTGTTAAACATTCCAGGCATACTTCAAATGATGGCATGCCTTCAAGCCAAAAAATCATTAGCATATTTTACGTTTGGCGATAAAGAATTTTGTGATAGGATCTATGAAATCTATACTTTGCTTTCTTCTGAAAAAGTAACTGTAGGTAAGCTAAACTTAGTAAACTGAGCTATTTAATATATTTTTCTCTAATTAGATAATATTAGAATGTTATTTAGATATTCTTATTTTTCCCTTCAAATTTGTATGTGATTGTCATTACAAATGATTATCTAAATAACTAACCATTATCAGGCGTTATATGTTGACTTCGTTTGTACTCTTATTCAGTTGATTGGACGAGAAATTATTAATGTTCCACAACACATCTTAAAAGTTATCATTTATTTGATGTACAAATAAGTTTTCACCTCTTCAACGGTTATCCCTTTTTGTCATCCAACTTTAAATCTACTTCGAGATCCATGTTTTTTATGATGGCACTATGGATTTAAAAATCGTAAACGAATTATAACTAGGATTGAAACCTGTATGGATAGGGTTTTCTAAATATCCTGACTTTATTATTTAAAAATCTTAGGTGTATGTTTTCTCTTCTTTACGCTGTATAAACTAGGTCGCCTGAATATATTGCTTTCATTTTCTAAACAGCTGTCTATCTGTTGTGAATGGTCACTAACTAGTTCCTAATATAAGCTTACTAGGTGCAAACAGTCAGTCATGAGCATTGTAGAATCTGTCACATATGTATCCATCCGAATGTTCACTGTAATTTCCCTTGACACCCGATTGTTACATGCTTATAAAACATATATGCTCTAATCGTATAGATTTCTTGATTTGAAGGCTAGATGTAACTATACTATAAGGTTAAGCCAATAGTCACATCAAAATAATCTTGTTATTTTCAAGCCGATTTTCAGCCAACAAAGGAGGTGTATACGTCAAAAGTATTTCGCTACAGAAGCAATAAAACCTCTAAGATATATTTTAGGATGCTTATTAACTTTTCGAGGCTTATCAGTTTCTTAAATTCTACGTTAGAAAAACGTCTTTAAGGGATTAAAGCAATCGAGTTTCAAGATAATTTTATAGAGAAGTCATGCATGAAAATCATCATATATTGTTATTCCTACTTCATAATCGTGCATTTTCTTCGTTGAACTACTAGTAAATTAATTTGATCACGGGTTGACTATGAAAAAATAAATTAAAACTCGATTGGTTTACGTGATGCGTACGATCTGTATAAAAAAAGTAAGAATTTGGTGAGTTTCACCCTGTCATTTTAACTCTATGATGGCCAAATAATAATTTCTACTATCAGTTTTGTAGGTTTTAAGTATAATATACAAGAGTTTTTCTCTGAGCTGTTTTTTGTAATACACAGTAGAAGCCATTCAGTTCGCATTACAAGTAACTGACTGGCTGAAAAGTCACTCATTTTTAAATTACACGCAGAAACTAGAAAGTCATTTTCGTGACGGGGCTGTGCTTTTTGTAGTAGTTATGCCCCGAGACTTTCCTTTATTTCCGATCATGGAAGCATTTTTACCGCGAACATTCTATTTCCCACTTGATACTAATGATGTTTTTATTGAATTTATTTTACAGGAAGATTATGGCGAATTTTAGATAAGATCTCTGGAGTGGACTTTATGAAAAACCATTCTGTATTTGATTTCATTTCTCTAACATTGAAGTGTATGTAAATATCTAAGATATGTGTGAAATGTTACTAATTTTTATGTCTTATCTTTCCTACTGGTCTTTTCGATAACTTAGCAGCTATAACTATGCTATTTTATGTTTTACTTCCTAAATACCACCAGAAAAAAGTAAATAAGCACCTCCTTAATCGTCTTACATGTAATTCTGGACTTATTTTAAAACTAAAGAGAGCATTATTAAATTAGTGATTAGTTTCTCTAGATAACGACACATTTCTTACTAAGATAAGGTTCTGTTTCATTTGACTTAGTTTTCATTACTCAAAATTCCCTTTGGAATATAAACGCTGTTCTTTTTTATATGAGATGTATCCAGAATTAATCAACTACTATTGTAAATAACAAGATTCAAAATTCAGATTACTTTATTTTTGAACTGCGGTACGATAAAATGTGTCTGACTGGAATTGAATTAATTTTAGACATGTTTGTAATCCTAGCGAATTTATCACCAGGTTTTACATGGTAGTCATTTGACTCCGATCTTGTTAATTTAGTACCCACATTATTACATTTGATACCGGTGTTGGAATCAGTAAGGCGTGTTGGTTTCACTTTTCGATCAGTACTTATACTTGTTATTTTAAATGAATTTGTTTGACATTCTGAGTTTTGTTCAGTATCCCGACTGATATTTTTCATTTTATCAATATTTTCTGCTTTATTTGACCAGTAATTGCTGTTATCATGAAATTTTTGTGAAATCTAAATAAGATGTTAGTGAGATAGGAGAGATTAAAATTTTTTTGTAGAATGAAAGTTAAAGCTTCCATTAATTTAATTTAATAATAAGGTCCAAACAAACTGTTGTATATCTACAAGCTAAAAATATTACTTAGCTGATCAAATCAGTTTATGCACAATGGATTATGAACTAGATATCGACGTTTATTCCAAAGCTTTAAGTAACGAATTACGAGAGACGGAGTTTATCTAGTGTTTGAGATACTTTGTATCGTTGCTTTTGAAAATAGTATTTATATTTCATTAATTGAGGTTTCGGATTGCCTACCTGGCCAAGATAACTTCAAGAAACTTTAGCATTAGATACAAAAATTGTATATACAGACTATTTGAACATGAGTCAAATTAAAGAATGTATTTGAAAAAAGTGACTTAAACTAAGCCGTGAAATATCGGTTTTCTACTAGTCGGAATATTAGTGACGTTAAAAATAATTGTAAAAAAAGATATCTCTATCACTTAAACAAAAGATTGACAACAGAGTACTTATGCATGAAGAGTTAGTGGTAACTGTGCACCTCTGGTCGTTAGTACTAGTGGGATACATAATATTAGATACATGGCATTTTGGCAGAAATGAGATTATTTATTGTTGTGACCGGCATTGATGTTGTGTATAGTGTCACCTTGGAGTGTAATTAAAACTCACCTGAGTTGCAATTCAAATACCCAACTGAATATATTCAAACCTTTCGAAACCATGCAGAGTTTCCGAAGCCGCCAGGTAAATGTGTGTGGTACATGAAATTCAAATGCGAAGGGTTGGAAATGTACTGGATACTTTTGACACAATACAATAATTGTGAGCACTAATGATCAGCTCATAGTTAAAACTAAGTAAGCTAGCATTATCCTACTTTGAAGTTGATGCCTATGTGCATCAACTCGAATTGTCACACTCTGTTTACAAGATATGTGCCGAAGTAGTAGTATTACCAGTGGTAGTAGGGAGGATTTAACATAAATAATATGGTACTAGAAGGTGAAAATTATCCTCAGAAATAAAAATACAAACCATTCCTAAGCCCGGGCTTAAAAGGTGTGCAGGAGTGTATGCATCTGAACCACTGCGACATATCACCTGGAATCCACAACAGTTGATCACTGCAGTCGAGCAGACCTAACTATGTAGTCTTCACTTACTATCAGTCAATAACTTCATGAACTTGTCCTTTGTTTTCATTTGGCCACCCTGGGCATCGGTTAGACATCCCGACTGCCTAAGTCGACGGCAGTCCACAACCTCATTGACTGGTGTGTCGCCTTTCCACAGTACCTCGCTCCTAACTTCGTTACTTAATGGTCTCAACAAATGCAAGTTGTGTTTCGAAGACATATATAATCAAGTATTTGTAACCTAAAATTATCATCGAATCTTAATATCTACAGTTCACTTCCATTCAGTAAAACGATATGAACTGCTGCACAATATACTGGTCCGTCATTTCACATACGTCATCGGTGAAATAAGTTGATGGGAGCCGGATGGGCTTTTTAAATTCAGAACAAGCAGTAGTCTGTCGAGCCTGACTGGTGGTAATGTTTATTTGAGTCCATCGTCGAGTCATTGCCGACATCAGCGTGTTAAATTGTCTCTATTTATAGCTAGTGCTTGCTAGAAATGAATGGTTATCTGAGCATAATTACACCAGAAAGTCGCTATTATCCGTTGAGGGATGTCAGAACATCCGTCTTGGCGTCTTTCTGGTTTCAGCTATTTCCTTTTACATTAAAATTATGTGCTATGGAAACTACCTCTAAGTCTTTTATCTTCAAGAAATTTTCTACAAAATTCATCTTTCATTTTATTCAGGCTGGATTATGTGGGAGTGCAGACAGGAACGGCGAAAAGGCGGCAACATGTGTGCGCATCTTTACGAATTTTTATGAGTGGAGCGATTTAATCAGTGGTGTTGACAGGAATCCATTCAAAGAGTGTCTGTTTTGCTCTCAAACTTAGCGTGGTATCTACACAGACCATAGCATATGAAGTTGATGGTAAGTCGCCAAATAAAGGGGAAGAGAGCATATCGCATCAGCTCTTTGTACAACCTGGATAGGGTGGGGATTCTGTATGCGTGTTTCGGAGACAATACATCGATAGCATGAGATTCAAAGGTCTTATATAGTAAAGCCTGTTGCCTAATTTGATGTAGGCTCCAAACATTTACAGCTTTGGTGTGTAGTTTGCAACGTGGTCTCAGTAGGCCTCTCACTAGGGAGTGGTCAGGATCCAAACACGTCCCCCAGAGTAAGCGCGGTTCTCTACGGTGACCCCGACGATAGCTGATGTGGTGTTTCGTGTTGATCTTGCAGATCGCCAGGTTAAGCACGTTTATGCTATCTAAAAATTAACTGTAGTTTCATCATAATTACATTAAACGATCTCCATTATCCATTCGTTGCACTAGAATGCGGAGTGAGCCACCTAAATGTTTTTCAGCCTGATTTAGCCTGCCAACTTCGGCATTAAAGTCCCCTGTTATGATTACTGTGTCAGAGTGCTTGGTTTTCTGAAGGATGCTTGAGAACTCCATGTAGAACTCGTTTTAATCCCTTTGTGCTGCAATCAGTGGGGTGGGGCGTAGGTAGAAACGACAGAAGACATCAGCATATACCCCTGTCTTTTGGAGTTCGTGTTATTTCATTTGGATGAATGTCACACCGGCGATTGTCTACGGGACTCGATTCAAGAGGCTCCTGTTCTGCCTGCAAACTTTGTGCTATGCCTACACGATGCAGGCCATGCGAATTTACTGTAGAGTTTCCACATAAATGAACTGTAAATCGCGCTGTGTATCCGTATTGACTAAGTAAAGTCAATTGAATGACCAAGCTGGGATCTTGTATGCCTGTTTCGGAGACACAGCATACATCAGTCTCAAGAGATTCTAAGGTTTTAGTTGATATGGCTTGTTCGTACATTAAATACTTTAATATGCAAATCTAGTGCAAAGTTTCAAGAAACCTGGGGTAGCATTTCGAGAACTTGAATAACCAGTACTGGTGGTACGCATGGGAAAAGTGGTTGGGGAAAGTTTAGTGTGCGAAATTAAAGTGGTAAAAAGGAGGGTGGGTTTGATCGTAAATAAAGTGATCTGGAGCTCTGTTAGATGTATGAAGTGGGGCATCACTTCTCGGTTTCCCACAACGTGAAAAGGTCCTTCTTGTGGCACCTGAAGAGAGAAAGTGGATTAAATGAGGTCTTGATGACTCGGAAGTGTGACCACAGCTCCCAAGGAACAACTAACTGAGGTTGGTCATAAAACGTTTATTCAAGTAGTTTTCGGTGAGCTAGCTCCTTACTTGAGTTATCCTTACTACCGGAGACGGAAATCCGTGGAGTATGGTGAAGTGTACATTTTTATGACCGGTCTTTTTTAATCCCACCCTTCCTTTGTGGAAAGGCAAGTTTGTTGTCTTATTGGTCAGTCAGTAAAATGACTTTGACCTCGGACCATAGTTTTGCTGTTTTTAGTTTTACAGCTCCTCAGCCGACCTGCCTAGGATGGTAGGACCTGAAGAAACGATTGTCGTAGCCAGTATAGCTCAACTGGTTCGTCACGGTAGGCAAGCCTGATCGCCACGTTAAGGTAGCAGAAAAGATCGGGATCAATTAGGAACAGTTCATCGTTTGTTGTGATATCGAAATAGGTTCATAGAAGCCTATGTTTATTTTTTGATAAAAGTTGTTGATATTTGACTTTATTCTTATTCAAAAGAGTAGATTTATGACATAAGGTCACATAAAACAGAGCACTGATAGTTTCCCCAAAACGACCTATTTAACACGTTCGAGCCACTGTCTGAATAATATCTAGACTTGTTTCCTTTTTATACTGTTTACAGTTCGTAATGATCAACCTACATAGATTTTATGAAACAGTCAGAAAATGAGCATTTGAAGCTAAAAATTTGAACTAGTATTCATTCATCTATATTTTAGACGCCATGTTGATTAACTTTGTCACCAATAAAGAAACACTAAAAAAAAGTTATTAATAATTCATGAATGATATAATTAAAACGGGTGATTAATCATTTATCTAAAATTCAAATCTTACGGATTCAGATCTTTCAAGCCAAACTGTTTTTGATTCTTGTCCAACTAAGCTTTCGTTCCCATACTCTATACATTCATCAGGTTCATCGAAAAAATCGACCTTAAGATATGAAAAGAGAACATAACGCGTACATATATTTGACACACGAGCGGTTGTTGAAAGCTGTTTCCTTTATTGAATATTGATCTGTTAATAATCTTATTCTACTCAGTGAATATTTCGTCTTTACCCAAATCACTGATCAAATCAACCAATAGTAAAAAGGAACCTTATGAAGATGAATTTTAGGACACATTCGAATCTTAATATTTATGCAGTGTATTCTTAAACAGTATCTTGACGAACTCGTCACCAACAAACCCGTTTACTTCTGGTTTCTTTTTATGGTGCCGCGTTAAAATGCCGGTTATGAGTTATATCTCATGAATTGCTTAGTTGAACAGTATTGTAATAGCTCCTGGTTCATTCATAAAAGTAAAAATTAAACGAAACAACTTTTATCATCTCATTATGGTGAAATAATTTAAGGCATCATATCTCCTAACCATATGGAAGAAAATAATTCAACCGACAAAATAAAGAATCATTAGCTTGAAACTGATTTAAAAACAAATTTAAATAACTCCACCCTGGTGTTTTGAATATAATAATAATAATAAGCCCATGTTTATTATATTTCCTACTGCTACTTATAAACAGTGGTACTTTCCAATTAAATTTTAATGAGTTTAACTTACGAATCAATGTAGTTGACAAAAAACACTCAGGACGTAATGCGCCATGTACTTACTTCTTTATAGGTTAAAATTTGTATTTGAATATTTCTTAACCATTCATTTTCAAACACAAAAATAAATCATTCTGTTGTTTCGATATGCAGGTTTTGTGGAGGTAGATGGAATTTCTGCAAAACTAATCAATCAAGTACTAGACAGATGTTCTGATTTCAGATATGTTTAGAGTCTACCGGTTGTAATTAAAAGCACAGCATAATTACCGCTCTATGTTATAATTTGATTGGAGTTGGAAATATGCACTACTGGACTGGCGTCCAATAGTCTCATGAATAAGCAGTCGGTATTATACTTGATGGTTGTTGATCAGACGTCTCGAAATTAGTGAAATGGCCAACCAATACATAGAAGAATTGTAATGATTAGATAACAATGTGCTTCCTAGTGTCCAGTTATGGTTCTGTAATTATGAATATATTTTGCTGTTTCTGAAACGAAAGTAGGCTTAGTAAACTTGGATTTTGTAAGTATATTTCAATGTGATGAAATGCCATTATCGTTTAGGTAGTAACACACTTATAGTTAGCTACTAAAACACTTTTATGTCACCATTCGCACTCAATAGTCATTTTTTGGTGTACTGTAGAAGTTGCACTAGTAGTACACAGCATTCCAGTTGTGGCTACAAGAGATGTGAACTAGCAGTAAATTAATGCTTTTTCAAACGTGACCGACTCACTTTGTGTTTATTATTTCCAATGTTAAACTGAGCGGATTTTGAGTGCTTCACTTTCGGCATGGATAGAAATTCCTCTTCCAGTTTGCTCTTATTTAATATACTTGAATTTAACATTTTACATGCATTTTCTACTTCCATTCTTAAACATTGATTAGCTTGTTTAAGTGCTTCCACTCTAGATTCTATGGAATCAGGTGAATTGTCAGAACTATTTGTATAATGGTTAACACATTTTGCAGATTCATAAGGTGATAAGTGACGTATTTTATTTCGTTCTGAATATGACTTAGACCTATTACTGTGAAACAGATCAGATAATAATTCTTGTAAAAGAATATATTTAATTTTATTCTTAAGTTAATATGAAAAGTTATCATTTTATTGAGGCTAATAAACACGTAAATAGTTTGCAGTGTGCTATAGTCATACCGGGAACTTAAGGGTTTTATTTGCGATGGCTATATTTTAATTATCCTTTTGGAGACTGCTTCAAAATGAGTAGTATAACTTAATCTATTCCATATTTCTCAGATGAACACGTTTAACGTTCTATTCACATAAAAATTCCTACTCAGCCAACTACTTAGAATTGATAGAAATAAAATCTCCATGTTGAATATCGCTTCGTTTTACTACGGTATAGTCAATATATTATAGACATTGTTGAAGAAATAGTTTATGTTCATCAAAAACATTGCTGCGTAAGAGGAGTTTCTACTTAATTGTAGTTTTAATTCCTAGTTGATATTGGTTGTGTTTAAAGAAAACTAAATACTAATGAGAAACATTCGAGTACTATATTTCATACACTCCTCAATATGGGATTTTTAATCACCCCTTGGCTTCATACATGGCATTAACCTTTGACGACCCAAGTAGTTATTTAGTTTGAAACCAGCTTCCTAGTATCAGAAGCCTTTACATTACATTTAGGTCACAGACATCAGATTCCTAAATTCACCAATATATGTAAGTACGTAATTCACTGGTTAAAACAATCATTTTGTAATCAAATGGTACCATGTTCAATTATTAGCATTTTCCTAAATAAGCTTAAAGGTCTGTTTATTACTTGCGCTACTAGTTTTGCCGAAGCATTCTTGCAGTTAAAACTAACTTTATGTTCATTGAAGTTACTTCACCATTTAAAAAAGTATTAAAATCATACTTGCAGGCATGGTTCACGTGGTTGAAAGCTTAAGCCTACTAAAAATAAGAAAGTTGATTTAAAGTAATAAAGTGTAGAAATCTAATAAGTGAAGTCAGTCTAGTTACTAATTTTCGGACCTCAAGTTTTGTAGCTCACATTTTTATAAATATTCGTAATTTTCACTCTAAGCCTTATGTAACACGACATATTCAAAATAGTACAAGTACATTAATAAACCATTGAACTATTATAATAAGTTGAAGTGTGTTAAATTACTTTACTTGAGCAAAATAATGATTTTAAATACAAACTGTTCGCATATCGTATTAAGCTTCGGTTAAACTAAACGGTTAAGCAGATATTATTAAGTAGAATTTCTTAAATCTGACAATGTTTATGGAATCGCTCACAAAAGCCATATTACCCATGGGGATGTAAGATACCAAGGATATCAGTTTAGTCTTTAAGCGGAAAAATGTAGTCTGGTGTCGTACGTATGACATTATAGACTGATTTATTGTGCAATTATAGAAGCGAACCTGGTTATAGATAAACTGTTGAGTGAGTTTTATAATTCTGATTTGTTTACAATCGCTATAACGGTTTGAAGCTTTCATTAAAAATTTTTATTTCCGAAAATGTTTCGTATAAAGTTCTACTCTATGAAAGGATGTCATCATCTACTTAGGCGATAATTTAGGTGTATTGAGCTTAGCTCAGGGTATGCCTTAAGTATCTATTTATCGTTTAATAGCATATGTAATTTTATTGGATTTTACACAACAGAACAACTTTTCATTTTCACTTCGGAAATGAAAGCATTTTTATAACCTTCAAACATTTAATAAAAGTGGTATCCGAATCATGAATTTGTGGTTTATTTGTTTTCGTAGTTTTCAATAAGGTACAAACCTTTCTCTTCAAACTGAATTTAAGTGGAGTTACAATAATCATTACTTGTTTGAACAAGTATTTCAATTTAATGGGAGATATTCAGTATTCAACTATTATTCTATAAGAACATATTCTTCATGGAATTCATCTTTATATTCATGTTTGACTTTTTTATTAGCTTCGAAGTAAATAAGGTTATGGGAAAATTGAAAATATTGTAATGATAACCGATTTACATAGACAGTAATAGCCAGCTATCATATGACAGTACGCAGCTTACGTTAAACTACGGTATCTCCATAAAAATCACTCTAGTTAGAAATATTCATACAAAGTGTACTTTTGCATAAATATAACAAACTTGACACGATAAACTGCAAAACAATTATTACAAACCTTGAGAGCCGAAGCCTCGGTAAATATTCTACTTCGCCTTGTTCTATATTCTCTGTATTCGTGCTTGCATTTACTGACTTTTGAACGGCTTGGACACTAGCTGAAATTCTTGTTCCAGTACATTCATTTTTCTTTCTGATTAATAAATTTATGAATTAATGTCTCCCTCCGAAAAACAAACTTAAAATGAATATTTTTCATCACTCATCTACAGTAAAGCTTATTTGGTTGTTAGCCGTCACTTTTATTATTGCCACTTTGGTGATGCTCCCTAAATTATTGATGATTATATAAATTTTTGATAACAGGTGGTTTTATGCCCTGTTCACCGCCATATACATCAAATTTGATTAGAGTGAAACGTTTTGTTACGTTTAGTTTGCAACCGAAATCTCGAAGGTAAATACTTTATAAAGTGGTAAGTAATTCTTAATGTACGGTTTACGCATAATAGAACTCAAACGTAATATACAAATTTGTTTGTTATCTTTTACATTAATAATTTTATTGATATCTTAATACCATCAGAAAGAAAGTACAAGCTTCTTAACTAAATACTTAATGTATATACAAAGATTTGAGTTATCCTACCGTTTACAATAGGACTAGGGTTGATTAACACCTATTACTGTATATTCATCCTGAGTAGATTGTCTCAGTGTTGCTTTAATTTTCAGGATGTTGTGATTGTCGATCGTAGTGGATTACAGAAAGTTCATTTTATCCTATGAGGTTTATTGACTGGATTTACGTGTACCAATTCTGTTGTATTTATACCTCTGTAATGAAAGCCTATAACATGCTTAATTATGTAAGGCTGTGCTGGTTATTAAGCAACGAGATCGACTAACTCCAACCAGTCATAGCTATCATACAAGGAATAAACATAGAAATAGTAAAATTTACTCCTGTGCAGGAAAAATAAAATAACTGGACTCTGTCCAATAATTTGTGCTATATGAATCTCTGGGTTCAAACTACATTATATTATTTTCTTCATTTATCTGGTTTAGTAGCATTGCATGTTAAACTGATCAGTGTCTCCATTCTGACACCAGTAATATGACGTACATTTGTTTCGATACATCATTAAAGAGATAGTTTCTTCGACACTTATTTAGTTCTTAAGCTATTTGACGATGAAATTCCAAGATGGAGCAAGCGAGAAACGAATTTCATGAGTAATTTTATGCCGAATGGAAGGAATAATTAACAGATGATCATACTTTCACTAACGCAAGTTTACTAATAATCCACTCAAATAGTCCTAGTTTTAGGGTAACTGTTTACAAGCTGACATTAATCTACGTTTATTTTACACTTAGTTATTAGTAAGAACATCTTAGTGATCTTTGTTTCATTTCAATTATTTATTATATCTCCACTATAATTCCTAAGTAGTGTTAAATGGATCACCGGTCGGTTTTCTTGTATTTAATAGTCGTCATTCGGTTTAATAGTGTATACTAATTAAACAAAGCTGATTCAGTTCTTTAAACATCTACACTATATTGACTGAAGGAATAGTTACATTCTTTAGGCTCATTACCGTGACTTATTATTGTGTTTCTCAAAATACAAACATCTTATCCAAATTACGTATGCAAATTTTCAAATATATAGTCATATGTGAACTAGTTGCTTCATTTAAACATGAAATAACTACTTGCCTTAATTTATCTAATTCATCTTGCATGTGATTGTATTCATTTTGTAGATTTTCTCTTGATAATTTGACTGTTTCGAGTTCATTGCATAATATGCGATTTTTCGACTCCATTGAGTCTAATTTCTGTCTTAACAACTTATTTTCGTCATTACTCTACATTAAAGAAAGAGATGATAATATACATATTTGAAAGTTAAAAACCCTTTCATCACTATGAATAACTAAGATATAGTAAGAAAAGTGAAAACACTGTTCTGAAGATGTGAAACTGGTTTTAATTATGATGGTATGTTGATTTCATTAGATGGTTATCACCGCGTACCTATCAATAACACGTAAAAATTCCAACTTATGCAACTTACATTTGTTGATACTTCTGCAAGTTTGAATTCTTGATCTTTGTATTCTTTCTCTAACTTATCAATCACTTTACAAGCTTCTTTCCACTTATTTTCCATTTGGTACAGCGATTCATTTAAATGGCTTGTTCTATCTTTCAATTCTGTTTCATGTTTTGTTTTCATATGTGTAGCATCGACTGCTGCTTTTCGTAATGCATCAGACCGTGCAGCCAATTCGCCTTCAAGACGATTTACTGTTTCTTGCAGGTGAGCTCTTTCAGTCTTTTGAAGAAAGGATAGCAATATAGACGATTAAGAGAATAAATAATGAAGATTTCTTAGAGAATCGAATTGATACTTATTGTATTCGTTACTTATATTTACTATTGTCCATTTTTAGCAGACAAAGGTAAATAGCTCATTTTACAATTTCTGAAATCCTCAGGAGACGTCACAGTACTTAGTTACTTTAATTTGGGCGAACGATGATCATCCCTCTGTAACGTGGCCTTTGAATGTTAATAAGTCCCCCTAGTTATAGACACTACTTGGATTTAGGGACACTGGATATTTTTAAGGTTTATGTTTACTCTAGCCTGCCGTACCAGAATAAGAAAATATTGACCAAATTTCATAAATTTCACCAGTAAATACCGACTAGTAAAAGAAGGTTTATTGCTGCGGCTTATGAATATCTCAAGTGTGCTACAGAAATAACTTGGGAAAGAAAACCGATGTAGAGTCCCAACATTTGTGAAATTATTTATTAGAAATTGTTTGATTGTAGTATAATTGCTGTGTCTTTTGTGAATGTAAGTTTATGCTAGAGTAATCGAAAGATATAAACTAAGGTAGTTCCGTTTGTTCCTTGTGATTAAAATTTTTTACACTTTTAAGAAATATTTAATCAATCGGACACTAACAAAACCGTGCACATTAAGGTAGCTGTGAAAGTACGAGACATTTTTATAGCGAAATAAGCTAAAAATATATCTTCGTATTTAACTTCGTTTTTACAACTAATACGCTTTTTCAATGGTTTTCGCTTTGCTTCGTTAGAAAAGAAATGCAGCTTGGGAAAATTAATATTGAATCATAACAATATCCTAATTTCATTGTCATACTGAGTAGATAATTGATTTGTTTGTTGTTCTAACTTGACAAATCGTCGTGAAACTTACTCTTAAAACTGTGTTAGTTTTTTTGTATTCTGCTATTTGTTGTTTAAGATCCTTCACTATTTCTGTTAGTTGTGAACACTGAATTCGGTCAACTGGATCGTGTTGATTATATTGGCCAGTACATTTTGTTAGCTGACTTTCACTTTCAAGTAGTCGAGATTCTAAACTTGATAGGGTTATTTCATATTGTTTCAACTAGAATAATAAATTTTAAAGTGGCTTGATATTACAAGAACAGTGTGAATAAGTATTATCCGGATTGTGATATTAGTAACTGAAAAACTTTCTAGCTTATCAGCGTATCTCACCAATCATAAAATATTGACCTATATAACATATGGGTAGATTGTGATAATTATGTTACACGATTCTGCAATCACGTATTTAGAGATTTCATGTAATAGAGGCTATAGGTATGTATTCCTGCTTTATTTGACTTGATTTTTAACATTATGCAATCTTCAGTATCATGTTTAGTATTTTCTCATCATTTTGCAATGTAGATAGTACTAAATAAATCCGGCTTTGGACAGTCAACTTCCTTATATGTAACTAGTGTCAAACACCTAGATTTTCTCTTAAGGTATTTGGAAATCTTTTTGCCATTCAAAGTCTTTTTGATATCTACGTAGTTTAGGACTAAAGTCCAACATTCTATGTCAGGAACTGATTATCTAGTAGTACATAATTATAACGTTGATTAGAAAAGCTAAGATGAGAATACCAGGTAAACACCAGAAGTCATCATCATTTAACTTAACAAAGTTCCTTAAGCTATTGCAGCTCTAAATGATTTCCAGCATAAAAGTTCTGTAAACATAATATACTTGTCGACTTATTGAGTAGTGAGACTTCCTTGTATCAAAGTGAACAGCTAACGGTTCTGTTACATAAAAATCTGGATAACGTTTTTGTGGATTAATATCGACTGAAGAAGAACTGATATCTGGCGAAAACTGCATGGTTGTTCTGTTCAGTAAGGGTTACTAACTAATGCATCTTTGTTCAACATGTACATGCAGAAAATCAAGTAAATTGAAATGAAATAAATCACTAAATTCAAGACATTATATCATTACTGAAATGTACTAAGATTTACTAAGGTTCGGACTTGAATAATTTTAAGACCCGTTTTTTAATACATAAATACCAGTTAAAAAACGATCACTACTCAGTGAACCGTGGATACTATTCGTCTTGCATGAGGATCCCATTTCGCAGTGTAATTTATCTTCGGCCTAATTAGTTGTTTGAAACCAACACTTTTGATGTTAATCAACTAACTAATGCTAATAAACTGTGTCACGTAAATATGTTGTACTTTGAGAATATGAAGTAGCATCAATAAATTTCATCGATGGTTGGTTTTGATCTGTCATAATTAAATTCAAGTTATTTAATGTCCCACAAACTAGTGATTTAGCAAGTCTCTAATTAAGTTCTATCTGATACACTTTCGAAGCAGATTTCTTGTTTCCCAAAGATGTTACAGGCTTCTATGCCCACCCAATTGTTAATAAAATATTTGAACAAAGTAGTGAATCCGGTTGGATATCTATAAAATGGTTGACCTATGCAAATGTTAAGTGCTTTAGAATATGTAGGTAAACTGTTTATTGATTGGCAGAAGAGTAGAGAAAGCACTATTAGAGAAAGATGAATACGCTAATTAAAATTTATATTTACCTCCTCTTTTTGTTTATTTGCTCTTACTTCAGATAATTCATATTTATGTTTCATCTCCAATAATTCTGCTTCAGTTTCCGTTAAACTTTTTGAGGTTGTATCTAGTCTAGAAGTAAATAATTCTAATTCACGGGACATGGAATCTAAGGCCGAGTCACGTTCAAGTAAACGACTTGAAAGTTCTTTGTTATGCTGATGTAAATGATCCATTTCATTCTAAGAGCAACAAAACAACACCATTATTATAAATGAAATAATAAAATGGTCAGTCATCAATGATTACTGATACTTTTTTGATAAAAAGATCGCATCAGTACCAGACCGTTGATTTAGGTCGGGCTTACCTGTCACTAAAAGCCAATCGAACCATACCAACCAGAACAATCATTTTTTAAGGTTCTATCATTCATTAAGTTACAAGGTTATCACTAGCAATTAGGCATCATTTTGTGATGTATTTTATTTGTTTCACTTTCACATATGCAAACGAACTACTTGAATTCGGATATCACGTTTTATTTTTATTTGTGTGTGCTATTATTCTAGTAATTTTCCAAATTTTTAAGTTGATGTTTACAATCACTTTTTTTGTTGTTACTACTGTTAATGTTTAATAATCGGTAATTATTCGTACTAATAATTTGTAAGAAAGCTGATTCTCTCTTTAGCTGCCTAATAATAAGTAGTATTTAACACATTTTGCAGTTTTATGAGTTGAGACTCATCGTTTAAGCACTATTTCAGGTATCCTAGATTCGGTAGTTTCGGTGTAACACTAAATGTTAGTAAAATGTTTCAGCCTGTTAAGCTTTTGAGACTGATTCCCCAGATTACCCAGTTTACTTCATATCTGGTTATGTGGTTACTATACTGCCGCTTTCATGTAAAAATTAATTTAGGTTAAATGAAGGGGGGTTTGTGAAGTGTGTTTTAATTTGTAGGTGATGTTAGTGATGATGGATCTCAGCTGGTGTTTATTTGAGGTTCATACAACACAGTACAACTGTTTTGCCGGAGTATGACGGTTCTCTGTAGTGTGTACTCACGACGTTCTCACATATTTCATCTGCGACATTCACACCTCATCATATTCTTTTAGTATCACTACCATGATTTGATTTGAAAATATCAAATAAACTAAACATTGAGTTTACTATTTATAAAAATTAGAAACGTAAGTTTGTAATTTCGCTAGCGAATAGGACACTGAATCGCTGGTGTTTTGCGATTCAAAATAAGTTGCTTTTTCAAAAACCAAGTTTTTTAAATTGACTCGAGATCAAGTAATAGCAACTGTAGATTAGGTAAAGCAGATTTTATTTTTCTTTATTGCGACCATATTTTAACGGTCATCTTTTAAATATGCATCAATTAAGGACTTAATGTACACCTATCTGAAATTGGTAGATTCTAAAATAGAAGCTTAAGAGTAAACAACTGCTTTTTTCATAATTTCGGAGTCATCTGTGGTTATCTGTATTTCATCAACTTAAATCGGTATACTGCAGATACTTTATACAGCATTCTTCTTGGAACGATTCACATAAGTTAATAATAATGCAAGCATATTATTATAGAAGCGTAGTTATGAAATGCTCATATCAAGAAGTTTATTGGAGAACATACTGTAATACTTTGAAGTTCCCTTTCTTTCTCTGTTTTAATTTTGTTAAGAAAATCATTTCTTTCACGTTCATTGGCAAGTTCAGACTGTAATCGTTCAATGAATTGCTCTTGTCTTTCCATTTGTTCTGTGAAGGCCAGTCGCATTTCCCGAAGATCCGTGACCTCTAACTAAACATAAATAGACACAGTTTTTATTCAACTGTTTACTGATAATTAGAAAGTTTAAAGCGCTAACTGTGCTATACTGTCCGTCCGCCCAAAGAACATATTTTATATTTATCATTACTGACTGTGGCAGATTTATGACTGAATATTTTATATAAAAAGTTTAAGTTATTAACGTTTATGGAAACTCTTACACTTGAGTCAAATTAATTAAAAAACTGGGACAAGAGATTCTAGTTACCGATAACCGAACTAATGGCTCAGGTTTTCGAAAAGCTTGTTTCAAGTTTCCTTTTTCAAAGCTTCACGGAACATTTAAGATTTAGCCATTCTTTAATAATCCTGTATTCAAGTGACTTCCTGTGATGCTACATAGTAAACTCAATTCATGCTCATCATCTACTTAGTAGCTCAAAGTATTTTACAGAAGACTCAGTAGGCACTCATCGGCAAGGTGCACCAGCAATTGTGAATGAACTGTAACTTTACATGAGATTGGAACCCATTGAGTTCGATGAGTAAACTCCTAATAGTACTATGGGCTAAAGGTGAATGAATTTGCTCACTAGTCTGTGATCAACCAATGTCCGTTGCTCAATCTTACAGGTCAGTTACAGCCCGAGTAGTCCATTGACAATGTCTTGCATCTCGAAGCTAGGAAACCAAGCTTCTAATTCCACAAGTGTCGTCAGTTCAATCAAAACTCCTTATAAACTACGCTGAGAAGTATTAACTAACATGAGACCTAAAGTCAAGGCTTTTGTGCCGATTGCCTTAAACCACTTAGCATGACAGTATAATGCACGTTAGGTCGAGCTTTTCAAACTAGTGATCACATATTGGGTTAGTCAGTAAAATAAAAGCAGCATACAGGAGTAAACTATAATGAGGTTGGTTACTGCTTAGTGACCAGTCAGTATAAATTATCAGCAAAAGCCGAAATTACTTTTTCAAATAAGTTGATGTGGTATAGGCGTTTGTTTTAAACGACTGAAGATTCTAAAGGCATGTATTGGCTTTTACTCTGATGAACTGGTTGAAAATACACATTTGTCACAGACTGATATCGGCTGGAAAATCATTAAAATTAGGTTACACTGGACATCTAATTCATGCTAGTTTGGGACTTTTTAGCAATGTGCACCTATTGCCCCACTAGGTGTCGTATCCAAAGCTTGCAGATATCGCAGTCAGAGCACTATCATTAAACAATTATGCTAAGGACTAGTGGTTTACACTCAAATATAAAGCGATTTGGATTTCTTACGTTGTTATCTTATGACAACATTAATAGTAATGTTAATATTGCTAATACAGAGATGTGACTGTTATTAGTATTGTTTAATATACACCTGACTCGATAACGTATTGTATCTTCCATTCGACTATCATTACTTAAAGAAATAAACCCAATAGGTCAAAAGTCCAGTATTTTGTAATCTGAAATTTCTCAAAACTATGGGTAATACTAGTGAATGGTGCTAATTACATCAACTTACTTCTATACGTTTACGTGCAAGATTTTCTGAATTTCTGTAAAGAGTACATTCTGATAGGTCCGTTTTGGCAACTTCTAAATCATGAGTTAGCGATTTGAGTTGTGAAGATCTATTTTGTAGTTCTGTCTCACTTTCAACTAACTGACACCGCATATGTTCCATTTCCGTCTGAAGTCGCTGAATTATATTATCTTTTTCAATTTCCTTTGAGTAATGAATGAGTAATAAATGAGTAATAAATCGCATAATTATTAATGCTTGTGTTTTAGTTACTAGTGGTGTGTAGTTGTTAACCTGAAAACTATAATTACGAGGCGGAAAATACCTGGCAAGAGGTAATTGGTTGGAGTTTTATATAAAAGAACTGACGAGACTATGAATTTTCTAGTATAGTATATCCAGCTAAAGTGATATAGCTTTTAATAACTCTTAGATAAGTAATCTAATATTATAGTTTAGGTTTACTCTGCTGCAGTCAATGTATAATATCAACTAAATATGAAAGTACAGTTTCTTCTTCTGCTCCAGTATGCTATTTTCTCACGCATGGGAGTTGGTAGTTTCGAATAAGCGAAGAATGTTCTTCGTTTAACAGAAGTGTCCAAAATGGAACAAATTAGAATATCTCTAAGTTCCTCGGTGATCCACACTTTGGCATACTTTCTTTGATGAAATCAAGAAACTCAGATGTCGTGGGAATTGTGTTATTAATCAGTTAGCGAATTGTAGTTATAAGGTAGGGATTTACGTCTTTATAAATTTATGTTATTATTTGGTTAACTGTCTACACCGGTAAATAGTTTTAGCTTTATCTAGCATGTATGACCATAGAGGTCGAGTACTTTTATACGTTCTTTCGCGTTGTTTTATTGTCAAACTGTTACAGTTACAGATAACAGATTATGTTTTCAAGACTCGTTTTCTATCTTGCCACGTAGAAACTACTCCTAGTATGTTAATTAATTACTAAACAGATATAGATACTAATTTTTCAACCTGACAATGATAACGTCTTTTTTGGGAACTCTGAATTTATTCATAGAGGCTAGAACTCTGTTGTCTAAAAAGTTCTCCTCATAGACAGAATCAGTTGATATATGTTGATAAATTCGTTTTAAACTTTACCTCCTAAAATAATGATGAAGAAGCATATCTATAAATATCCTACTTGTTGTACAACGCACTTTTATTATTGAATAGCGAACTATTTGAACCGTAATCATGTGGTAGGTACGGGCACTATTGATTATTAGAATTTGTCTCTAAAGATTGAAATACTTGATGAATTATGAAAGTGGTATCAAAATAAAACTAGTAATATCGATTAAAGGTAAATATATACTTACAGAGTTAATATATCTATTGATAATTTGTTCAGTTTGACTAGATGTCTGCTCGAGTGATTTTAGTTTTTGAGTCATTGTATTTACAGTATTTTGCAAACTGATAATTTGTTCATCTTTCTTAGCCAATTCAACTTTAACAGCAGCTGATTCACTGACTGCTTGAGTACTAGCTTTTTCTGCTTCAACGCGTAAATGTTCTGATTGTTCAAGTTGTTTTGTTAGTTGTTGTACACTGAATTCTAATTCTTGTATCTAGTAAGTTAGTTGGAAATATCTTTTTAAATTGAAAAGAACATAGTCCAAGTACTTAAATATTGAGTCACTGGTTGTTAGAAAAAGTATAGAGAATACAAATGTTGCAATTTGGTGAGTAACGCTAATGGATAATTATCCAAATAATCGGTAGTCTTCTTTTCACACTTAAAATTCGTATTATTTATTTGTTAAATTGATTGATGTGTATTTTGAGAGACATTTCCGAGTTTACAAAACGAATATTTTCCGTTTTTGCTATTGTAATACAATGCCTACTGTTAGCTAGTAGGTTGTTCACTCCAAATACTTCTAAGCAGTGTGATTATTGATAGAGTTGCTTAGTGTACTGACACATTAGTTATCCGTTTTTTATATGATTATAACTAACTTAAATATCTTGACTGAGTTATAACGATACAAATTGCTGTGATCGATGTGTATGACCAATTAATGGACGTAACCTTGTGTTCATAAAGTTACAAAAACAAACGCCAATGATTACCTATCTAGTCTCTGCATGCCTGCCCGATGCTCACTTAATCCCAGGCCAGAATAGGAAGAACATAATCCGATAAATCAATCAGACAAATCCTATTGTATTTCAAGTATTCCTTTAGTTATACATAAGACCAGACCACACAGTCAGCCAATTAGGAATTTAACATTGAATGGAGGTAACGTGTACACAACTAATTAATTGTAGTTCATGAATACATACATAAATAATACTAACAGTAGTACGATAAACAGGAGGTTATGGCAGGAGGGACATAATGATGATGGGAATAAAGTGCTTACATTATCCACAACTAAAATAATTGAAATAGTCTTCAAGTACATAGTTCTAAAAGTTAGTTATTCTTCTTTAGCTGCCCAACATAACAGACTTAAATCCTCAATAGCAATAATAGGCTACTTAGGACTGAAGCTTATATGTGCAAACGTTGAACCAGACTACTCGTATCGCCATAAGGGACCTAACCCAAACTCTTCAAGCTCCTCGGCGAACACTTAGTACTTAGACCTAATATCCGGCATCTAACGATTTATATTTTTTAATTCTATCAATTCGTGATATATCTCACAATGATATCCCTTTCCATTAGTGAGTAACTCCCACACTCGATGTAGTTTAAAACTTTATCTTATTTGAAGAGTCAGTAAAGGCAAGATAGCAATCAATAGCGGCTACTTCGCTTCTATAGTAATATTAACGACTGAACACAAGACATTCAGATATCCAATTGAGTCGCAACCCATTAGATTGCATTTCTATCTTCAGTCAGTGTTTGACGGATTAATGCTTTAACAAACTGTTAACGTATATAGGTAAATTGTGCCCACTTAACATCATATGATATGCATATATATTATCTGTTTTGTTGTTCGTCAGTTTTCAATTAGACCAATTTAATCTAATATTCATAATCTATTTCGTAGATTCAGTTTCATTAAAGACAGTTTTAAGATCCATACAGTCATATACTACTCACCATAAATTCAGAATTTTGCATTCCTGTCATATTTTGTTTGATTTCGTTTTGTAATTTTTCTATTTCGTTAGTACGACTTTTCAATTCATTTATTAAGTCATCATTAGCTAAACTTAGTGACTGAGTATATTGGTCAGATGACTTTAATTGACTGTCCATTTCAGTTACTTGTCTTTCTAACTGATCCAGTTTCATTTGTTTCTCATTAAGTATTGAATTCAAACGCTGTATCTCCAGCGCTGATTCATTAATTTGTCTCTAGAGTAAATAATCAAATTACACTTGTCAGTTGGTCGTATTAAGTATAACGCTGTAACAAATTTTGACGAAACTTCAACTTTGCCCAGGTTTGTTAATACATGTATTTCATATTTTACAAAACAGTAGATCAACAAGTACGTTAGTTTAGATATGCATGTTTTTTCCAGCTGTTTTATTTCATAGAGAAGAGTAACCGTCAGTGGAATAATTGTTTGTGCTATTTTAATGAATATGACAATACAAAGTTTTAGAGATATCATATCACTGCATATGAAGGTATAGATACAAGAATTATAAAGTATTTAGTTGGAAATAAATTAATACAAATACAGGTTACCTTATGTGTAGTAAATAGCATGTGGAAATACCAACTGGCGTTCAATGTTTATTGTTTTCTAAAATTAACTTGAGAAATATAGTGTCGTAAGCGATGTTACTCAAATATTTTCACGTGAAGTTGTCAAAATTACCAACATACTGCAAGTAGTTTATACACTGATGATCACTGTAGTGTATGCACTTTACACTGATTATATACAACCATAAAATATAGTAGCTGCACTGTGCACCTACCTTAACTTCATCCATAATTAAAAGAATATTTCTTTAGATGTGTCGCTTTTACTGAAAGAGTAGCAACTCATTTGAAAGTAATTTACTTTAGTTTTTTTGTTTTCTCTACGAGGGACTAATTGAATTCTCCATAAAATAAATGTAATATATGGCTTACATTGTCAGTAGTATGGTATATTAGTTCAAAAACGCAACAATGCTTGTGTCATAAAAAAGTATTTCACCACAACATACTATTCGATAGTTTGATTATTGGTGTTGCTCTTAGTCTTCCCATAAATTGATATTAATCATGAGACTCAGCTGTTTAGACCATCACAGCATTTTCAATTAAAGTTGTGATGATAAGATTCTATGAATGAAAAGAAATTACATTGTCAACCATCGTTTAGGCACATAAAACTATAATGATCTTGGTGTCTAAATATGCTTTAAGAAAATTCACATGAAATGGACGATTCAGTACCGGATTATAGTGTTTACAGACCAGATGCTTGGATTAGTGTGCATTAAATTTCATCATTTACGTAAGCGACCACAACATATACATTTTGAGTATTTATTTTTATTTTTATTTGATTGTATATTGTTTAAACTTACTCTCAGTGACTCTACTTCTGATTGTGAATCAGTTATTTCTTTTTGTTTTGTTGTTATGCGGTCATTCATTTGTCCAAGTTCGCTTAGTAAATAATTAATTTGTACTTCCATTGACTGTACCTTTTAGGATCAGATATCATAAGTTATCATGGTACAATACATTAACAAGAATACAGTAACATAATTTCAATTTGCAGGCAAAAGAATGTTGTGATTAGTGTTGTGTCAGAGGTGACTGACCCTTATAAAATGGACAGCAGCAACCGACTCCAGTTGCAAATTGTTTGTAATATTATGATATTGTTTAGGCAGTTGCTTATTTCAAATAAAGCTGTTTATTTTAATCAGTGTGTCAACCTTATAATCTTTTTTGTACATCGTCTATAAATAAAGTCATCATTGTATAGTCCCTACTAAACTTCCATTTTTTGAGACAGTATGCCGCTGTATAACAAAATTAGATACTTAGGTAAATGAATAACATATATATATATATTGACAGTCATCAATCTTCACAAACACCTTATTACAACTAATATCAGCTTCCAGTGACTAACTCCTCTTGGTAATTCCTGGAATTCTGGTGGAAAGATGTGACCAGTGGAGTTCAGTCATGTTGGGTGTGAGGGAGTTACCCACCGATGGCAATAGATGAGGTCGCGCATACCTATCACAGATTGACTGGATTAGAAATATTGACTGTTAGGAGCCAACTAAGTGATCTAATGGTTTAGCATTCTCCGCGGAGACAGAGGATCTCGAGTTCGATTCCCGGTGGGTTCGTCGATGTTCATTGCTGAAGAGTCACACACCAGGATGAAACAGCTGTCCAGTGCTTCCATATGATCAGTGGTTATCTAATTCAGACTAATTTATGGCATCAAATTGATATATATATATATATATATATATATATATATATATATATATCCACGTGATTCGGTTGGATTCCTGTTAATGCTGTAACCTGCCTAGTTAACGAGTGCGAATCATAAACGGATGTGTTAAATGATTGTACAGTACACACATTGGTTTGTGGTTGGAATAGGTGAAGTTCAAATAACAAACGGGGTTACGTAATCCACTTATTAAACAAAAAGTCAGATGACTAATATTTTTTAGTTTGAAACATGCAACGACCAGTTTTAATCTAACTTTAATTAGCATTTAATCGACTACTACAGCATGAAAGCTTTCTTTTACTTACTTCGCTATCATGTGCATGGTGAGAACTTCGATATTCTTCTGACTCCTTTAATAGATTTTTTCTGCTACTCTCTATTTCATTTAAATGTTCATTTGTTCTGTCCAACTTATCTTGGGTTGTCTTCAATTGACCGAGCAAACAATTTACTTTCTGTGCGCTTTCTTCAATTGTCGTTTGTGTTCGTTTAAACTCTTTTGACATACGATTGACAACTGATTCAGAGCGGTTTAGCTGTTGCAGTGGAAAGAGGATAATTTACCTAGATTAGCAAGTTATGAATACGACCACTGGATGAGCAAATAAACAAGAAAATTGGGTGTCGATTGCCTGTTTAGAACCTAAATCTGCAAGTGTCATCATCAACTAGTCAGATTCAAGGTCGATAGGATAGGCTTCTAGTCACCTTTGGAAAAAATTAAATAGCTTACTTCTATCAAAAGTTTGCACCGATGAAGTCGTTCGGAATGATAACTGAACCTCCTCAACTAAATTGTCAAACTTAGATAACACAGTCAGATGAAAACCATCCCTCTAAGTAACAAATCCATGTAAGGAAAAAATGATGCACATTGAAAACTCATTCTATCTCAATATCAGTCAAAAAATTTAAATCTCCAATTTTACGTTGGATTTCTTGCAACTCCTGATGCACCATAATATGTGGTAACATATTTGGGATCAAAGAAAATGCTTTTTCTTAACTGCTCTTAATTATTCAGTATCTTTAAATTATGAATTAATAACACCAATAGTGATAAACTTTCATTACAGGTTCAATAAAAAGGGCCAACATGGTTTGGTCATAGTATTTTAAATGACAAAAAAGGGAACTAACTTGTGCCTGTTTTTCTTCAACTTGTTTCTGCGTTAATTGTAAATGTTCTGTCAGAGTGCTTACTCTTTCTTCGAGTTGTGTTTTAATTGATTTTGCTTCATCCAAATCTTTTCCTAGTTCATGTAGACGGGCTTGAATGGTCATATTTGAAGTTTTGTACGACTCTAATTGTATTTCCATTTCTTGAATCTATAAATTAAAGAAGCTGCTATGAGACTCATTTTATTACGAAACCTTAACAGTTCAACTTAGAGATGGGTACTGTCTCTCATGGACAGGCAAATGCATATCTAGGAACCAGATTAAGTAAGATATTAATTTATGTGTTTGTTTTCTTGTTTATAGTTTGATGTGGGCAATTAGAAAATATGCCGTCTATTACATATAATATATTTATAATATTCTCCATTAAGGAACTGAGGAACATATCAGTGAATTCAACGGATTTAATACTATACGACATAAAGTCGAGTTAGTTGTGGACATCAACTTTACTTTGGGTGGCTGGCGCTTATTTCAAATAAGTTAAAGGTTAAAAGTAGGATGTCGAACCTGTTGTATTTTATTGATAAGACTACAAATGTGATTCACCACTTTGTAATATCACTGAGTTTATTGCCATACCACAAAACACTATTCATAGATACATTGAGCACTTGAAGTTTAATTTGTATGTGAAAATCTACCGTTTATCTACGGATTAGTATCAATACCCATCATTTATAGACACACCCAATCCACTAAAACGACTATTAGCTCAAAATATACTTTGTACATATATTGAATTGCCACTAAATGGTAATTCTAATTTACAACAATAACCACTAACAAAAGTAATGATGAAACTTAGTAAACAGTTAACAAAATTAAGAATTGAGTTGCGCTTTGTGAGATTTAATTTTTTTGAAATAGAAAAACGTTGATAAAAACAAATTATCTCTAGACACAAATGCATAATTGGATGTCTGACAGTGACAGTTTGCTTTGTTGTATTTAGTAACTTAATTAGGTTTTATTCTGAGTCTCACAAGAAATAATTACGCAAAGAAAACATTCCTAAAATATTATTGGTTTTGTCACATTTAAGTTCCATAATATCGTAAAACGTCGACGGTCTGAGAAAGATCTTTTGTGAGACAGCACTTAAACCATAAGTAATTGAATAAATATTTGAACTAAGTGTTATACTAATTTATATGTAAATTTACATGACACTATCAGCTACTTTTGTTTCGTTTTTTTCACCTAGTGAATACGGACATGTATGTTTGTCGAAATGAAGAATATTTTTAAAAAGTGAATAATTATTCATCTTACATTGGTGATAGCTGTTTTACTGGCTAGTTCTGCTGCACTTTTATGCACAATTGTTTGTCCTAGTTCGGCTTTTAATTTTTGCAGTGATTTCTCCAATCGCTCCTCATTTTGAGATCGTTTAACTATTTCTTCTCTTGACTTTATCAACATTGTGCGACTCGACGATAATTCACTTTGTAATATTTCTAATGATTTACGACTATGCATTATTTGTTCCTGTTGATAGGAAACACTGATTTACTTTACATATATATAGAATTGACCCTATTATTGAATAATGCAAATTTATAATAGTGCAAATGTTGATCATTAGTAAAATTTGGAAATGTGTTTAGATAGTATTATAAATAATGATCGATATTCAGAATGATATTTTCTATGGAAATCTTGTATCAAGTAGTTGTTTTCATGCAAACAAAAACGTATCATTTGAAGAAACGATTCCTTAGACGCTTATTTTGAAGGAAGGAACTAATGATCACTTTTCAGGTAGTAACGAAACTTTAAGCAAAAGATTAAGATAACTCCTATACGAAGGGCTTATTCACACTATTCTCGTAGCATTTGGCATCACTATCAATAATAATAGTAAAAATCTTGACAGATTGTAAATTTTGTGACTCCATTTGTCCCAAAAGTTTAGAAAGCTTAAAAGTGATTTAGAATGAACATTTTTGCATAATTTCCTGTGTTATTCGTGTGTAAATAAGATACCAAGAAAGATTACAAAATAATTTCAGTATTCAAAATCAGGATGCTTATTCAAATTCCAGTTGTGTGTTGGAATGGCACAAGATGGTCACATATATCTCATCACTCAAAGAATTTTTAGTAACAACTATCGTTCAAATTTGCACAGAAGTTGGGCGTTGAATGTATAGAAGATAGTATAATATGTGTAGAAACTTCAGCAACTGGAAATAGAAATGGTCTCAACGCTTAAAGACTGACCTGAAATAATTTATGTTGAGATCAATTAAGACATTTTTTAGTTGGTAAGACATTAATTCAATCCCTCGAAAATAGGAACACCGAAGAGTTCATGGTGTTTAATGACCAAAATGGTACAAAATTGTAAATTTATATTTGAGATATTTGTTATATTTATGGATGTCTAGTTTGTAAAATTAACTAAAGTTACGAAGTGACAAAATCAGTTGCAACAATAAGGCTAGGCACACACACACACAAACTATCGTGGCGACTTCCACCAAATCACAGTTTCTTTTAAGTCGAAAAAGCAAATATGCAAAGAAACCACCTTGGCTTGATTCAAATCCATTGATAAATTTTCAACTTCTCTTTTCCTCTGACTGTCAATAATCTCCATTTGTTTCATTTTTTCTTCAAACGAGCTTTGAATAATTTTTTGTTCAGATTTAAATAGTCCAAATGAATTGATTTGCGTTTGTAACTCCTGATTAAATTGTAAAAATTACTATGGAATGTAAGAAAAACTGGAAAGCGACATTCATATTTATTTAAGTTAGAAATTTGGATGAAGAATGCTCAAATTTTGTAATGCAGTATATTAAAAGTACAAATTATACTTGAAATGATCTAAATGCTTGAAATTGTTAAGATTCTAACGTTTTACTTGTCGATCTGGTTCAAGTTTCTTCAGAGTAAATTGATCAAAATTATCAAAGTTATATATAAGGTTAATCAACTAATCCACTTGCCTACCTGTGTACTGGACCGATGGATTGTGAAAATGTGATCAAATAGTGACATGTATGTGTATGTTACTGGGTTTATCTACTTTTAATTTTCATTGAGTACAGTGACAATTTAAGCCTTGAGATATAGTTAGTGACAGTTAAGCAGCTAGACATAATCAGAACATGTGTGTAAAGTAAGTATGCCAACAGTTATGATGATTGACAGTGTGTAACATTGTTAAACAAAATAAATGACGATAAATTCATTACGATAGTTGACTAATTAATAATTGTTACTGTTTATGTTGCTGGCGCAATTAGCAATATCGATGAGGTATATATTAACAATTGGGCTTTTTGTTAATCAATAGATAATATGGAGTAGCCAAGTGTATTCTATCTCCTCTGTTCAAGCTATTCGAGTTCGCCCGTATATATGTGTTGATTCAGCTCTCAGTAGCTTTTTATATGAGGCGAAACAGTTTTAAAGTATTTTGGCATTATCTGTGTCAATTTTATGGCACGTTTCCAAGATTTAATGTAGAATTGCCGATCTATTTCCAAGCTTTCACAAATTTTTTCGAAGATCGGGGAACATGTTTTTGAAATATGGGTTACGTTCCTTTACCCTGACATACTTCTAATGTATTTTATTCTTTTAGCGCCCTATTTTTATCATTATATTAAATCAAATCTTGGTGAATTTCATACAAATATGCTATGCCATTATTTATCATCTTGAGAATTTCTTTACCGATTCTCATAATAAAAATGAATATCTATATCAAAATCTACCTTCAGTTAACTTACCCGGTGGCAAGATTCCAGCTCATGAGTAAGTGATTGAATTTGTTTTTCTTTCTCTTCTAGGTTATTTGTCTTTACCTGTGAGTTATTTTTACATTGAATAAACTCGTCCTTATTTCAAAAAAACATTTAGAATAAAAAAATTGTTATATATAATCCAATTTAGTTGGGTAATATTTTGTTCATGTTTATTGCTTTATTTCACGAAAGCCTTAGGTTAGCTATCATTTCCAGATTAAACTAATCAACTTACAACTGATGGATACATCTACTGGTTAAGAAGCAGTATTGTAATTTATTATTCAAAAAAAGATTTCTTAAGAGAGTATTCTTAGTGTAGTAAACTGGCGATAGCTAATCAGGTCTACGGTCACACTACGTAAACTGGTGATCACAGTACTAATCAATAATTTCATACCTCACTTTGAGATGTTGTTAATTAAATTATATTCCTACTAATAAGATGACACAGCATGCTCGTCTTCTAGACACTTTGATCAACAGTAGAGCGTTTACAAAATAAATTCAAGTTGTCGACTATGTCGTCGCCATCTACTTAAATAGAATGTACATAAAATTATTTAGGGTCATAAATATCCGGTGTATGGTTATTCATTCAAATCTTAAGTTCGATAAAATCTAGGTAATTGCTTTAAGTTAGACTAAGAGTATAGTTAATAACTTTTTCACATTATTAAACAAACTAAGCAACAGGTGAGAACTGGATGGTATTTTATACTCATATATGTTAAATGAATAGTAAATTATAACTTTAGCAATTCAACTATAAGATAACTATAGAGAACCGTAGATAATGGTACACGTTGGGAAATATCATTGAATGTCTGAAAACAAATTTCTGGCTAGTTGACTTATAAAATTCCTCATTCCAAATTACTCTTAAGATTGCAATCCTCATAATGGAAACCGTTTATCATTGTGTTGTTAATGAAATATTATTGAAAAAAATTGTTATTTTATCCGATCAAAAGAAATTTTAAACATGATCTTTGTTGATCAGGAGAAGTCGGTAGGCAAAAATAGTGATAGTCAATAACTGGACAACGTGCTTTTTTATTGTTTACGACGGTCACTAATAATTATATCAGACAAACAGATTAATTTATTTTGAAATCTGCTCGAAAACATAAATAATCCAGAGCCTAAATTCAGTTAGCTGCACAGGAGTAGAGACATCAATCTACATACCTTCAATTCAGTAATTTTATTCTGTAGTCTACTTATTTCTTTCTTATATTCAGTATTTTCGTTATTTAACTGATTCAACTCCTTTTTAATTTGACTGGTTTCCAACTGATGTGCACTGTATGCTGACAGTTTTTCTTCTTGCAACGCGCGAATTTCAGCCGCACTTGTCTGAGCGTTCGATAAACTTTGTCTAGTCATTTCTTGAATACCGGATTCCAACTGTGTATTCACTGATTTAAGACGTGTTAACTCTGCTTCCAGCTGCATTGACCGACCTATTTGTAAATCTAGTTTTTCGCGTACATTCGAAGTGTCTTTTAGCATTTTCATAATCTGTTTCAAATAGAGAACAGTAAATATCATTTTAAAAACAAGTATGCTTGCATCAAGACTGAGATGATCTGGTGTTTATTAGTGTTGTAAAAGCTGTGCTTTGTCTTCGCAAGCTTAAACTTGGTGAAGTAAACACTTGTAAGAAATATTCTTCCACAAAATATCCAAATGAAAAAAGTTAACAACATACTCCATACTATATTTCCAGTAGTTTTCTTGGTATAAATCATCTGTTAAAGATTGTTTTTCACTTTGAAACTGTAAACCGAATACGTTGATCATTCAGTATCTCTTTGATGCACAAAACTAGAGAAGTAATTGTCTATGATTATATTCAGACCGAAATGTTCAAGTAAAAAGGCAGGAAATCGAAACATTAGAATAAGTTGTAAGCTATTCGTATCTTTAGTTATTTCTAGAATGTCCCGATTAAATTATGATTTTTGGTGGTGGGTTGTTTCAACTTCTATTTTCGTAGTTCAGTCGTAGAATGTGATAGTTTGAAACTGCTTCCATTTCAAAACATCATTTTTTGTGTTTTAATTTATACCTCTCATTATTTTGTCAACAGTATTTATTAAGTCTTTTGCTTCAGATGCATTGTATTGATCATTACTAGCATGTTACAGTAAGCACCTCATCAAATAAATCTTGTTACCTGGTTCTATGTATGCACCCACTATACCCTACATTCATTTTTACATCTAACCGTCACTTGATTTTTCGTGCACTATACTGCAGCGTAACTTTATTATCTTAGTTACCTTATCTGTTTATTATTTCCTAATAGTCACGGATATGCTCCTTTGTCTTAGTAATGATTTATGAAAACAATAGATTATTAGCCTAACTTCTGAAAATAAGTATAACTAGTTTATTTCAAAAGTACTGTGGTTTTTCTCTTTATTTCGCTTTCTTAATAGATGTGTTACATATCAGCGTTTATTATACTGTTCTGTGAAGACCAGGTTGATAATAATTACTTTTCATTTATTATAGTATGTTTCCAACCGGTCACTGTCGTATGTTAATTTGCATACCCCTTATCATTTATAATCACAGCAAATGAAATTGTGAGGCGATTACTACCAGTGAAACACTACACCTGTTTTGATTAAGAATCACTGCAGACTTCAACTATTCTTAAATCTAATGAAATATTATGCACCTGTCTTTTCCGTTCATCACTGATGTGTTCTATATTTTCCAGTTCCGACTTCATTTTTGCCAACAATTCATCACGCTCCTTTACCTAAAATAAATTTCAGATAGAAATTTTAAGTTATTGAGATGAGTGGATCGTAGTTACTTTCTAAAAGTTTTCACTAACAATTTGGTTTTCGGTCAAAATCATCTTTGTGTATTTAAAATTATGGACTGTAATGAAGAGAATAATGAGTTTCACTACTCAGAAAAACATTGACGCATATGGTAAGTACTCATGTTACTTCATAAAAGGAAATAAACACAGGAGTAAGGAGGGGATCAACAATATAAATTAAGTGACATGAAAAGGAAGCCTTTATTGAAAATGGCTATTTATTAACAAGCAAACATAAATTTAGGGACTGTTTGATTTTAAAAGGTGCCAAACATTAATAAAGTTCAGTTCTAAAGAATGTTTATATAATTATTTACATGAATTTTATTGATTTGGATTATTATCTGTCAAAAGTTTGGCTGCATGCAGATAAATTTGCATTTTATATGCGTAGTCACCAACCTGGTCGTAAATAAATATTTTCACACTCTGATAAATGAAAACGCCTAAACGAATACAGTTTTAGGGCTTATGAGTCATTACTCAGGTTTCCTATTTTCAGTGTATCCTACTTGTTATTAACTTAATTAACTACTCGTTATGGACAAACTGGTGAAACAAACTAGAAACTGTATATGTTTTGCATCGACGTGAATCCCAGAGCAATATTGAATATCACACTTTCCCACATCTAGTGATTTACTTTAATTTTCTAATGTTCGATTGTGACTATGGACATGCAGAGCATTGATAAAAAAATAACACAGTTCTATAATAGTTGCCATCAAGTATAATCGATTACCACGATCAACTACAGTACAGAACCACAACCTTGTATATATACTTTTTAGTGAATTCCATAACTGTACCAAAAGTCACCATAAAAGTTAAAAATAGGTCGAATGAATATATCACAAAAAACTTTAATCTTAATCCCTGGAATGTTTTATAAAGGTTGAATGTTGTTTTGGTTCGTCTAGTTCACAAAATCAGGCGTCACTTTCTGTTATGAAGCTCAAGACACTTATGTGTGTGTGATGTGTTTGACCTTGCTCTCAAGAATATTATGAACATATTTTAGTAAAATAACTCCTCTTTTAGCTCGTCTTCCTTTTTTTTTTTTAAGCCTTTTGCGAAAAGTCTATCTGGTAGGGGGGGAGGAGAGGCTAGATTTGAGAATTGTCGTTCAGGCTGTGTTCTTTGAATGAAAGAAAAACAAAGTCATGAAGCATTTTGTACAAATATTTGTCCTACCAAAATATTAATTTTGCGATCCCACGAAACTCTTATATCTACGACTTATCTCATGCAAGCAGAAATTTATACAGATTATGCAAATTCATGTTAAGATTTGGATAAATAGTTTCATATGTTTTTAAACGTTCTTATTTGCTTGTGAACTAAACCTAATAGGGTCATGTCCATAGATGATTAGAAGTTCCAGCAGTTTTCTAACTCATGCAAGACACGTTTTTCTGAGAAACGTTTCACAAGTCTACATACTATACTGTTTGTTACACCTGAGTTATAAGTGTTAACCATACTACTCTGCTAACCATAGGAAAGTGGTTTATTACTAAATCGCAGTATTTGATAGTTGTATAAACAGTAGCTATTTTATGACAAACCGGAGAACCAGTGCTAAAGCACTCACTTCTAGGACATATGATCAAACTGTTGAGTTTGGAATTGACCTAAACGTGACAAATATACAGCTAACTGTTATGCATATATATATATATATATATATATATATATATATATATGTCCGTAAGCAACACATAAAGCCACTAACTCCAAAAGTACATAACAACTATGTAAATAGAAAAATTACAATGATGAAACAGGAAAATATCAAAAATATCAAACCTACCATTGCTTTCAAGTTACTTGTATTATTTTCATATTGTTTGTGTAGATCATGACAACGCTCTTCCAGTTCTTTAGTTTGATTTTGAAATGCATCTCTCTAAATCGTGAAATAATAATTTCAACTGACTACATTTGTATTTAGTTTTATGTGTAACTGATTTTAATAGACTTTATGTCGATGTAGTCGTCATTTTGTTTTGCCACTAGTCAAGTCGCCAACTGACTTCATCGACATCTTGAGTGACCACTCAGAATTAATGCAATCTCATACCCCTACATTGATTACAGCATGATACCCAGTCATGTACAAAGTCATAAGTGCATAAGTTATAGGAGCTGGTACTATTATATGTAGCATATCATCATTATCCTCAGTTGCCGTGACAAGTGATTGAGACTTAATGCAGAGGTCGTAAATGGATTTCTTAAAGATTATTGTCAAGGTTAGTCCATGACGTTTGATAACCTTAAAATCTGTCACAGACGATACCTTTGACTAATTCAAACGTTTTCCAAACTGAGTGATTCACGTGGGATTATTGTATATAATGATGCCTATTGATTCGTAAGCCTTAACGTTTCAAGTTGCCACATTATATTTTAATTTATCAACCCATTCGTTGCTCATCTACTTAGCAGGTAGATCCGAAGCTTCATTACCTTTGTGATTAAAGTTAGTATAGTGGTTCTACTGGTCGGAATCAATAGTTTAATATCTACGATGAAAGGCCTTATGGCAACTTGAATCATATATCCTTACTAATGTTGTTATGTAGTAGAACAGCATACTTGGTACTATAGAGTGATCAATGATAAGATCTAGAACACATCTGAGCAGATCAAGTTTCATTACTTTTTACGATTTGTTTTTGGGAATTTTTACTAGATGTCTAATGAAGTCAGTATATAATATCAGTAATAAATAAACTTGTATCTAAAGAATAAAGAAATAAAATTACGTGTGGTATACCTTACACTATTCTCGTCAGCACTCAGTCAAATTTAACGTGGACTGGAATAGTAAGTGAGTAACTAGTAATTCACTGAAGAATTTTATAGTTACGACGGTGGGTCTCTGTAGAAGATAATTCACAGGTTTAACACCTTCAATGTTTATATGCATTTAGTGAACCTAATTCTTAGTAGTCGCACTACAAAAAATTTGTATTCATTAGATGGATGACCGATGTGACTATCACTAACTTAAAATTCAATGTGCAGCTTGTAGTCATAAGTGTCTCACATGCTCACAGACATTTTCTTGACGAGAACATGCATATTCGTATAACAATGACGGTCTTTGAGGAAACTAACTTAAGTATTAACATGAAATGAATCATTTCTTTCAAACGTCACTTTATTACGAAAAGGAGCGAAGCGATTTACATTGTTAATATATGTGGCTATAAATTGAAACACAAGGTATGCAGATCCTCAAACCATGAAACAATTTATGAATACTCACCTGAGAAATCACTTCTTCATGCTTATTTTTTAGCTTATTAACTTCGAGGCTTAATTTATGTAATAGATTTTCTCGTTCCCCAACCTGCATATTAATTAAGATCCAGAAAATAGATAAATTACATACCAAAGTCCAGATTTAATCTTCTCAAACAGTTTTTCAATCTTATGCCGACAAAGCTTAGAATGTTTTGGTTACGTCGAGTTCACTAGACTGTATGGTTTAATTGCGGTTTAACCGCGTTCGTCCATCCAACTCAGGGAACATTATATAACCAAAACTATCAACCTGAACGATCAAACTTCTCTACAATCCAATATTCGTGTGTGTCTGAGATCACATATTTACAAATGCAATAGATTTTCAAAATTCATTTCTCACAACTATGAAGTAAGGTAGTCTTTTGCTTCACAGCACACTTTTATCTATAGACAGACGGATATTTTTCTTGCGTTACAGGTGTTACGAGTTCTTGGGAAGCAATCTGTTATTTGAATCCATGATAACGTTTTATTAGCCATCAGTTCATACAATCTCTAGTGTAAGTAAATTGATCATTGTACGAGTTTTGAACATGTCAATTGTACAGGATTCTAATATTTTAGGTAATCAGGTATTGCATCCTATTTAACATAAGTTCCAAATATTGTATGTTTCAACATGTGGTCTTTAGGGAATTTTCAGCAAATTAGTAACAGGATTACATGAACAAACATCGTTGATGCTGATGCTGTATATGATGAAAGATGATTCAAGAGGAGAAGGATTGAGAGTTGCAGTAAGAAATTTGTTAGGATTTGAATAAGGGGTTCGAATGCGTAGACGGTGAACTTGAGTTCTGCTGCAGACGTACGAGTAGTAAGTTATTGTTGATTGTTACGTCGTGAACATTTCTCATGAAGGAACCTGAAGAGGAAACCGGTCTAGAAGCAATTTTTTTCAATCTTGAAATATATTCTCAGGATCCAGACTTTAGATTCATGAAAGCGGTTATACACGACATGTTTTTAGCATTAGTGGATGCGCTAATTTCGTACAGTTAAGATATCACTGCCAACTCCAAAATTAAGTACAACAAAATAAGTTGTATTATTTTTATTGTAGGTTTTTTTGAATCCCTTCTTCGTTACTGGGAATGCAGTATCACTAATTTACGTTCTATACTGTCAACAACTCTTTTTTCTTGAAATTGACGCTAGATATTTCAAGCTTTTGGAGAAATACTCAGTTGATAATTAGAATCCCTTCTTACTTTGAACAACTAATTGTGTTAGAAGCTTTATGCTTTTCTAAAGAAAAACCTTCCAAGTAAAAATGTTGGATACTTTTGTCAAAGTATATGAATTCTAACGATTGACCTCTTGTTTTATGATGAAATGTGTAGATTTTTTCAACTATATCTAATGAGCTATAAAATATTTCAAATAATTTGACGTGCTTAATGAACTACTTATTATTTTGACAGTAACACAATGGAATTAAAGATGAAAACAATATCCTATCGGTGATATCCTGGTAAAACACAACATAATGGAATATTTCCTTCAGGTAAGCTCTACTTATAAGGCTATAATCTGGTTATCTTATATAAACACAATTTAATATATTAAAAAATTATAAGTAAAGCAACTAATAAAATTCAGTAAAGTAAAATTAGGATGGGTACTTTACCTGTTGGAATAAGTTTGTAACACTTTCCTGTAATTGTCTCGTTGTATTATAACTCTCCTCCAATAACTGTTCTTTAGTTTTCTCTCTTTCTTGACAATAATGTAGTTGATGTTTCATGTCTGACAATTGTTTCTGTAAATATTCAATATTCTCTTGACAAATATGGTGTTGTAATTCATTCTCATCATGACGTAACTATACAAATTTACACAGAGACATACAATTTGAAATTAGAAACAATACTAACTTGATGAAAAAGAAAAAAAAGAAGATTCTTGGGAATTTATGTTGATAAGAAAGCCATATTTAATCGAAAAGATTACTGAATTAAGCTAAATGTTAAAAATAATGCTTTGGAGATTCCAAAGGAACTTTGGGTAAATCAGAGTCATAAATTGTTGACATTTAATTATGTCTATAAGCTCTACTTTAAGGATGCATATGTGGCAACGATGACATATCATTTGAGCTCCTGATTGTCAACAGCGGAGGATACAGACATTTATGAATTAATAACATCTATACTGCGTTTAATTTTACAATATGGGATGTCTCAAATAAGTAAAATCCTGTGGCTGTTACTCTCATTTAGTGTTTATTAACTGGTGAACTACTACTGACTAGTATATTGCTTTACTCTCTTGACACTCGTTTGTCATTGAAATGTTATATTCTCTGCACCACAGAAACTACTTGTTTCCATAACGTTTGGCGTACAATTCTCGACTATAATACAAAATATTAAAACTCACTTCACACGAAGGGGAAAATTCATTCGCCATTGATTCTGTTCTATAAGTCTGTTGGTGCTGCTGTTGTTTTGAGCGTTGTTGTGGAATATGGTGAATAGGTATTGAGGAAATGATTGGTGTTGGAGTTGATGGTGAGTGTTGTTCACAGTGTGCAATACGATGAAGGTCAGATGATAAATTGGGATTGGTAGGTCCAAAGGAGTGACCGAAACTCCCCTTGACGTAAAATAAAGTGTAATAAATGGCGTGCATAAGCTTTTATCGTAATCCACTTCATATGCACCATAACTTTCATAAGTTATCATAACGATTAAAATGATAAAAGTAGCTCAACTCGTCGAAAATTTACTAAACTTGAAGATATTAATAGATTATAATAGCTTATTTAAGGACATTACATTTTGTTGAAGTGTACTATCTTTAAGGTAGTTTAAAATTAATCAAGCCAGTTGGGTCGTACAATTGCTTGTTACATTTATTCATCATACTGGTATTTACAAAGTCTTTGAATCCATAGTTTTCCTTTGTTTGTGATTTTTGTTACTGTCCCAATGATGTGCAAAGTATGCACATATTTTACAATCTGAGACATATAGTTTAATTGAAAGTTGAAACAACCTACAAAATAAAAGCATCGTTTCATTAACAATTGCACCTAATACAGTTCTTAGTTATATTGAATATTTTTATAATACATCAGTTTCAAAACCTCTTCCCTTGTATTTGAAAATCTTAAAATCTTTAGTATTTACGTTACTATCCGTTTAAATGAATTGTTTCCGCTTAATGCTCATTATCCCGTCTAGATGCTACTTTATTTAAAAATGCTCTTTATAAATGAATATGCTAGAGTTAGCCAGAATATTCTTCTACCAAACAATTAGTATAAAATATTTTTTATTGAAATACTTACGTATTAGCGGTCATGCAATACATGGGTTGATAGCATTTTAAATGAATATGGAGTAAATTTAAAACACATTAATCTTTTTGCGTTTATTAGGGTCCAGTAATGAGGTTGTATTATTATTTTCATGTAAATTACAGTAAATGAATTGATTCACATTAGTTATTAATTGTCCTTTGATAGTGATCTTAGACTTTACAAGTATTAAACACGAAAATGCATTTACAGTGTCATGTTTACTACCAAGTAGTATGATCACTTAGATTTTTATTGGGTAGTGAATAAATGAAGGACTTATCTAAATTTCAAGAAGTTACTTGTACAGCATCACTTAATGTCTTATTTCACTCCTTTGCAGAGTCGAATGCTATAATCTTATTCTTTATCAGACTATTCATGGCTATTGTAACATTCAATCTATGATCAGTGTTAATTTATAAATAAGTTTACCGGATTGCACACAGAATGATTTCCTTGATATATAAAAACTTATTACTGTCATCGAATGTTACTCGAATTAAAACCCATTTAACTAGAACATTTCCTGCAGCCTAGGTTATCCTTGTATACAAAGTAATATCTTATTTAACACATTTCGTAGATACCCCCATCATTTTACTGGCAATTACATTTATAAATTCGCGTACACTTGTCAAATTCATTACAAAACGAAGGACGTTCATTCAGTTTCACTAAAAGTATTCGATTAGTAGTGCCGTTTCAAGGCATCTCTTTGACACAGAGCACCAGATTAATACTTAGAAATCTATCAAGATGATTAATAAACAATCAGATTTTTTTATTTTGGGATTTGTTGCGGCTATAATAACCAGGCAGTTGAAACCGAGTTTCTGTGTTCGCAAAGAATCAATGATAAATCTTTCTCATTCATTGCATCATTAACCTTATTCTATTAAATTGTTTAATTTATCAAATCTCTCAATTTTGTCAGCTCTATTTTCTTCCCATTTCATTATTACATTTCTCAGCCAACTTATTTTAATTCACGTTATTCATAATCCCCATTAACTTGCCGCCAACTTCTCGATTAAGCAATTAATTAAAATCATTAACCCTATAATTCTTGGTCGTCTTTTATTGTTCAGTAGTTTCTGCTTACATGTCAGGAATGATACTGATTAAGAGAATTAGTAGTCCAAGACAGTTGTGATTAATCAATAAAAATTGATTAGTTATATCTTGACAATCTATAACTCAAAACAAATATTTACAAATAGATAATTTTATCTAAACTTCTCTTCATGTTACTTTTTATTCATTTAATTAATAACATTAGAACGCATCAAAGTTTGCTTTCTGACAAACCTAGCTGAAAAGCCATTTCAATATCCAGTTGTTATTAATAGTCTTTCCATTAGTACTGTTGTCTGTGGGAGTATAAATTAGTTAGCATCAGCTGCAGCATACATCATTGATTCAAAATCTATTTTGGATACTAGGCTTAGCCTATTCCTTATGAAAACTGCATACTTTAAATAATACGCACAAATCGATAAATCACATGATGCTTGTACAACTACAATAATTTATCATTATTTATTACTTAATAATGCCGTATGTCGAGTCAACTATTCGTCGTAAATTTGTTAAATAAGTGTATATCAAAACTGTTTTAATAAATGGCCACTATATTTGCCAAAATGAGTACAAGTGGCTTGAAGATTGGTGGACGTGTAGCTGCCCGTCAGATGAGTAAACAAGCTGCGAAGGAAGCAGCAAAACAGACTGCTAAGAAAGCGACAAAACATGCTACGAAGGAAGGATTAAAGCCTGCTACTAAACAGAATGAAAAAATTGTAAAAACACATAAAAATAAGACACCATCCTCTTCTAAGAAAGATAAAAAAAATTCGGCACAGACGATATTAAAGACTAGAAAACGACAAGAAATACGTAAAACTGAATCGAAGCAGCTAAAACCTAACGAAAACTTTAACTGCCTTTCATCAACAGAGGATGACATCACCAGTATGATCTCTCCACCTTTTGTACCAAAGTCGAAAAAAGTAAAATCCAAACTTGACTTTCGTTGCCAATCTGTGTTAAACGATGGATCAGATTTAAAAACGGAAAGTACACATCAACCTACGCCCACTACAAAACGTTTATTTACCGTTCCAACGGCACATTTCAAAGACGTTTCAACGACATCAGATAACAAATTTTTAGAAACAAACGAACTAAATCCCATAAACGCATGTGAAAAAAGCTCAGATAAGACATTTGATTTTCACAGAAAAGTCTTGGAAAAGAACGCAACGGAAAAACTTACTTTGCCTATAAGACAACCAGAGAATCTAAAGCTTTTACCTAACAACTCTTGCAATCCACAAATTCCCGAAGATTATCAACGTCTTGAATTGCTTAAGGGTGAAGCTCTCAAAGAAGTAAAGGATACTGAATTTAATTTAATGTTGCTACGTTTGGCAAAATATTTACTTGTAGATACGGAAGAAGCCAAGGATATTAGACGAAAAGGACATAATAAGGGAAATAAAGGTTTTCAGTGGCTGGAAGCATTGAGACTTGTTTTCGATTCAGATGCATCTCTTAAAAACAGTAAAATAATAAGTAACAAACAAAAAAGACGGAAACGCGGCGAAGTTTTAAATCGTGATTATTCGGGTTCATCTACATTTAATAAAACTCATGCCGAAAATACCTTGATTGACGAAGGTTTTGATAATGTTGATGAAACCAAAGAAGTCAATGAATATCGTAAATTTGTGGATGATGGGCAAAAATTCAAAACTTATTCTGCAGCTATTCAGTTAGACCCATCTTCAATAAGCTCTGAGTCACAACCATCGAGTTCATGTGATTTTTCAGAGCGATGTCGAAACGTTAGCCGTCTAGAGAATCTAATACGCATTTCAAATAATTATACTCCGTCATGTCATCATTGTGAAGATGTCATGAAAAATCAAACCAAATACATGGAGTATAAAAGAACAAAATTGCCATCAGATTCAAGTAGAATTAATAAGCAGTCAGTCATTCAGCCTCAAACAAGTACAAACAAACATGGAAATTCATATTCAGATATAAATTTATGTTATTTAACGGTGCCAATATCATATTTTTCAGCTTCTGTTCCAATTCTGCATGAAGAACCAATAGTTTTCACAAATATATTAATCGATTCATGTTATCCTTATATAGATGAGGTCTACTGGTAAACAATATTTTTAGTGTAACATATCTATACACCTAATAACATTTTATAATAATGAACTAATTTCTGTGCTTATTTCGACGTTTTTACTGATTTCTTGTTGAACACGGACAACTCATGTGGTTTATTTACATCACATTTATGCTTCTATGTAAGTAAAAAACTTCAAAAAATTTAATAATAATGAACGTGCATCAGGTTTCACGCAAATTAGAAATTCATGAAATCGATACCTTTTATTTCAACCAGTCGAATAAACAATCTCAAACTTTTAGTGACATTAATTAAATAATTCATTGAACACAAAAAATATAAAAAATGCTATTATAAAACATCTGCCACGATTTAGATCTCTACCTATTTTTAAAGCTTTCACCCTTCGATTACATTTTTTTCTCCAGAACTGAATATGATATTAATCACCTATTGGACTGCTTCTTTTTTGATAACTTCCTCTCCAAATGTGCTGTTGTAATGCAGAAATAGACTGATTCACTGATAAACTAGATTCTAAGTTTATGTTGACCGACTGATATTTCTACCTGAAGTTACAAACCGTCTACTGTCTGACAATCTGGATGGATCCATGAAAAAGTAAATATGATATACTGCTTTTTGTTTGAATGCAAATGATAACGAAGGTTCCAACTTAAACTCTTAATTTTAGTCGTGTTTAATAAGGTTGATCACATGTTCACTAGATATGCACAAAGTTCTCATTATTATTATTATTATCAAAATTTCATTTACATTGCCCGGAAATCCTTCAAAATACAGAGTATCAAACGCACAGACGACGACGTATTTAATTTTTATTTGTAGAAATCTTAAAGCAGGAAACGAAATTACTTATGTAATTGTGCTTACATATGTTGGCGTTTACAGAAACCAGGAAAGCAACCCGCTAGTGGCTTACTTATTTACTTGTCGAATTGACAACAACCGATAATTTCTTCTGTAGTATTTTATACGTAGGTGGACAACGTAAGCTGAAACTTCAGTCGTCATTTGTGGTGAAAAATTTCTCACTGAACCACTTAGTATTTTGCAAACATGACTTATAGCTATGTTTTCAATTCATTTAATCAACATAGTATCCTATTCATTAATATGAAAAGTCATTATCTTTCAATTCATGTTTCTATCTTCATTTCGTACAAAATTTTGTCAACTACTGTTACTTAGAATAATACCAATTACTTGGATCCATTTAAATCGTCGCTTTTTTTTCGTTGTGGGAGGATAACTATAACCACAAGTTTATTTACTGATAAATGACTTCTGTTGAGTGGGTTTTCTAGGAAATGGGTAATTATAAAACAGGTCTCCCGACATTATTCATTATTACAGCCACTCCTCAGCACAATCCGACACGATATGAGATAAGTTGATATGACCACTACAAACAGTAAATAGTTGACTTTATAATTCTAAGTTTACTAAATAGCAAATATCTAAATAACTTATATACAGCCTAATTTTTCCTCTTGTAGTGCTTTAAATAAATAAAAAAGATAATGCGATTTCATGCATTTTTCTGGTCTGAACGACAAATACTTAGCTCTACTAAATACTACACTAAACACTAATATATCGAATAGGGCGAACGATATCTGACTGACTAATTTGTACCTTAACATTTTCCCCTTCATCTATATTACCTGTATCAAGCAATCTTATAGTGAGTTTACTTAGGAACGTCCTTATTTTCCTTGAGTTACTTGCACATTATTAATTAATATACATCGACTCATTAATTAATGCATTAGCTAAGAAAAGTTAAGAAATGTGATTTCATTTGTATTTCACTTAACCAGACCCGCCCTTTATACTTGTAACTTATACAATCTCTAGTCGCTCTTTTCGTTTGTTTATAAAGAACGTGGGTATAACTATAGCATCTGTTGTTTTACTTTCTTCAAATTTAATAGCTGAAGGAAAGTAACAGTTTTGGTAATTTTTATCCCATTGAGTACACGATTAAAAAATATCATTTCAGTTAGCATAGGAGAATATCTCACGATTTTTAATGACGAAATAGCGACTCATCGTATTGGTGTATTGGAACAAAATGCTATAAATATAATTTTTCTTATGTTCGTGTGTATTTTTTTCTGTAGATTTGTTAGTTATATCAGCACTATGGAGGTTGATAACGAAGTTCGTGAAATCTGTAAAATTCAAGCCTACAAATATTTTGTATTACCGATGAAAAGCCATTTAATGTGTTTAGCAATATCAGTCAAATACAGCTATATGAATTTTAAGGATATAAATTGCTTACCTGATCTGAATTTTCTGTAAAACCGGATTCAGCTAGAGTTTCTTGTAGATGAGTAGCTAAAAAAGGCAGATGAGCCTTTAAACTCTCTAGTGACATCGGTAAATTTCTGATTATGTGACTATGTTCAGCTTTTGGATGTCCTTCACCACACATCTTTTCTGAACGTGCAGAAAATGGTGCTAGTTCCAAGAAAGGATCTATAAACGATTCGTCTACATTCATATTATCCACTATCTCAACTGAATGAGGCCTCTGTCCTGAAGGTGGACGGTTAGGGCCTATGGAATTCGACTAAAAGGAATGAACTAACTTTAAAATAGAAAAACCAGCTGTAAAATGCTCTAAAAACTATGCATTACATGAAACGATTAACAAAGTTTACACTACATTTTCAACCTTAAAATCGGATTAAGTTACCTAGTATCATTTAAGTGCTTCATAGCTAGATCTGATGTTTCAAATTTATGTGACCTCAGAACTTTGAACAACGATTTTTAGCATATAATATTTATAGACGAATTATACAAGAAGTGAGTATTTCTAAAGTATTCACTAAAAATGAATATGTAAAATATATGAAAACTGTCACCTTACTGTTGATAACTCTATGGTTGTTACTTAGTGAGTTCTAATAGCTTGATCATGATAACGCTTCCCTTATGCTAATTTTATGGAAGTCACTGGCAGCAAATAAATAAACGAAGGTCCGAAGCTCTCAAACTGACAAAATAACACTGAATTTAAAACAGTAACTAATGCATTGATTATCTAAAGGGAGTAGCCATATATCTCAAAAAGGATTATTTTACTTTCCACCTATCTCAGCTTTTTTTAACTAAAGCAGCCACTACAACATACAATAACGCGTTAACCCCACGATGTCAAGAAAAGACTATAAAACCTGAGCAACCTGCCTTACGTTTTCGTACACTAACTGACAGGTTCATTATTTATATTTAATTTATTAGCGGTGCTTAAAGTAGATTCTGAAGCACTATGAAAAATTGTTTCGGATTAGCATCATCACTTAGATTGGAGCAAAGTAACTTTGGAAAAGTCAGTTATTTCTTGACAGATAAAATATCCCATTTCATAGCAATTTACATTAAGATAATTTAGATGTTTTTCACAGTAATAGCTCTCACTAACTTCTTAGCAGATAAAAGCCATTAGAATAACGACATTAATTTACAGTTGGCTATATTTTAAAAAAACAGTTTCTGCATATCATTTACGTGACTTCCAATTGCAATTTTGATTTGTAATGCAAGTTACAACAACCGGATAAGCAAAATCTTGATAAAAACTGGTACATGTGATTAGCTTAAATTAGTGGATTGTTAGATAACTCTGTGGTGTATGCTGGTTTTTAATTAAACACTGTCACAATGATACAATTGCATCTAACTGGCAAGTTATAAATCTGTTATATTTGTTTCTTAATACTAAACGTATTGTATAAATTAATCAGCTTACGAACTAGCTATTTCACATGAATGCCATGATTAAGCTTTAATTGCCACCTTTTAATTCACGTCAGCTTCTAGAAAACGAAATCCCCTGATTTTTCTTATCACATTATCTTTTGACGAGAAATTTTAGATTGACTTTCATAAAACGCTGTTATGAGAGCTCAGTATGTGATTGACACTACAATGAACGTGCATCGATGAGCTTAAAGTGATTTTTTGAATACAGCAAGAACTTAAGGTTGTTTTTTATTTTTCAAGTATAATATTACATAGTCTATATCTTCTCAAATCATTTTTCACCTAAGTGATTGTTGTTAGCGGTTAGTTAATCAAAACTCATTCTTGCTACATACATAATCAAGGAATATTATTTAGTCTTCCTAACTGCAGTAAAATCTTAGTTTAATTAAGAATATAATAAGATAATTCAATAAAATCTACAAGCAACTTACATTTATCTCATTATTCCCTCTAAGTTGATCAGTCATAGTGATCCATGTAGCTATAATGTACTTTTTGTTTGATTTTGTAATATTCCGTCTATAAATATTTAAAATCTCGCCACAGAATTTACTTGTTCTGTTGTAGCTGAAAAATATCAATTAATGTGGCTAATGGTTATTTGTTTAAAGCAACAAACAGTAAACATTATTGAGTTGCTATGCCCGCATTTATGTTTACAACTATTTGTCTGGTTCAATTCAAACTGTGTACAAATTTAGCATTTAATTAGAAACTACAGTAAGAAGTATTCGACATCTACATTGTCCTGCAAAATTAGATTCGATAGTGTAGCTTTCTAAATAAAGTATTGTTTTACGTAAACTAATCAATTTGAAACTGAAAATATGTGTTGGTACATTAGTCAGAGCAAGGATTTTAATAACAATCTACTGAAAATCGCTAAACCACTAAAAGTATAAAAATTCATATAAGATGACTATAAAATAGTAGCCTTAGTTTTACTGCACATATCAAAGTTTTAGAGAAACTTGAAAGAATTCATTCTCTTAATAATCTGGAAATGTTTATGTATCTGAATGACTTGCAAAGCGTGGTTGATAAATATCTATCACTCGAACTGTGAAATCAATCTTCGAATTTGCTTAAAGTGGCTGACTTGTTATCGTTAATTGTCGATTTGTCTTATCTACATCAACACTAAAATTATAGATAACCTAACTCTAAATTGTTATTAATTACTTAGTTCATTTGATTTTTGTCAGTAGCATGTGATAAACGTGTGACTGTTTATGTTTTACGGTAACAAACATGATTTAGGTTAATTTATAAAATGTGATTTTGATTCAACTAATCTGTGTACTTTAAATATTGCGAATTCTCTAATTAACACTGACATTTTAATTTTATTGTTCAATAAATCAAATGAATTCACTTAAATTTGGTATTACATTACATTCATTCACTAATGTCACGGCATAATAAATAAATACACTTTAAAACTAGTCATTTTCAAAGTAAAATGTTCCTCCATAACAAAGTTTCCTTCTTAGAAGGCTACAGAACTGCATAAATCGTATCTAAGCTCTAATATTCACGATTTCATTATGCCTCCTGTTTAGCAGGTCGATGGTTGTTGCTAGAAGATTAAATGCGATTCCAAAGCCAACCAGATAACCATCATAATTCTGTTATTTATTCGCATGTGTGATATACTGTGTATAAGAAACTGATATATTGTGAGATCCGGTATACATTTATATATATTCATTAATTTTGTTATTGATTTTCCAGGTGTATTAACTACTTTAAAGCATACAGCATCACATATAGTAAAGAATTCTTCGACAGATGCAAATATGAGCAATCACATACTCTTATATTCATCATACTTTCATAGGATTGTAGAAAAATGAATCTACCGTGGAGAGTGAGGAAATATATATATATATATATATATATATATATATATATATATTGATTTGATATTTGTTACTGTTACCGATGCTACAATCTTTCGAACAAACTAGTGAATTCTAAAATATGAAAGACATTATTTCCTAATTACTACTTCAGTAGTTCATTATCACATGTAGCAAGCACTGAACTCTGTCAAAACTGGTATTTATTCTTAATGCAATCTGTCTATAGCACAGCCAATGTTATAACTAATATAATATTAATGGATTTCTTTGTTTGGGTTATTCAGCACTTTCTTACTTTATTTACTGATGAACTGACCTGGCAATATGTCAAAATAATGTGTTTATTGGAAATTAAAAATCACTCATTAAAACAGACATAATGATACATAAATATGATGTGAATGTCTGGGTCAGTGATATTATTATAGCGTCATTTATTTGAATAAAATTTTTTGAAGTTGATACGTTTGAAAGAGATGAGAGGTCATGCGGCGTGGCCAACTTAAAGGTCAAATAACAAAGGAAATTAATATAGAAAATTCAATATTGCATACAATGGTATTAGATCATGAAGAAAATTCTGTTCAATAAGGTGCAGTTACTTGAACGATAAAAATATTTTGTATTGTGCCATCACTAGCTATTATAAAATAATATGACCTAATCTACCAAGATTTATTTGTATTTAGTTCTTTAAAACAGCAGTAGTTTATTCATAAAATGAAACCTCAGCTTGTGTACAAAAGAAGTATATCATATTTTTGGCTTCATCTAGGCCTTAAGCTAGTTCGCTGCTGCTTTTATTGTTTCAGTGATTTCATTTGATTGATGTTTCCCTCTACTTTCTTAAATTATTTTTTCATATCACCACTACCTTGAATTTCGTTCATAAATGTTTCATATCTTATTTTAGTTAACCATCTTAATGCATCAAATTAGTTTTGAAATATAAATATTTAAGTTATCTTAACCTATTTACACCTTAACTCAGTATTAATTTATTGGCTTCATGCTCCACGTACTTCTGTTAACTGTTAGGCATCCCTACAGAATTTGTATTGTTATATGGATAATATAACTGAACTTATTTGTTCATGCGTTTTACAAGACGTTTATGTTGCATTATCATGTTTATTTATTTTTCATATGCTCATTACAGAATGTTTTTTGAAGTAAATCTCTTTTGTGTGTACGAATGCCCAAATTGATATCGAACCCGTAGAAAATAGATCTCGTCGCTGAGATTTATGATTTCAGAAATATTCGATGTTTCGGTATAACATATATATGTTTTCTAGTTCAAAGGGATCTGGTGGAATTTTACCAATATATATATATATATATATATATATATATATATAACTATTAAATTTACTTTATTGTATTCCAGCAACAAACTAACGAGCAAAATTTCCGAATCGAATAATTTTATGAATATGTTGAGAATCAATATTATTTTATATTCAGAAATCAATGCATTGTAGGGGAAACTGCAGTTATGCATAATCAGTTGAATTGACAGAGAACAGGTAATACTCGACTGAATATATCAACAGTAGTTGATATAGTGGTGTGTTAAATACAAACCAGCCGATGATATTATTGACCTGAATCAACCAAAATGAGTAGATTATATGATAAGTTACATATTGTGCTCATATCTCAAGCAGACAAATAAGAACTATTCAATAGAAGTTTTTCGTGAAGCTTGTATATATGGATTAAGACTGTAAGACTCAATTATACTTCCGTCTGTAAAGCACTCTCAGTTATGTAGTTCTAGAGGCTTAATAAACACTGAATCGACACCTATTCATATGTTCCCTAAAAAATGTAAGTATTTACAATGCAGTAAATAATACTTTGTCTTTTAAATCCGGAACCTCCATCACTGCTAATCATGAGACAAAACATACTCATTAGAAAAAAACTTGTTAATCAATGTATGAGGAGAATAATGCGAATGTCGTGGTAATCAATCTTCAAGTAACACTAAAATACTCATAAATACTTTGGCCTTGTTTGCAAGTCTAGTTTAGTTGAATCTTCTAAACAATAGTACACAATTTTTCGTAAACATTTTACTGGACACCGTTTATTGTTCCAAGCGACTAATTTTTCAGTTCAAAAGTGTTTGTGTAAGCAAATCTTGTGTTTCTGACTGAACTATGTGACTAAAACACGAAATATAAAATTCATAAATATATTTTCATTCAGGCTACGAATAATACACCTAATAAAAATTTGCAGAATTATGGTACATCGTTTACACCATCTAATTATTATGCGCCTTTTTCTTTTGGCGAATCATTGACTTTAAATTAAAGATCTGTCGAAATTACCAATAAAATGCAACGTAATTCAATTAACCAATCATTCAGGACAATGTGAATTAACCAATAAACTTCGAAATAACTTAACTTACAAACGAATTTTCCTATATATTATTTACCTGGAAAATCAAGGTAAGCATGAGCGAAAAACTGGAAGGTTGCGTTTGCTTAGTTACAGGGGCTACAAGAGGTATTGGAAAAGGTATTGCAATAGAATTGGGTCAAGCCGGAGCTACTGTATACATTACTGGACGTACATTAAAATCGGATGGGAAAAATGTTGGAGCCTCTTTAGAGGATACTGCAGAAGCTATAAACAGTGGTAATGGAGTACGTTTTAAGCGTGATAAATTGTTTGAATATAAAATTTAGTCTTGCCACTTGATTATATAGACAACTCATTTTCATATTGTTTATGCAGTGTTCACTGAAAATAGTGGAATACATATTTTAATGCATACTAATCTTAAAACAGCTACTACGTAGAGTTGCTTCCTGCATTATGAACGATAAGCATATACTATCTTGATTTCGTTTTTTTTTATGTTGATTTAACTCATCAAAAAATGCATATTTTGAACATATGTGAAATGATTATTGCCTCAATGGCCATAGCAGCACTTTGCAAACCATACTAATGATACATCTACAATATTGGCTTAAATGTCACTGGCCAATACGGTCATTTTTCTTACTTGCTTAAATATTGACATTACAATTTAGTTATTTTTACTGATAAAGTTTAGAAGTGGACAGTAAGACAACTTCTTATATTTGGTTTGAGTTCTGTGAAACTGTGTATCAACTCAACTCCGCCTGGAGCACCCACAGGGTTGCTGCCGGTCCCAAGCCCGGACAAAGGAGGATGGTTGGGCATGGGGTTAGCAACCTTACCCAGTAAAACAAGTACCATGCTAAAAGACAGCCTACGAGTAAAAACCTCTATAACCATTCTAACTTTGCCCTGGAAGTTGGAAGGACTAATATGACGCTTCATGGTGAAAGCCGAGTTCATTCGGAAGCCATGAAACCGATGCTTCCCCTTCTGACAACCGGAGCAACAATTAATATACTTGACCGACCTCAAACAGCTGTCCCCTGGGCACTGCGGTCACACTCTCAGGTCATCACGACCTCCCCTAATCCTATTTCTCTTTCAGGTTCCTCAAGAATGACCCTTCCACGGTGTGGGCAATCGGGAAGTGATAACCGCCCTCATACCTCTAATAACACTCGAGTTCACCTTGTTCATGATCAAACACGTTCTCCTCCCTGGTCTCTACTTGTAACACTTCTTCCACTACATTTCCTATGCGTGCCACTTGTACTGGTTACCCGAGTTCCCGAAATGTCATACCAGGTCTCCTGAAGCCACGCTCTAAACTTCATGTTGGAGCCTTTAATGTGCGTACGCTGTGTCAAATCGGTCAACAAGCTGCCTTAGCTAAAATATTAGAATGTCTTACAATTGATGTATGCTGTGTCTCCGAAACATGCATACAGGATCCCAGCATGGCCATCCGTTTGACCTCACCTAGTCAATGCAACGGAACAGCACACTTCACTCTTCGTTTATCTGGAAACCCGACAGCAAGCTCACGTGGCCTTGCTGGTGTAGGCATAGCACTAAGCTTACGGGCAGAACAGGCACTTCTCGAGTGGATCCCTGTAGACAGTCGTCTACGTGCTGCCTGTCTACATGGCACAGTACGAACTCGGAAAGATAGGGACACACGCCGACGCCTTTTTGTCGTCTCTGCTTATGCCCTCACTGATTGCAGCACAGATGGAGTGAAGGACGAGTTCTATATATAGTTTTCTAGCCTCCTTTAGAAAACTAAGCGCTCAGACATGGTAATTATAGCAGGGGATTTTAATATCCAAGTCGGTAGGCTAAATCAGGCTGAAAAGCACTCAGGTGGGTTACCCGGCATCCCAGCCCAACGAATGGATAACGGAGATCGTCTGTTGCAGTTATGCTCAGACTACCGTTTATTTTGAGCTAGCACAAACTTTAAGCATAAGGTGAGACATTGTTTAACTTGGCGACCACCAACATCTACACAACGATGGACACAAATTGATCACATCGGCATCAGCTACCGTTGGAGAGGCTGTATAGTGGACTGCCGCTCTTTCTGGGGCACGTGTCTAGATTCTGACCACGCCCTAGTGAGAGCATGTATCTCTATGCGTTTTGCTGGTCGCAGAAAGGTTACATCAGGCAAACCCTTTAGATATCACTTTGAGACTGAGAATGCATTTATGAATAGTTTGGCTAAGCATTTAGTCACCCACGACCAACAGGTTCACCCCGAAGTAGCTTGGAATGATTTTAAAGCAGGTGTAAACGCAGCAGCTCTATCAGCATCTAACCCCAATCCAATCGTTATGAAAGACCATTGGATCCCTAGAACTTCTAGGGAACTGATGGAGGCTCGAAAACTCGTTCCAGCAGGCTCGGAGTACGATGAAGAGCGACGACAATTGAAACGTAGACTGACAAAGAGTCTGCGTATGGATCGTGAACAGTGGTGGGCAACAAAAGCAAAAGCGATGGAAGCATGGGCAGCGACAGGCAATAGTAGACAACTGTTCCTACTTATTAAGGATACCGGTATCAAAAAATCGGCAGTTAGTGAAATCATCTCCGAAAAAGATGGGTCGTTGATCTACTCTCAATCTAGAAGATTAGAACGCTGGGCAGAACACTTTCAGGAACAGTTTAACTGGCCCCCAGCCACGCTTAGCTTACCCACAATCTCCAAGCTGACACAGGTCCCCCAACTCTCAGTGAAGTTGAAAACGTCATAAGTAAATTGAAACGTGGGAAAGCAGCAGGGCCTGATATGTTGTCTACCGATATCTTCAAGGATGGTGGTATAGTTTTAACGTGCAGGTTGACTGATATATTAGCCAAAGTCTGGGAACTAAACTCCATCCCTTCTGACTGGTCTCGATCGCTGATTGTTCCAGTCTACAAAAAGGGACAGAAATCCTCTTGTGATAACCACAGAGGAATCAGTTTGACTAATATAGTATCTAAGATATTAGCCACTATAATCATCCGACGTTTAACCAACACTAGGGAACAACAGACTCGGGAAAACCAGGCTGGTTTCAGACCTGGCCGGGGCTGCATTGATCACATATTCACCCTGCGCCAGGTCCTCGAACACAGACATATGTACCAACGCCCAACTATAATTGTATTTCTTGACTTAAAAGCAGCGTTCGACTCTGTTGACCGTGAAGTCTTGTGGCGATGTTTGTCATTAAAAGGCGTACCTCAAAAGTACATTAACCTTATAAAGGCTCTCTACTCGGTCACCACTGGTCGAGTCAGAGAATATGGCGAATTGTCACGAGAAATTTCATCCTCAAGTGGAGTCCGTCAGGGTTGCCCCTTATCCCCTTTTTTATTTAATTTCATCATAGATGTACTCTTAGAAATCTCATTCACTTCTTTTAACTCCTCAGGAATTAATCTCCTTCCAGGAGGCTCTCTTGTCGACTTAGAATATGCAGATGATATAGTCATATTTGGTGAAGACGCACACAGCATTCAAGGTCTCTTGAACACGTTGAGTAACAATGCAGGCATATTTGGGATGCACTTCTCCCCTCCCAGATGCAAAATGTTACTCCAGGACTGGCCTGCTTCTTCCCCAAATTATTTATAGGGAGTGAAGTAATTGAATGCGTTGATCGCTTCACTTATCACGGAAGTCTCATCACCCCTAGTAGGTCAGTGTCTGACGAAATCTCAGAGCGGATTCAGAGGGCCCGATTGGCATTTGCCAATTTACGGCACTTGTGGCGCAGAGATATCCGTGTCTCAACGAAAGGCCGGGCGTACTGTGCAGCAATCCGCGCCATTTTAACATATGGCTGCGAAACGTGGGCCATGAAAACCCAAGATATGCGTCGACTCCAGATATTTGACCATAGGAATCTTCGTAACATCGCTCGTATATCATGGAATAACCGGATTAATAATAGTGAGATTAGGCAAAAGGTTCTTGGGAAACACGGTAAATCAGTCGAAGAGGTCATTAACCTTCATCGACTGAGATGGCTGGGACATATATTGCACATGCCCGACCACTGTCTACCCTGTCGCGCGATGTTGGCTAGGGCTGAAGTAGGATGAAAGAAGGTTAGGGGCGGCCAAACCAAAACATGGCATCAGTCCATGAAGACCTTGACTACTGGTCTAAGCCATGTAGGTAGATGTAGATTACCTGGTTGGGGTCTGCGTGATGATCGCAACAAATGGCTGGAGACAATAGGCGATATGGCTCAGAATCGGTCACAGTGGTGCAAGTGTATTCACTCTTTAACCTCATCTAGATCTTGAATTCTATTGTTATTTTCTGGACATCTTTACTTTACTCTTCCCTCTTGTATTCTGTCTATACGTTACCTCAATAATCTCGTAGTGCTAGTGTGGTATGGCAACTTGAACCTACGGCGTTTGTGCCCGGTTCTACGTTGCTGATGATGATGATGTGTATCAAATCTTCCTGAATTTTTTTTATCTCGTACTGATTATGCACACCGTTTACATATCCATAGAAGTGTGTACCAGTAGCTGTTGACCATACAGATGATGAGCAAGTTGCCAAACTTTTTGATCGAATCGAACGTGAACAGAATGGACGCCTTGATATTTTGGTCAATAATGCCTACAGTGCTGTTGGCTTTTTGCTGAATAATATAGACAAACCCTATTTTGAGATTGAGAGTAAATCACCTGGCGAAGCATGGGATACAATAAACAATGTTGGTTTGAGGAACAATTATATCTGCTGCGTTTTGGCCACGAAATTAATGAGAAATTATCAAGAGAAATTGAGGAACGGCGGTGTTAACAGTGATCAATGTAGACCAGGACTAATAGTAAATGTTTCGTCAATTGGAGCAAGGATATATTTCTTTAACGTACCTTATGGAACAGGTAAACTAAGTGATTTCTTCATCTGTTTTAAATAAGCTGTATTTTGCAATCAGATTATCTGAGATAAGGTATATTTAACCCATTTTCTGTGTTGAGATAAATATTAAAATTAAGGTTTCGAACCCGTCACCTTAAATGAATGGGGTGAAATTGTGTAACTGGTAGACAGATTTTATTTCTACTTTAATGATGGAGTACTTTTTCCGAATTCGTATAGCAATAATTCGTTCCAGTATCTATTTAGCTGTAGTGTAAATGAAACCCTATCTAATCTTACAAAAATTCTTGTAGTATCTGAATATTTTGCTTTGTCAACTGGAAAATGTATCTAGCTACTTCGATAATTATTAGTAACAGTATTTAGTGAAAATAATGCATTTATTTGAAGACTTTCCGATGTTTTAAAATGTCTAATTTTTAAAACAAAAACTAGGTGAATTGTTTGGTTGTAAGGGCGTCAGATTTATATACGTTTGTATGATTAAGAATTTTGTCAATCGTATGAAACATGGTACTCCATGTTCAACTTTCTGCTGATATGTACCATTCGTGTTAATATGAAGATAAATACAGTTTAGAACTACTTAGTTAATGTTTGGCGATTGACCAAAGTTGTTGAATGTGCTATTAAATATAATCCTACAAACCAGGCTTACTAACTTTAGATTACCAGACCAATTTTTCTGGCCTGAACTATAGATAATTAGAACATTGATTTCGATATTTCACTGTTTTGCTGCTTGGATTATCTAAGTCAATCGATACTATGAGTGTATTCCTTGTCAATAACATAAATCAATTATTTACAGAATATTTTGATGAATAATGTTCCAAACGTGATCGATAAACACCAAATATTCAATTCTTTTAAGTCATTGGACAGACAGACAGACAGTTGCAGCGTAGAACTTGGTACATGCGTACGTCAGTTCAAGTTGCCATGCCTCAATTAGCAGACACAGATTAAATTGTCGAATCAGATCCCAGAGTGGGGAAGGTAGTAACAGAGTTAGTATTCATGGAAGGGAATAGAGACCGAGAAGATTTAAGAAAATATGATCCAGTAAAGAGAAAATTATGATAAGTTCAGAAACTTAGGATTTGGAGGAAGACAAGGAATGGATACACCTGCGCCATTGCCAACGATTTTGAGCCATATCACCCAAAGTCTCTAACCATTTATTACGAGCGTCACGCGGACCCCAACCAGGTAGTCTGCACCTATTAACATGGCTCAGCCCAATTGTCAATGACTTCATGGACTGGTGCCATGTTTTGGTTTGGCCGCCCCTAGCTTTCTTCCAGCCTACTGCTACACCAGACAGCATTGCTCGTCGAGGTAGGCGGTGGTCAGGCATACGTAACACATGTCCTAACCACCTTAGCTGATGAAGATTTACTACTTCATCAATAGACTTACCGTATCTACCTAGTACTCTATTCCTAACCCACGTATTGCTTACTCGGTGGTCCCAGCAAACACGAGCAATGCTTCGAAGACATCTATGATCGAATACCAGGAGCCTACGAATATCCTCTTTCTTTAATGGCCATGTTTCGCATCCATAAAGTAAGACGGACCGAACTACTGCGCAGTAAACGCGTCCTTTGGCCAGTAGTCGGATGTCTCGCCTAAGCCACAGATGACGCGAATTCCAAAAAGCTAATCGGGCCTTATGTATACGCGCAGAGACTTCAGCAGACACCAGACCGTCAGGGCTGATGAGGCTGCCAAGATAAGTGAAGCGGTCAACACATTCAACTACTTCACTCCCTATCACTAACTTCGGTGTCGAATCAATCCAATCCTGAAGTAACATTTTGCATTTGGGTGGAGAGAATCGCATCCCAAACATCCTTACATTCTTGTTTAAGGTAGTCAAAAGATTCTGCATTTTATCAGCATCTTCGCCTAAGAGAACTATATCATCTGCATATTCATGTCAGCTAGTTTATCTCCTGGAAGGAGGTCAACCCCGCCGAAGTCAGACGATGAAAATGTCAACTCTAAAAGTATATCAATGATAAAATTAAATAAAAATGGGGAAAGCGGACAACCTTGACGAACACCACTTGAGGTAATCAGTTCTGATGACAATCTGCCATAAGCTCTCACTCGACATGTGGTGTTCGAGTAGAGAGCTTGCATAAGGTTAATGTACTTCTCTGGTACGCCTTTCATTGACAGACATTGCCACATAACCTTACGATCGATAGAGTCAAATGCCGCCTTAAGGTCAAGGAATACAACTATTGTTGGGCGTCTAAAAGTGTGTCTATGTTCTAGAACCTGCCGAAGTGTGAATAGGTGGTCTATGCAGCCACGTCCAGGTCTGAAACCACCTTGGTTTTCTCGAGTTTGCTCTTCACGAGCTTTAGTTAGGCGTCGAAGTATGATTGAAGCTAATATTTTGGACACTATATTAGTTAAGCTGATTCCTCGGTAATTGTCACAGGAGGACTTCTGTCCTTTCTTATAGATTGGAACAATTAGTGTTTGAGATCAGTCAGGTGGGATTACGCCCAATTCCCAGATTCTAGACAGGATCCCGGTTAATCTCGCTGCTAAAACTGGACCACCATCCCTAAATATCTCAGGGGTCAACCCATCGGGTCCTGCTGCTCTCCCTCGCTTTAGGTTCCCTATAGCCTTCTCAACCTCACTAAGACTTGGGGGACCAGTATTAACTTGCCATTCAGATTGCTTGGGAATGGTTGGCAACTGGGATGACGCCGAGGGCCAATTGAACTGTTCTTTAAAGTGTTCTGCCCATCGGTCCAACCTTCTGGATTGACAGTGAATAGTGTTCCCATCTTTTTCTGCGATAGTTTCACTTACAGTTGGATTTTTGATGCCCGTTTCCTTGATAAGTCTGAACAGTTGCCTACTGTTACCTATTGCCGCTGCCTTTTCCATCTCTTTAGCTTTCGCCACCCACCACTGCTCACGATCATTCCGTAAACTTTAAACCAGTTTGTATTTAAGTTCCCTTCGCTCCTCATCGTATTCAGAACTAGACGGGATGTGTTGCCGAGCATCTATCAGTTCAGTAGATGCAGCTGAAATCCACTGAGTTTTCCTAACTTTTTGGTTTAGTTTGCTAGTCGATGTTACTGCTGTTTCAACAGCTTTTTGGATATCATTCCAAGTTGACTCGGGGTGGGTATCGTTTATACAGTTGACTAGTTGGTTTTCAAGTTGTTCCTGAAATATATTCTTGACTTTTTCATCATTAAGTTGAACTCATATGGGGATCTTTGCCGTGGATCCTTTACATCCCGTGAGATGCAGACTAATACGCACCCGTACTAAAGCATGGTCTAAGTATAAACATGTGCTCCAAAATGAGCGGCAGTCTTCTATCGAGCCTCTCCAACGGTGGCTGATAGCAATGTGGTCGCCATTATCTGTTCGTTGGGCCTCGACACCATAGGATCCACCTAGGTGCCTTTCGATTTCGTCTAATCTACCTACTTGGGCATTAAAGTCACCAGCCATAATCACTACATCAGTACGCTTAGCTTTACGAAGGAGGTCTGAAAGCTTTCTGTAAAATTCATCTTTTACTTCATCTGAGCTGCAATCAGTGGGAGCGTAGGCAGAGACAACAAAGAGGCAACGGCGTGTGTCCCTATCTTTCCGAGTTCATACAGTCCCATTTAGACGGACAGCGCATAACCGACTGTCTATGGGAATCCAGTCAAGGAGAGCCTGTTCAGCTTTTGAACTTAGTGCTATACCTACACCAGCAAGGCCTCGAGTGGTAGCGGTGGGGTCTCCGGAAACACGAAGGATGAACCGGACCGGTTCCTTGTTTTCACAAGGTGAGGTCAGGTGAATGACTGTACTTGGATCCTGTATACGCGTTTCAGAGAGACAGCAGACATCGATGGAACGAGAATTAAGGGTCATGGCTAGGGAGGCCTGTTGTCCTATTTGGCCTAAGGTTCGAACGTTAAAAGCTCCGATATGTAGTTTAGTGCGAGGTTTCAGGAGACCAGGAATAACGTTTTGTGAACTCAGACAATTAGCATTAGAGGCGTCAGGTGATAAGGTTAGGCTCGTCGGGTTAATCGTGGGAATAAGGGAGTTATTGAGAGTTGAGGGTGGGATTTGACCTCGAGCAAAATGATCTCTTGTGCTGTTAGAGGTATGAGGGCGGTTATCACTTCCCGGTTGCCCACACCGTGGAAGGGTCATTCTTGAGGAACCTGAAAGAGAAAGAGGATTAGAGGAGGTCGTGATGACCTGAGAGTGTGACCGCAGTGTCCAGGGGACAACTGTTTGAGGTCGGTCGAGTACATTAATTGTTGCTCCGGTTGTCAGAAGGGGAGGCATCGGCCTCATGGCTTCCGAGGGAACTCGGCTTTCACCATGAAGCGTCATATTGATCCTTCCAATTCCCAGGGCAGAGTTAGAATTATTATATGGGTTTTTACTCGTGAAATAGATGCAAATAGATGCAAACAGATCACAAGAAGTAAATTATGGGAACAATCATTTATATAACACCACATTAAAGCGTTATAAATTACACACTGAACGAATTAATTGTAACCATGAAATGTAGTTTCATGTCAAATGTCAGACCACATTTCTACTAAATTACGATAGGATCCAACAATTAACGTTCAGTTGAGTATATCATTAAAGTGCTTAGTAAATTTGATTTTTAGGCAAGGCTGCACTGGATCGTATGACAAGTGACATGGCTTACGATTTGAAACGTACTAAGACCAATATATGCATCTTCAGTTTATGGCCAGGCCCAGCCCGTACGGAAACTGTTGTAACAGAAGCTGTTGGTGGAACTCTACAACTTGGTGAAAATATGGCTTTCAATTATGATACCGGTATGTAGAATGGCTAATAATTATTTTTATATTTTCTCATTTCCAACATCCACTAATAACCAAATGCTTTTTATATTTCCACATATAGCATGCCGTATTCCTTGAAACGGCTTGGCCTATCATATTTCATGAAAAAGTCTGTTTCTCCACTTGTTTAACACATCATCAGAATATAGGTATTTGAGAGACTGTTCAGTGAATTAGTTGAGTAGATACAATTTATATTATTCACTTTTATTATCGCGTATGCTGAAATACTGATATGATGTGAGCTACTACTGATCACAATATACGGAAATAGTAACCTTGATAGAAGCCAATACCAAAAACACAGACACCAAAACCATTGTTATATGTCCGTATGTCTACCCCATAATTCCGAGCCGGATCGAACAACACAAGCTAAATGAACCAGCAACCAATCAGTTTAATCATATTTCACTCATTTGTTTATATACATACAAACCCTGACCACATAGCAAACCAATAAGAAGAATGACACTTATACAAAAGAAAGGTAATAATGACTAAAAACTGAAGGAACCTCTTCGTAGTTAGTTATGATGAATCAGTAATGATATAACAACAGTTTATAACATGGACTCAAAATAAATGATATAGTCTTTTAAAAGTCATTTCCGAAAGTTAGTTATCCTTTGTTAATTGCCCAATATAAGAAATATATTGGGCTATTTTGAATGACAACTACTATGTTACTTGCAACTATTCAAGAATATTGAATTTTAGGATGAAGCAGACAACTAAATAATCATTTCAGTCAACATTAGCTTATTCTCTGTAAAATGCCTATATCATGAATAAACGCCCAATCAATAATCAGTAGAAACTGTAAATAACATTTATGCGCCGTTATCATGTTTACCTTATTCTGAAACAGGAGGGTTATCATTCAGCGAAACTAATTATTAAAACCTGTTTACTTTTTATCTCGTAATGGAAACGGATTAATTTTTTTTCATTCATAATTAGTCAGCAATACACTGATTTTGTAGATGGATTAGTCTGTCGACTGTACCTTTTTCTGGGGCGTGAATAACATTTAGGTTTCTTTTTTATGAAATATTACAACAGTTTATCATCTATATTACCGTAGTTTCCATCTGCAGTTTTACAAATACACTGAATGTGTTAAAATATTCTGCAGGCTGTTGGCTTGAACTATAGGATGATTAGAAAATGCCCACAACAATGTAAAATTTACGGTGTTTTCACGCAACAGCAAAGTCACTCCATTGAATATGAAATCAGAATAAATGCTGTCGATGACTGGCTGATAAACTATGGCTTATCAAGATTTGATTTGGGATGTGAAATGCTAATCATGGGAGTGTTATATATCTACAACATTCATATCGTATTATGAATAGAAATTAATTCAGTGCCAACTATTCTCAAATTATTTCAAAGCATAGAAATTAATATGACATCCACTTTGGAAATGATTATAAATGTGGTAGTCACTAAGGTAAGTTTAGTGACAAATATGGAAGTCAGTAGAAGTCCAGGATGTCCAATATGATGACAAATTTGAATTTTTATTAATGAGCACGTGGATCTCATGTAGTTTTGAACTGATCTTAATACTACCAACTGCATCATATTTACCTTGTGGATTCTGTTGTGAATTTGACTAAACGAATGCTACCAGGTCTACAGATTCTGATACTCTGTTTGCCACAATCTATACCTCACATTCTGTCCCTCCAGTCAGAACGCTAGAAAAACTAGTCAAGTATTTAAACCCACAGAATGAGTACATAAAAAGAGCATTTTGGGATAAAGTTTAGTAACACATTCGTTGGTTATATGACCACAATTTATGAATAGTAAGAAATACAGTAGCAATTATTTAGGTCAAAAATTATTTCACTGGTAGGGCTTATAGAGGCTGATGATAACCATGGATATAATATTTTACATATTATGCATTACCCTAAAGTATGTATGCTTAACGTGTAACTGAACTCAACTGAAGGTTGATAACTTCCAGCGGTTGTATTGAATATTTGCTTGTTGCATTTACGTTTCGTTCAAATATAATTCTCGTAAACTTATCGTTACAGACTTTTCGCTAACACGATTATAGAACACGTAGCCTAAATAATTCACTTGTAGCTTTCCTATTATTATAACATTCACTAGTCAGACAACGCCAAAGGCTACGTAAGAATGCAATGAATTAAATGTTTACTAACTGGACAAAAAATATAGAACGTTTTCCTTAGCAACAGATTCCTGATCTCCATAATTTCCTTCATTTGTTTCATCCCAACATATTAAATTCATATCGTAATAATTCGCAAATATGCAATATACTGTCGCGTCCGGCTGTACATGCCACTTCATATGTATATGCAAAAGCATTGCACCTTAGGTTAGAAGGTAGGAGAGCTACACAGTTCAAGGTGCTTATTCTCAAGAAATCAGTCACCCTAGAGGGAACAGCTTACATAGTTCGACCACGCGTTATCCGTTGAGAGCGGAATGAGAGTCGGATATAATGTTTAGATTAGAAATAATTAGCGGGCAGTAGAACTCAGTTTCACCTAACTTAACTGAGGCTGTGACAATTAGGTCAAAACCTGACGTTTGTGTCCGGAATCTGTAATTACAATAAACCACCTTGGTAACCAAAAAATACATTGTTAATACATTAGTTAACAGCACGCAATAAAACGAATCTGCCGTATTTCTCAAATATTGTCGTCCTTGCTGTGCTTAAATTACCAACTTTATATTCAGCTTGAAGGGAACCGATTGGATGCTTAATTCCTTCAAAAAAATACAGGTCAAGTATAATTCTAACAGTCTACGGAATTTTCACTAACATTAAATTCAGATATTTACTTAATGTCATGCAAAATGCTTAACACACGAAGGTAAACCTCTATAAGTCAAATTATTTGTCGTACAATATAAACTAGAAAATACCGTAAATATTATTCGGAGTCCTGATAACCATAATCAACATTTAGGTCGGGACAACATTCAAGTCTTTAAACGCCCTTACTTCCTCATTTGCAAATCTTTCATTGACTGCTCACTACCTTTTGTTTTTGTTCCTCTTCTTTCATAATGTTTACAGCTGAATCACCCCAGCTATCTGGCAAAGTAATTATTGCGATAGCAAATGAAGAACGACATAAGCTACTGTCAAGAAACGGTCAGGTGGCCCTAACTTGTGATGTAGCCGAGGAATATAACATTATGGAACCAGATGGCAGAAAGCCAATTAATCTGCGTTCGTTACAGCTGGCTATGAAATCTAAGTGCTCTTTACTTGGTTACCTTATCCCTAGTTTTATTCGTATTCCACTAAGTATGGTTGAATATTTCCTACGTCGTAAATAAATATTCAGCTAACAGAAATCAACTGAATTATAATTCATGATTAAATATATAAATATAAAACAAACATGTACTTATATTCACTTGTAGTGTGCGACAGTACTTTTATTAAACTACGTATCACTCACAAATTTTTCATGTTTACAGTACATTTAAGGGTCAGGCTAACATAATTTCCAGTGTTATATCAAATTTACTTGATAGTTAAGAAGTGAACGTTCAGACACAATCGCGGTAATGTTGATCTAGATTTTCTATTATAAAGCCAGTCGTCTCTTACGTAAACGGATCCTCACTGTTACTTAGTGAACGATTAAAATGCTGTGACGATCATAGTCTCATAAGGCTTCCAAGTAAAATTTACTAAGTGAATAGGCGAGAGATTTTAAATTAGATTAAATGTAAACTGAGCTGCTCTAAATTTTCGTTAATAAATATTTCGTCTAGATACCAACGAAGTCTTTTATCATGCACAATAAGTCATGTGTCATTAATTCCTTCAACAGAAATTGTTATTCCCTACATATATAGTGGCCACCGATAACACATCAGGAAACTTCAGCCCCAAATTCCATAAATATACTTCCGAATCAACCCGTCAGTACAAATAGGCAACTTGATTGTATTGATTAATTCATTGAATTGATAACAATTATCAGTCTTGTCGTTCGGTACTTGATAATTTGTTCCGAAAATAGTATGCTACAGTATCTTTATTGCTGTCGAAGCTCACTGAATAGGAGGAACTTAGTTACTGATCCTCGCTGTCGTTATCCGAGTAGAAGAGATGCTTTACTATAACGGTACTATGTTTATGTGACACCAATACAAGAGGTGACAACAAACAAGTGATGAGGACTTCTGTAAGATGCGAATATTGTAAGGTAAAAGTGCTCTAGATCTTCATAGTTTATAATAATAGATTCAAAGACATTATTACTGTCAACGTAACGATTAAGCCCAAATCCTATTTGCTAAGCAAGATTTCACTTCAGGTTAGACTAGCCTAAACGCTACTTGTCGCTTTTTTGCTTATCGTTGTTGAAAAAGGGATTCGTAGTTAAAAGAATAAAAAGGTATAGAATTCACTGGTGAAAAATTCACAGTTAGTATTTATTTATTCGGTTGCGAATACTTTTACTACTTACTATCAAAACTTACCGTGTATTCTAAATTGGGAAGGTTCAAATACCTAAGATTCAATCTCGGTAAAGTAGTTCGCAGTGGAGATATTCATTCAGTAAATTGACAAGACAGGACTTCTCTAAGACATTTTAGCATTGATGTACTTAATGAAAGCATTTGCTAGAATCGATGTAGTAATACCATTTTACAGTTAATCTAGAAACCTAGAGGACAATACTGTGTAGTTCTGCATCACGAACTGTCGTTAGATGGACAACAAATAAAAGCCAATGAGCGCTGAGATGTACTTTGTGACGGAACATATGTTCAATGTTTATTTAATTGAAGTTGGCTTGTAGTGTAACAGCTGGGTGCTACGCGCAACACTATTGTGACCAAGGCTTATAACGTGATAAATTCATTGTACTGGTACTCCTATTATGAAAGCTATAACGTTCTAATCTATTCTTTTCCAATTTCTAGATTCAACTGCTAGATTTTCTTGATTTGATACAAATGATTTGGCTGAGTTTCACCAAACGACTTTGTCCCTGAACATAACTACATCTTATGTAGCCAAGAAGTTGTCGAACCAAATTTTATTTAATAGTCAGCATTTTAGGTCCCCATTTGTTTTTGCTCCTTGTTGCCACTCATGAAGAGCAAAGTCCCCCATGCTTTTAACTGTCGGGCTGACTGAACACTTTCTAGTACACTATATTTAAAAAGACATACTTTGGAAGGATACTACTAAATGTACACCATAACATTAAAGTATCATGAGTTTACTTATCTAGCTTGTTAACCTGTTCCCATTTGTAGTGCTAGAAGTAGAATGCTATTTCTAAAAAAATCCATACAGTGGTATCTTTAAGATACCTTACTGTTGCGAAAAACACCAATTGGGCAAACATTGTTTTATTTGACGAAAACAGAGTATGTCATAAAATATTACATACATTACTTCCAATCATCAATTTGCATATCCTCCGCGTTCTCTGGACTGTGTCGTTTATTAGCTTGCTTCTATTGGTTGTTCTCGATTCTCCTCTGTATCTTAATCATGCTTTACTTCTTGCCACCCCGCAACTCGCCTTGTATACTGTTTACTGATACTTCCTAATTTCCTTTGACGTTCTGCTACTCACTACTTATTGATGACCTTATAAGTAGTATCCACCACACTGTAACTGCGATTTAAAAATACACACGCTCGCGTCTTATACATTTCACAATCAGGATCAACTATGAAATACAACACGTACGCCATTACAAATAGCATACGAAAACATCTAATATGGCAACACGGCATACACTTTGAATTAAGCCTGAATGGTGTGATAGAATTTGCCACTGTAGTAATTCGTATGTAACAAACATAAGTGGAGCAAGTAAAATAAAACTTATCTAGGAAACTTAGTGGAGAAGCCACAACCTGGAAGCAGGTGGAAAGTCACGGATTTCACATCACGTTCATCCTTACATTGCAACACGCAACTTTATAACGAATATGCGATCTCCGAGTTGCCAAAACTTCAACCGAGTAGTGTCTGTTCGACTATTGCTAAATATTAATAATGTGAAAATAATCACTGTAAACTAATTGATATAAAAATGAATGCACTTAAATAAATATCGTCAGTTCGTATCGCCCGACTTCACTACAATACAATTTTTCTACAACTTTCATCTTTTGGAGTAGTTCTGAATGTGGGAAGGGAGTAAGTAATCGTATCCGGTCTGAAGCGCAATTATTCGGGATTACGATCGTAGTAACTGATAATCAGGCCACCTTAGATCTATTAGCTGCCACCGTATTGCAAATTATGCTTAAGAACCCACGCGATCCTATAAGAACATATCAGATAAACTTTATCAAGCCGCTAACAGTGTTTCTTACACGAATCTTAACAGGAGAATTACTACAAAGACTATAACACACCAGTTAAAACAGAAACTAACACTCCAAATTACGTAATGATGTTAAAATACATGTTCATATTTAAAGAATTATGACTGGCATTCTAAGAAGATTGTATGAAGGCAGAGAATATCTTTCATGTGACTAGACCAGGGATGAAGTAATAGTGATTCCGAAAATTTTAATCCCAGAAAGGTTTAGATCGTTATTTTTAAGCCATATTGTACTTTTAAATTTGATTCAGTGGAATAGCGAAGACAAATTTATCATCATAAAGGAAAGACAAAATAGGAAATTACGCCACTAACAAAACTCTAATATGAATTTCTGACAGTTATCTTTCGGTTACTTAAGCGCTTATTATTTCCTCTTATTAAGAAAATTTATTTGACACTTCGCAAATCAATTAGTCACGAACGGTGAGACGGTACCACTGTTAAGGGTAAAAGATGACCGAGGTAAACATTAACTCTTAGAAAATGATAAACGAATAAATAAATAATACAATTCGATGGTGAAAAATCGGTAAATAATAAATGTTGAAGTACTTAAAAAAAATGAAAGTTCAAAACAATCGGACACAGTATATAATGGACATAATTAAACAAATATTATCGCGAAAAGTTGTTTGCTGCAAAAAATCCCAAGTGTAACAATGAGTGTTTCTTTATCTTACGATCAACCATCACCACAAAGTATGATATGCACCACGTTTTTCATTTGTACTTCAGTAAGCTGTAGAACAACCATTCTGGGACTCGAATAAAGCTGGGTATAAATTTAGCAATGTAGAAACCTTTATATGAAAGGAGGTATTTCAAAGACCTTATATTCACAACTGCTCGGCCATAATCTTCGTCTATACAGTATCGCTCAGCTAAATCACTAACCAAGAATATTTGACCTGATTGAGAAAGTAATTGTCTAGGCGATTCAGTAGCCAGACCTACTATCACCCGACCAACTAATTCGGGAGATTCATCTATTTAGTGATTAAAGTCAAAAAGAAAAATTATAATCATCAAAATACTAGAAAAAAGATTAAATAGGATTAATTCCAATAAAATGAATAGCAATTACAGTAATATTTTGAAAATGCAAGATATAAAACTATGCTTTATCAACGGAATGTTTTGTTTTGAAAAGTAAAAAACTTTGTTAAGTGATATTTTAAACCAGTGTCCAGATGACATTGAGCTTTATAATTTGAAGCTTTAGGACACAATATTACCACCACTTAAAATATAATTTACTGTATTACTGCCAATATAGGAGGAGCATATATAAAAGTGAGTAATGCGAACTAGCTGAATTTAGTACAAACTCAAGTCGATAATTAAATCTTCACTAGTGAGTGAATAACACTTACCAAGCATGGGTTTCGTTGGCATCTCGAATAAGCACTAACGGTTAGACCTAATACACATGTCATAATATTAAATGTACCGCAGTAGGCTATTTGTGTGATAATACTGAAATTATGTACGGGAAATTTACACAAAATAATGTAATTACTGGAAACGGTATACATTGTTAAGGTATAAGCGACAATCTAGATGTATACAGTGCATGAACTTTAACACTAAAATCAAATTACCTAGATAGGTGTAGTTATAAAGTCACAACATACATTATCGAATGATATTAATGGGAGACCAAATAACACGACTTAACATAAGCGAGCAATAGATGTTCTACTATTGTTACAAAGCATATCCATTCGACCTGTTAAGTGTCTATTACCTATGTTATCTTGTATTTTAACTTTAGGATGAGTGTTTGGTAATTATATCCACTACTGAGCCAATCAAATTTAGCAGACCTACATAACACTTTCAAGGCCTCAAAAATGAGCTTGAGTTCTAGAACATTTGCGCACTTAAATGCAGATAAGATCAATTACTAAATCGGGAACGAAAAGAAATTAGTGCTGTAAATTCTACCAAATATTGCACATGAATAATGAACCAACTAAGGTCAACACTAAATAAAAATAATAACGTTAAAACAAACACATACAAAGTTCCATATTGGAATTTCCCGGGATTTTAGAAGCGGCATTTAGAAGATGCTCTGTACGGACTAGTCCAGGTGAAAGTCCAACGATGGAAATATTAATATTTTCACGCTTCAATTCTAAAGCCATATCATGAGTTATGCGATCTAGTGCTGCTTTACCTAAAATTTGATTGCCAAACAATTTAAGGTTTATTAAGGAAAGCAGAATTAAATCCAGTGATAATAACTAACAAACACTGAACTTGTTTGTCTATTTTACTTAAACAGCAAATACAACAACCGAACGGAAATTTTAGACTAAGATCATTCTTAATATTTTCGAACTGTTTGCACATGTTTCTTTTGCTCATATCTCAACATTAGTTACTTTGTCTTATTACGACGTTCTATATTGAAATCTTTTAATTCACTTGATTTGATTTCGTTAGGTCGCGATAATTCACAGCATTTGTGACTGTAGTATTATGCTTATTCCAGTAAAGATTCATCAAACGAAAGTTTAACGAATAGCATAGTGTTTATTGCAACTCAGTATTCTCAGTATATATTATAGATACACACGTGAATCTAGAATCTTCTGTGGGTGTCATGAATTCAGCTTCCAAGCAAGGTAAGTGTATATATAATCGGCTGTGAGTCACATGCATTGAGGCTCAGCGAATTTCATGCAGAGACCTCCAAGAGTAATTCGAAGCCCAGTGTTCATACTTAACAACCCATAACTGATACATGAAACCACTATAGATAATATCAAATTCCATGAGAAAGAATATGATTTAAACTTACCGATTGCCTCCATTTTCAGGTTTGTGAAGGCATGAGAATTACTGTTAAGACTAATGCTTTTATTAGAACTAATGAGTAGCAAAGAATTTGAGAAACTTACCACTTCCATAAGCCACATTAAATAGATACACCTTTCCACCGACAGAAGTAATATTTACGATTAAACCAGGTTGAGCGGAACTCGTGGCCTTTTTATTCTGATGTTCGATCATCATTCGGGTAGCCAAAACGGAACAAATATAGTGATTTCTCAGACCAGTATTATTTACAACGTCCCAAGCTTCACCAGGAGATACATTCTTAATGTTATAAAATGGTTTATTCATGTTTTCTAGCAAAAATGTAACAGCGCTATAAGCATTGTTGACCACAATATCTAGGCGTCCTCCTTGTTCTCGATCAATTTGATAAAACAGGTTTTCTACTTCACTATCAATTGTATGATCAACAACAACAGGAATAGCTTTCTGAAAATAATATTCATTGTTAGACACAAATTTAGGTATAACTAAAAAAAACAGTGCACTGAACAGAAGTAGTACCTCCCCAATTACTTAGATATGCCTGAACTGATGCATAGGGCACATAGTACGTAAGCCCAACCACCGCCTGCTACGTTGTACGATACTGACTGAAGAAGTTAGGAGCAGCCAGACTTAAATATTTCATCAATTGGCAGAATTAAAAAGTGGGGATGAACCAATGAGGTAACAATTTTCTATTTCAAGGTTTGCTTGACAATGTTAGCTAATTTTGACGAGGAAATCAATGCCAACCATTCACAAGAAAAAGGTTTACTGAGAAGAACATGCGGCTGCAGCCATGGTAGATGCTAGTGAAGTTACACTGTTCAATGGTATTAGTACTGCAGAGATGCCTAACTGGAGATACTAATGAAAATATCAATGTCTATGGGCGGTGTTGGCGAAATTGTTGAGACTGATGAAATCGTTCCCAAAAAGCGTAAATATAATCGAGGACGCAGCATTCATACAATGTAAGTATGTAGTTTTTCTATTAAACCATACAGTAGACATTTAGTATTTGGGATCGATATCTCGGAAAAGGATTCCTGACTGCAGGAAGTCTACCTCAATCCCAATAGTTACTAAATATGTTCAGCTGAGAACAACAATTTACACTGATAACTTGAAGTCGTACAGATATCTATCAAGATTTGGATACAATCATCATATCGTCGTTTACAGTCGGAACTTTGTGGATCATACAATAGGAATTCATACAAATAACATGTAAGTTATGTGACCTAGATTAAAAAAACTAGCGAAAATATAAAGGAATTCATAGAAAAAGACTGCGTAGCCACATTGATGAGTATTTATACAGACGTTACTTTGATTTCAAACGTTTAATACCCTTATATAACCTTGAAACACTTAATAATCACGTAAAATAGTTGTATATATTTGACTAAGACTTCATTTTGGTCGCTTTTTCTAGAAATAATATCGTTTCACCCTAAACCGCTTTCTTATTGGTCGATTTTCGCACAGCTAATATCAAGGTCAAACCAGCAGCCGCCGAAGCTCGTACCTGTTTCCCAATCCCGCTCATCAATCCATGAAACCTACGCTTGTTGGTCTAAGCCATGTTGGAGGATGCAAACAACTTGGTTGTGGTTCGCGTGATTTTCAGGTCCAACAACTGGAGATACTGGATTATATTGCTCAGAATCGGTCAATGGTGTATCCACTTCTTATCTTTTAAACCTTGTGTCCCACTACTCTTTCACGCACATTTGAGTAGGACTAAACTACTGCTACTAGGTATTCTTTGAATGACCCTGACTTGCCACATTTATGCGATTCCAAGCATGAAGCTTCAAGATATTGTCCTACGAAATATTGTTTTAATTCAGAGATACGTTATAAACACAGATCCATCTAAATAATAAAGTATATTCTATAGGATTATTCCAACTGTTCACCATTACCATGAGAATTGGTGAAATATGATTTGTCTGGCACTATAGCTTAGTTCTACCCACCTAACGCTGTATTCTTTTCTGTTGTATTCTATTGTGGTGTTAATCATGTAAATTCAATCACGTCGTGACAATGTGACACTTTCACATGTCTACGCACTTAGGTATCTACATTTAAAAAATCGGTAATCCTTTACTACTGGACGTAAAAGCGGTGGACATGACTTTACAACAAATTAGTCCCATTGCAAATCCAATATGGACGACGGGGAAAAATAGTCGAAATCGATGAATCATTGGTTTGTAAACGCAAGTATAGTAGGGGATGCCAGGTTAAAGACTAGGTAAGTAGCACCTTTCTCTAATATTTGTAGCTCTTTGGTAAATGGGACAGAGCATTAAACAAAGGACATTGTGATAGGATTCATGACAGATCGGCCACTACACTTCTTGGGCTGGTAGAAAAATAAATCTTACCTGGAACAATAATATATAGTGACAATCGGAAACCCTATGGATCACTTTAAAACATGGGGTACGTACACAGAATCGTAGTGTATAAGAAACACTTCGTTGATCCGTCAACGGGAGTTCACACTAACAATATCGAATCAATATGGGGCCACATAAGGTGTCACTTGCGACCGTACTTTAGATCTCAAGGAAGGATGCTATGGAGTCGTCTAGATAAATATTTAATAAAATGCATCGTGTCATTAAGTTTACAGAATTCGAGAACAACTTACATGAGTTTTTCGATGATATAAAAATAATATATCCCGTATAACTTTTCGATTTCAATTATAAATAATTCATTAGAATTCGCGGATTTCTGAGTGAATACCGGTTTATGGTTGTCTTAATATTTTATGTATATAATTTGAATAATTTGTTGTTTACCGAAGATTTTCGTGGGGGAGGCATACGACAATGAGTCTGAGGTTAGAAGTCTCTAATAAATCACTAGAATTTAGGGGGAAATCGTTGGTTCTGGTTTAGTGGGCCGTGATCGGTTCATTTAGATTCAAGCTTCCAAGGTCATATTATAATCGCTCAAGTTTGGCCGTAAAAGTCATGTCTACCGTGAAAGCCTAATAACTGGAAGCTTCTACGCAGTGCACAACCATTTGGAAATAACACATCGAATTCTATATGGTTAATCGGAGACATTTAGAAAACTTTAGTATTTCTAGGAGATCAGTGCATAACACTTAACGATGTAGTAAAATCACTTTAAAGCGTGGAAGCAATATCAGACATTTTCAATAGAATCAGATAATTCATGCAATAAACATGTACTAAATACGGAAACCAGCTGGTATTCAGAATTATCTAGGTATGCTCACACTTAAGACTTAATAAACGTATGACTAAAGAACAGTAAGGCAAACTTGTAATGATTTTCCCGTATTGAGATACAACTGCAAATAAAGAATAATTTAAACTTACACCACCAAAGTTATTGATAATATCTGCTGTTTCATGCAAACTTCCTCCAACACCGCTATTAGGCGATGTTAATGTCCGACCAGTTATATACACAGTGGCTTTAGACTTCCCTAAGACAGTTGCTATACCTTTACCAATACCACGAGTAGCTCCAGTAACAAGACAAACACAACCACTTAGGTCCTTCATACTTCTAATTATATGCCCCTAAAACAAAAAAATAACACCAATCAGTAAAAAACAACAAAGAAAAGTAGTCAACAAATGTTTACCAACAAGGAATATCAGCCTACTTAGAACTTATTCAAAAAATGGATTGCGACGTTGACCAAAGTACCTAATAGTAGTGACCAATCAACCGCGAATATTCTCAAGGTCGCTCGAGCTAAAAGGTAACCACAATGTAGTATAATTTCTCATTTTATTCGCTGAAAATTTATTTGAGATTGAAAGAACCTTTAAAAAGTAATAAGAGCATTTTTAAATCACTAGACTTATTGCTTGTTTTAATTGATAAACCTTAAGGTCGTTTGTCTTAACAATCAGCTGTCGCTGGTGTATTTCGTTTCCTTTTTGGACTAATCTAGTTATCATAATGGGTCGGATTTTCATAGAGCATATGGGTGGACACAGAATCATACATTGCCAGTATTGCGAAACACCTCTAACTAATAGAAGTGAGATACTTAGTACTCGTTTTACAGGTGCGACTGGCCGCGCCTTCCTTTTTAATCGCGTAGTTAACATTGTCCACAGTGATATACAGGTGTGTTTATTATTAATAAACTTAAGTTAACAATCATGATCATTTCAGGATCGTGTTATGTTGACGGGACGGCATTTAGTGAGGGATGTTGTGTGTATCAAGTGCAATACCAAATTGGGTTGGATGTACGAGCATGCTATGGAGGAGAGCCAAAGATACAAAGAAGGCAAAGTTATATTGGAAAGAGCGCTTATAATGGAGACGGAGGGTCTTGCTGATCCACTTGGAGAAGAGCAATGATCTAGCTCAATTGCTTACAGTGATGCATTTTGTACATACGTATTAATGTGTCATAACACCCTCACTTTTCATTACTCTTCTTAATTAATCAAGCATCTTTTCTGGCTAACTCCCCTCTTTGCTTACTTAACCCTTTATTTGTAAGTTTCTGTTTTGTTGCTAACTTTTATTTTAACAACGTATTCTTTTGTTCAGAATCCGGATATACAATATTCCTTACAGCAGCTGGAAGTTTGTATACTGGGAATATAGCTGTTGGCTGTTTTATAATTTTAAAAATAGCCTTGAATTGGACTATTGTACTCTTAAAGGCTTCACAGTATTTATTCTTACACCAAATGGTACTATCTAAATGCAGTCGTAATGGCGAGATTTGCACTACTAGTACTTGAGGTAATTCAATAAATACCTTTCAGATAATTTTTTTCAGTGCGAAAACAATATTTTTCATATGGATAGCTTTATCATGTCGCAGCCATGTTAAGGATGCAATAATATGCAGTTGTTGCGTTCTTTGTTAAGGCCGTGTGTTGGAACTAGTAGAATGTAGCTCGGCAGTTCCCTGTAGTCAGGTCTTCTGACGTTTGGCCGCATGTAACTCAGAATATAAATTCCTTAGTACAGAATAGGAGGGTACCTATAATTACTTGATCCATGTATGTGTTAGTAATTTATGCTAGCTAGCTCTGACTCGTTTTGTTTGTTCTGTCCAGTATTGTTTCTTGCGTTCATATTTTCATTACTAAGCTGTGTTCACTGCTTACTGGATCTGTTATGCAGCCTAGTTCAGTCTAAATACGAACTCCTACATTAACTTTATTGCAATATAGTTCTTGTCGGTAAACATGTGGCTGTTATCTTGTACGTATTTTTCTCCAGCTATATTTTTAGCTGATCAACAGAAGTTAGAACTGTGCTATCTTCTCCCCTAGGATAAACTTATGTCAGAATCAGCTGCTTAAATCACATAAGTTTATCAAGAAGATTAGGTACAGTTAACGAAACCTGAATGTATAACCATGGTTTTAAATAGCGACAATTTTCGAGTAATCAATCAGTGTTCATGTACACAAAAGTGTGCAAGTAGTAATTGTGACTCATTGTTTGTGACAGTGTTTACTTTGTAATGATATTCACTAGTATAGCAGCAATACAGGACCATATCTGAATGTACGCAAATAGTTCACTGTACATGGCATTAGTTTGAATCGAATCGTTTGACTGAAAAAAGACCAGAAAGTCTTAGTAGGTTACAAAGATGTGTTCTTTATGTTGATAATAGTTGCATAAAGTGTTATATTTTGACTATTAGGTAGCTTATAAAATAAGTTACAATTAGTTGCTAAAGGATAATAGTCTACAACTAGAAACCTTTCACTTGTGATCAATTTGTGTACAGAAACCTATGTTGTTCCGCGATATTTGGTTCTAATATCAAAACGATTAGTAGCCGTGTACGAAATAGGTCTTGCAGTGGTTAGCCTAAAATGACAAGACGTCACATCCGCTAGTGGTGTAAAATATTTTGACGACGCAAAAAAACTTACCTAGTCAGTTCAAAACTATGGCCTATGGTTTGTAAATCAACAGCATAAAATGCCACTTCCAAATGTAGCTATTTGTATATAAGCTATCGTAATCTGGTGATTAAGTCAATGCGAATTCTACATCTAATTTTTTTTTCTAATCCGGACAGGAATAACGTGCGACATGGTATAATAAATTACACAGGCAACAACTTCTAACCAAGTTGGTGGCTTGCGATTCTTAACTGTTAAGGTGCATCTGTAGCATACACTGTGTTAGTCAGTTTACCTGGTAGTCACTAGATAAACTGTTTCTAAATTATTTAAGCATCAGGAAAACCCCAACTACATGAAGGAAACCTGAGTACATATTAAATTTATGCGGTAGACAGGAATAGCATCAATAATGTGTAAGCTAATCTTGTAGGGTTATTAAGAACGAAATGCAACCACATAACAGTTAACATGGGCGAGAAAAATCGGGTTAGCAACTCACATTACTGGGCCAAACACTACACATTTTTACAACAAACAAATTACTTGCGCGCTGATTCCCTTTAGTGCGACTGTCTCTGTATTACAAATTAGCTGAACAAAATACTTATTCGAGACAGATAAATGCTTGGATTTCGTTCAATAACTCGGGGTACCAACCTCTGCACAAAAAGCCAACAAATGATTACATGGACTCTCAATGGCATCAGTAATATTAGATATATGGGTACTCGTATAAGCCTGTGTATATTCGGAACTTGATGTCAATTCCATTTAAATTCAAAATGTTTTAACCCCCCCCAGTAGTTTTCCCATAGGAAGGAACTACTTAGTATTCATTACCATTCCATTTTCATAGTATTAATCGCAAACCCCCCTAAGTCACTAATTATTAGTATAAATTTTTGTCGGCAGCAGGTAAGTCATATGACTGCGCTACCTAATTTTATAGTAAAATTATCCAATGTACTTGTGAGTGTTAATAAGTCTTGGTACTTTACCTGTGAAAACATAATAATTAAATCGATATTTAGAAAGCCATCCTGTGAAAGAAAAAGACAGTAAGGATATGCGAAGTGAACTGATCGAATTTCACCAACCTAGCTGTAATGCGGCTACTAGTTCAAGTAACCTGACACGTTACTGTGAAGATGAATGGTCAGCCGCCATACACATCCTAGTCCTCCACGGGACTAGGCGTGGGCCGAGCGCTGCGTAACCTAGGTGGGGAATTTAATACTGACAGCCACTCTCTTTGATCTATGTTACGAGAGTACTCCATAGTGCAGACACCTATAACCAGTCGTGTGGTATGTTAGTTGAGGGAAGTGTTACGGACACAACTATTCGCTGCCGTTAGGACTGACATCTTTCATGTTACCTATCAATTAAAGCACGACTCAACCAACACTACACCAGCTGCGATCAAAACCATGTAGTTCTTCATGCCATGTAGTGATTCGAGAATTACACTAATCTACAGCTAGTGTTAAAATAGGATGTGAGATTTCGAAGCAAACAGGACTCAACCTAGATAATAACGAGGATCGGCGCTAAACCACAAAGAATTTTGAAAATACAAGACCGATATACGCAACAGGAGTTTGTATTCGTTCTAAAATTGTACGTGAACAGCTTGATAACATACAATGATGACGAGTATTAGTGCGCAGCTTTTGATAAACCTATATTAGAGTAAACGGAAACTATTGGTCTATGTATACGAAGGCTTGGAAAGAATACGCACAGAAAATAAGATGAACCAGTTCTCTTATTACAAAATGAGGAAAGATATTCTATTAGCCATGAAAAACAATCAGAGCGAAATATTTATAGTAAGTGAATATTATTGCTCAAAAATAAGTCATAAATAAGTCATATGCTTGATGCAAAACAGCACGGTTAGTTAGATCACTAATGTAATAGACTACAATTTAACTTATGCTACCATACAGTGAGTAACAAGGGAGCATACGTTATGAAACGTGACTTACTGGAGTCTGATACAAACATTCCTTTGACAAGGAGTATGCATCTTTGGTGTTCATTCGTGCTAAAATTAATAAGTATTTAAGGAAATCGTTTACATAAACTAAAATATACTTAGTGATACTTAAAACCAGTACTTCAGCTGACAAAATTCAGCAAAATTAGATTGAAAGTTGTAGACGTAACATTACTGAATCTACTGGGGAATCGAGGCATTATACGGTCTCCGCAACCATAGCTACTTTCAATCACAGCACAAACAACAAGGTTAACTGATTTATTTATGCAATCAATTTCACCAAGGCATAGTGAACCAAAAAAAAATCGTACACTGGTGCCATTTAGATAATCAATACAATATCTTTGGTATAGTATTGGCTCCCACACCTAAAAGTGATCTTTTTCTTCCCGAATAATCTTCATTGCTTTAATTGGATCATTAGTTTTTGCATGTGTTAGTACATCGATCTCAGAAACACGCATGAAAGGATTAGTTGCCAATTCCTCTCCGATTGTACCAGGAACACTTGGTTGATTAGATGCACGTAAACGTTTTACAGCTTCCAGTCGGTGTTTGAGCGCTTCATTTTTTGGTTCAATAGTTAGACCAAACTCAAGATTTTTTACGGTGTATTCGTGCCCACAATAAACTTTTGTTGCAGTTGGTAACTTGGAAAGCGTTTCAATAAGCGCCTTAAACCTGTTTTATAATACAAGATAATATTAGGGCATTACTAAACAGAACAAAACAAGTGTAGAAGCAGGTTAAATACAAGAAATGATTACTGCTAGTGAGTCTGATTGATATCTGTAAGCCACCGGCTCTAAAGATCTCTAAATAAAACATAAAAAGCTGCTGCTTCTCACCGTTTAAATGTTCTTCTTAAACAATATTTGAACGGATCTCACAAGTACTCCTGATTTAGTTTAGAATCTCGTTGGCAATCTTTGACTTTGAATTGAGTAGTCCTATAACACTACAAAGCTTTCCCTGAAATTACGAAGTTCTGAAAATTTGTGTGTAAGTAATTGAGGTATCTACTAGATGTGAAGTAATACTTTAGAAGTGATCTGTACCAATAACTGGACAAAGAATGAGGATTGAATCAACTGATTTCCTACGGCCTTTGGGAACTAGATATTATAAAACAAGTATTATGCACGGCAATCCACTGTGATATCCCTGCACTAACATGAACCGATACATCGTCGTCGGCTAATTGTATGCAACTGAATAAGATGCAGCAAACTCAATCTTACTTTATGCTGCTTATTAGCAGACAGAAATATGAGCAATTTTATTTGCTTTGCAGGTGACGAGAAATGCTACGACAAAAGATGCTTCACAAGTTGAATTAATTTAATAGCGATCACTGTAAGTATCTTAAAAGAAAGGTCAATAATAAATGAAGATTGCTCATAAAGCACGACGAAACCTTTCATTATATTTCTGGTCTTTCAAAATGAGAATAAAATTGCTCGATATACGTCTGCCTACTAATAAGTAGCATAAAATAAAATTCAAACTTTTTGAATTTTATTAAGTTGTATACAGGTAACCCTCGTCGTTCCAGAACTTGGGTTGATTTACACGCATGTATGCATCAAATAACAAGCATAAATCTTAGATAAACAAAAACATACGACTACATGCAGCAAGAATGCGGCGGGACTACAAAAAATCAATATTGACCTTAAATAAAATATTATAGACAGGAACCACTGGTTTCCCATGGTAACCAGTCAAGATTAATCTGTGACGAATACAAACAAATTAAATACTAAACTATACGAAGCCACTTTAGAATGTATAGTTTGTTAATAACTTTTGTTGGAAAAAGATTTCCAGAAATTCCGCTCCTATTTTAAGACTATTAAATTTTACAGATATTTCCATAACACACTATGAAGTTTCACAGAATGCTAAATAGTGCTCTTTTGTATAAGATTTTACGTTTACGTCTTGAATAAGAACTACTCCATTACACGGATATAGAAAACATTCCAAGAATAACTACCCATTTTATTGATGGAAACAGAAGATAAGCAATTTATTGGTAAGCATTATTTAGTCATGTATTTTTAATCACCACCTTATCTTTAGTATTAAAACCACTTTTAAGCTCTAAACGCTTGCACTGTTACCACCTCGGCTATACGCTTCACTTAATAAGTAATTTCATACTGAAAATCTATAAATTCTAAGGAAAAGACTAAAGGCTGAAAATATAAGGAACTTGAAACTGAAAGACTGATCACTGCAAATAAAAGTCGAAGATGTTGATAGAATATACATACGTTACTGATAAAACGAAAATGTATGGTTGTCACAAATACTTAAGGTCATGATTATTTATTAAACCCTAAAAATGGAAAATCACTTTATTACCGAAATCTCATTACCAGGTAGCGTACATAGCCTTAATAAGTTATTCATCTTCGGACAGATTAAATTATCCTCCGCCTCAATGCTTTACCAAAGCCAATATTCTTAGGTTAGATTATATGCAGTCGCATTGATCCGCTACAACAATACACCGAGTTGACTATTACTGTTACGCTCAAATGGCTACCCACATAGGATTTTGCACAAAGTATGTCTAAGATAAGAGAGTACGGTTTTCATAATTCACTTCGATATTCGTCTAAGGGGGGGGGGTCAAAAAAGAAGTCAAGTACGGACAGAATAGCATTTTAAGATAATACAGTAACGACCACTTTGACCTATTTAATATGTTAAACCCAGTTAGGTTGGAAATTTACTACTTAGCTAACGCAAATTTAGGTCGAGGAGCTATAGCTTAGTAATCTGAGCACCCTAACCACAATTGCCAAGTCATAGGTTAGGATATTTCAACGCAGATTTGAAAGTCAGGTAACACATGGTCCTCGCAAAATGAAGAAAAGTCTGAAGGGCCGTGCGCAACTCATTAGAATTAGTATTATTCAGAAGTTGAACCAAATATGATATACTTATTTAAAAGTCCAGGGTATAATTTATAATACTGTATGTATGGATGTATATATGTATGCATGTATACATAGAACCTGGCACATGTATGCATCGGTTTAAGTTGCCATACCTCCATGGCACCGCAAGATTAATACCATCACCATCAGTAGAGGTTACTTCAATCAAATAAAATAATAATAGTGACAAGGAGTGTCATCATCATCATCATCAGCAACGTAGAACCGGGCACAAACGCCTGTAGGTTCAAGTTGCCATACCACAATAGCACTACGAGAGTATTGAGGTAACGTATAGACAGAATACAAGAGAGAAGAGTAAGTAAAGATGTGCAGAAAATAACAATAGAATTTAAGATCTAGATGAGGTTAAAGAGTGAATACACTTGCGCCACTGTGACCGGTTCTGAGCCATATCACCTAGTGTCTCCAGCCATTTGTTGCGATCATCACGCGGACCCCAACCAGGTAGTCTACATCTACCTACATGGCTTAGACCAGTAGTCAAGGACTTCATGGACTGATGCCATGTTTTAGTTTGGCCGCCCCTAACCTTCTTCTATCCTATTTCGGCCCTAGCTAACATCGCGCGACGGGGTAGACGGTGGTCGGGCATGCGCAGTACATGTCCTAGCCATCTCAGTCGATGAAGGTTAATGACCTCTTCAACTGATTTACCGTGTTTCCCAAGAACCTTTCGTCTAACCTCACTATTACTAGTCTGGTCATTCCATGGTATACGAGCGATGTTACGAAGATTCCTATGGTCAAATATCTGGAGACGACGCATATCTTGAGTTTTCATGGCCCACGTCTCGCAGCCATATGTTAAGATGGCGCGGATTGCTGCGCAGTACACCCGGCCTTTCGTTGAGACACGGATATCTCTGCGCCACAAGTGCCGTAGATTGGCAAATGCCAATCGGGCTTTCTGGATCCGCGCTGAGATTTCATCAGACACCGACCCACCAGGGGTAATGAGACTTCCAAGATAAGTGAAGCGATCAACGCATTCAATTACTTCACTCCCTATAAATAATTTGGGGGAAGAAGCAGACCAGTCCTGGAGTAACATTTTGCATTTGGGAGGGGAGAAGCGCATCCCAAATATGCCTGCATTGTTACTCAACGTGTTCAAGAGACCTTGAATGCTGTGTGCATCTTCACCAAATATGACTATATCATCTCCATATTCTAAGTCGACAAGAGAGCCTCCTGGAAGGAGACTAATCCCAGAGGACTTAAAAGAAGTGAGAGAGATTTCTAACAGTACGTCTATGATGAAGTTAAATAAAAATGGGGATAAGGGGCAACCCTGACGGACTCCACTTGAGGATGAGGTTTCTCGTGACAATTCGCCATAAGCTCTGACTCGACCAGTGGTGACCGAGTAGAGAGCCTTTATAAGGTTAATGTACTTTTCAGGTACGCCTTTTAATGACAAACATCGCCACAAGACTTCACGGTCAACAGAGTCGAACGCTGCTTTTAAGTCAAGAAATACAATTATAGTTGGGCGTTGGTACATATGTCTGTGTTCGAGGACCTGGCGCAGGGTGAATATGTGATCAATGCAGCCCCGGCCAGGTCTGAAACCAGCCTGGTTTTCCCGAGTCTGTTGTTCCCTAGTGTTGGTTAAACGTCGGATGATTATAGTGGCTAATATCTTAGATACTATATTAGTCAAACTGATTCCTCTGTGGTTATCACAAGAGGATTTCTGTCCCTTTTTGTAGACTGGAACAATCAGCGATCGAGACCAGTCAGAAGGGATGGAGTTTAGTTCCCAGACTTTGGCTAATATATCAGTCAACCTGCACGTTAAAACTATACCACCATCCTTGAAGATATCGGTAGACAACATATCAGGCCCTGCTGCTTTCCCACGTTTCAATTTACTTATGACGTTTTCAACTTCACTGACAGTTGGGGGACCTGTGTCAGTTTTCCATTCGGGTAGCTTGGAGATTGTGGGTAAGCTAAGCGTGGCTGGGGGCCAGTTAAACTGTTCCTGAAAGTGTTCTGCCCAGCGTTCTAATCTTCTAGATTGAGAGTAGATCAACGACCCATCTTTTTCGGAGATGATTTCACTAACTGCCGATTTTTTGATACCGGTGTCCTTAATAAGTCGGAACAGCTGTCTACTATTGCCTGCCGCTGCTGATGCTTCTATCGCTTTTGCTTTTGTTGCCCACCACTGTTCACGATCCATACGCAGACTCTTTGTCAGTCTACGTTTCAGTTGTCGTCGCTCTTCATCATACTCCGAGCCTGCTGGAATGAGTTTTCGAGCCTCCATCAGTTCCCTAGAAGTACTAGAGATCCAATGGTCTTTCATTGGATTGGGGTTAGATGCTGATAGCGCTGATGCGTATACACCTGCTTTAAAATCATTCCAAGCTACTTCGGGGGAAACCTGTTGGTCATGGGCGACTAAATGCTTAGCCAAACCATTCCTAAATGCAATCTTCGCCTTCTCACTTTCAAAGTGATATCTAAAGGGATTGCCCGATGTAACCTTTCTGCGACCAGTAAAACGCATAGAGATACGTGCTCTTACTAGGGCATGGTCAGAGTCTAGGCAAGTGCCCCAGAAAGAGCGGCAGTCCTCTATACAACCTCTCCAACGGTAGCTGATGCCGATGTGATCAATTTGTGTCCATCGTTGCGTAGATGTTGGAGGTCGCCAGGTTAAACAGTGTCTCGCCTTATGCTTAAAGTTTGTGCTAGCTAAGAATAAACGGTAGTCTGAACATAACTGCAACAGACGATCTCCGTTGTCTGTTCTCTGGGCTGGGATGCCGAGTAACCCACCTAGGTGCTTTTCAGCCCGATTTAGTCTACCTACTTGGGCATTAAAATCTCCTGCAATAATTACTATGTCTGAGTGCTTAGCTTTCTGAAGGAGGCTAGAGAACTTCATATAGAAGTCGTCTTTCACTTCATCTGTGCTGCAATCAGTGGGGGCATAAGCAGAGACGACAAAAAGGCATCGGCGTGTGTCCCTATCTTTCCAAGTTCGTACTGAGCCATTTAGACGGACAGCACATAGACGACTGTCTACAGGAATCCACTCGAGAAGAGCCTGTTCTGCACGTACGCTTAGTGCTATACCTACACCAGCGAGACCACGTGAGCTAGCTGTAGGGTCTCCAGATAAACGAAGAGTGAAGTGTGCAGTTCCATTGCATTGACTAGGTGAGGTCAAACGGATGACCATGCTGGGATCCTGTATGCGTGTTTCGGAGACACAGCATACATCAATTGCAAGAGATTCTAATGTTTTAGCTAAGGCAGCCTGTTGACCGATTTGACACAGCGTACGCACATTAAAAGCTCCAACATGAAGTTTAGAGCGTGGCTTCAGGAGACCTGGTATGATAATTTGGGAACTCGGGTAACCAGTAAAAGTGGCGCGCATAGAAACTGTAGGAGAAGTGTTACAAGTAGAGACCAGAGACGGAGAACGTGTTTGATCATGAACAAGGTGAACTCGAGTGTTATTAGCGGTATGAGGGCGGTTATCACTTCCCGGTTGCCCACACCGTGGAAGGGTCATTCTTGAGGAACCTGAAAGAGAAAGAGGATTAGGGTAGGTCGTGATGACCTGAGAGTGTGACCGCAGTGCCCAGGGGACAGCTGTTTGAGGTCGGTCCAGTATATTAAGTGTTGCTCCGGTTGTCAGAAGGGGAGTGTGAACATATAAAATATGGTTCAGGGAGCGTGGAATGTTATGGATCAATTTAAAACTCATAATTTAAGGTAGGACAATGAATACATATGCGTTATCGTGACCGGTTCTGGGCCATGTCACTCAGTGTCTCTAGCCATTGGTTACGGCAATCGCGAGGACCCCATCCAGGTAGTCTGCAGCTACCGACACGACTCAAATCAGCAGTCAGTGACTTCATGGACTGATGCCATGTTTTAGTTTGGCCGCCTCTTACTCTCTTCCATCCTATTCCTATATCAGCCATTTCGCGTCGAGGCAGACGGTAGTTGGGCATATGCAACACATGTCCTAACCACCTCAGTCGATGAAGATTCACAACCTCATCAACTGATTTACCACATTTGCCTAACACCCGTCGTCTAACCTCGTTATTACTTACTGGGTGATCTCAGGTGATGCGAGCGATGTTTCGAAGACATCGATGGTCAAAAACTAACAACCTTAGAATGGCTTCTACCCTTAATGGCCACGTCCCACAGTAAGACAGAGCGAATTGTTGCGCAGTACACTCTCCATTTCGTTGAGAGACAAATATCTCGTCTACGCCATAGGTGACGTAAGTTGGCAAACGCCAAACGAGCTTTTTGAGATTTGTACTGAATTTATAATACTAAATAAATACTACTACTGCTACTACTGTACATATAATTGCACCTCTGAAAGTAATCACTATAAGTTGCCTATATTAATGACGAACAGGCTAAAGTTAGAAGTATAAGGTTAAATTTGTACTCATAGGTTTAAAAATCACGTACTCGGCTCCTAGTTATGCTATTTATCAGAAATAAATGACACTATCTGGTGATTCGGATTTTGAACTTATGGTTTAGTAGTTAAGTCATTTTTAAGACGTAATTATAGTAATTACAAGTTATCAGATAATTTCGGCCCCACTACAATGGTAGAGGTAAGTTTTCAACAAAACCAATGTTATGCACAGCTTTATAACATCCATGGATAAACTATGCCAGCACCCACTTATTTATAGCAAAATTCGACAACAAGTATATAATATAGAGTAAAAATGCTGTCTTAGAAATAATAAGGTAATGCATTCTTGTCTGATTAACTACATTACATTATACATATATGTACAGTCAGGTTGTCTTTAAAAAAGACTTCTTAAAAACAAATCAAGTAAAGCGGGAGTTAAAATCGTGTCTTAAGGCGCAGTAAGACAGACTACATGGAGTCCATGAACTTGAAATATGGAACACAACTTGTTTTCATACGAAACTCAAACTAAACAAAACTGATGAATTATTTTTGTTTTCGAAGATTTGGTTAGTTCATAAGGAAGCAACCTCAGTGAAAGTATTACAGACGGTAGAGTACCAAACACTTGTATCATCTTTCATTACAATCCATTAGCAGAGTATGCAACTCTAAATACGACTGAATCAAGGAGCTTCTAGTCTCATGACAAGTATTACTATATAATCAAAAAAAATCAATGGTTTCAACATACGCCGATTCGCGATATAGATTACCGTAGTTACATTGACTTACATTTGTTCAGCAGTCCCCTCAAAGAACCGTCCACATCCTCCAAGGAATAGTGTGTCGCCAGTGAACACTGCACCTTCTTTGGTACTATCTTCTTCAGTAACTAGGTAACATATATGACCAGTAGTATGACATGGTGTAGCTAAACACTGAACAGTCAGATTATTACCAATCTTCATTTTATATCCGTGAGATACAGTAACAGTCAAACCGCCAATACGATCATCTCCTCCGTAGACACTCAGTGCCTGTAATCCTTGTTCTTTACATTTAGCGACAAGGTCAACATTTCCCCCAGCGTGGTCTGAATGATGATGAGTTGTCAATACGGATTTAAGTTGTAAACCACGTTGCTTGACTACACTTAAAACTTTGTTGGGTTCAACTGGATCCACAACTGCACATATCTTCAGTTAAAAAAACCACAAAACCATATTTGGACCCTTTTAATTTGCACTGTTAATTAAGAATTGTAATTTGGAAAACTTAGTAACTGTTATAGCTAACGTTAAAAAATATTTGAATAGAAATAATAAGGGATTCATAAGCTTTCCCAACACATCTAAACTAATTACGAAGAGGGACAACAAAGCGGCGACCGATCTGCGGAAACAGTAGGCGAGATGTAGTCTTCAAAATTCTAGTCAGCATTTACTGTAATTTAATAGATACTAGGTTATACGAAGCTAATCTACAAATTCCATGTCGAATACTCTGAGAGTCGGAAATATAGCTAAATAAAGATCCATATCCTACAGAATTTGCTATTATTTACATGTAAACGGCATATTACTAGCCTATATTGAGTAATGTCCAACCAGATGTCAGTTTTCTCAGACAGTTACTACTTGTCTGTATATAAAAGTAACCACCCCTACGAGCAACGAATTTACGCAAGAGACTAAAAGTAACTACTAATACCCACTTGACTGAAATAAGTGAACACAATAGTCGTGTATAGATTAAAAAATCAGAAGTAAACGTGAATATTGGATAATGTCTGGTAAACGCTACACTAGGAATTTTTAAATGAACTGATAGGTATAGAAATATCAAACTTACATTAGAGGCTCTGTCGATAACCACATACATATAGTTATCTGACAAAGCCGGTAAAATTACGACTTCCATTACACCGAACAATGATGTGCAAAGTTTTGAGAGCGAAAACGTTGTTACTTTGATCCAAAAAACAAATCTGTTCAAAAATGAGTGAAGTCCAAATGACTGAAAATCAGACGGTTTAGAATTGAGTGGAAGGCATAGTGTATTTGAATACAGGAAATGCAATCAGTACAAAAATAAGTCCACTAGTAAGCTAAAGATGAATCTTGCCAAACTTTAAAGTGATTATTATCCGACTAGCTGGTCAAGTGGGTGTAGAAAACAATTGTCGTATTAAATCAATGTATGCGAAAAGATGCTGCATGTTTGTGTAAGCATAATTTGACATCAGAAAAGTAAATTCATTTCATAAATGACTAGTGGACGGACTGTAGCACAAAGTTTTGGAGAAAATTTACATTTATCTACTGATATTGGGGCTTTCATAATTCGAACTTTTCATACAAGCCGTAATTTAGGTTGTTCTAAAAACCCAGCCACAGTACTTGAACGTTTTAAAAATCAAGACAAGCAATATTCGTAGGTATACCTTCACACACATGTGTAGATAATGGTCAGTTTCATCTAATAAATTGGTGACAAGCTTGTACAAACCAGACGACTACTTGGCACGCGTACTTAGTAGGATTGGGACAGAACAGTGGGCAAAACGTCATGAAGCCATGTGTGTGGTCCAATGTTTTACATGCTGTTTGGCCCAACCTTTTGGTTTATTGGGATGGTTTCGGTTGGATATACCTGAAGCGGGATAGTAGCAATTTCTGTAACTGACGTTCATCATTTAACTGATTAAAAACCCACTTAGTAACAGCCAATACATTTTCTTTGGAAAAATTGTTTGATAAAAAACCTACTGCAGTGAGATGAAATTACCAATCACATACGTTATGCCGCCGAAGACATCTAACAAAGGCCATTCGACTTACCAAGGGCAGCAGCGATTAACACGCTAACAAACCAAGCAGATTAACTTAAATAAATTTGCAATGTGCAATATCAATGCGATTCGGTATTGCAAACTAGCAAAATAACTAAAGACAGTCACCGTCGAAAATTGCGCCCCAATTCTATTTTGATTCCTATTGGTTGATTTTTTTAGGTTGTTGGAGGCAAATTCAAGGAATGTGCCACTCAGTGTCAAGCCCTGTTAACAAATTACGACACTACACAAACAACCAGTAATGTGTAAATAAAGGCCAATTTCAATGGTGAACAAAGTATAAATAAAGACGACAATGTAACATTTTACGCCTGTCTGCTGTAAATAAATAGACATGTCTATTTATTTACTAATTGACCTCCCATAATTAGTCTGGTTTGATAGCAGTACATTTCAGGGTCGTCACCTGGGCATACTTTGATGCGTCACCTGTATACAAAGTCAGCCTAAATAGTCTACTTAAAGTGTAAACTTGTAGACATACGCCTAAATAGTTTATCTAAAGGCGAATTAACGATAATTCACACTTTGTTCGCCTTGATTTACACTGAGCTCGCTTTTATTTATACACAGTTGATTGTTTGGATTTGGTACATGTGAACAAATTAAAATGTGGTTTACCTTTAATTCTTGTCTGTTAAGCCGATAGTATGACACTTGGATACTTTTGGACGGTTTGAAATGTCATTTCTTCATAACTACTACAAGTACTATGTATTGCTGCAGTTGAGTACATTCACACTGCTTGACATGTCCTTCTCATACAGCTGTGTGCTAGCAGTAATATTTTTTAGACAGTACATTGCTTTATCAAACAATCGAATGAAATGTCTATTTGGTGACATCCAGATGACCAATTATGTAATTCATAAATGTCATCTCTAAATGCAGCCTTGCTGAACCTCGGATTTTTGACTTTACCTTTATATGCACAATGCCAAATGTGGCCCAGTATTTTGGTCTACTGGATCAAGAACCAATCAACAGCAAGTGTGCCTGACAGTGCTTTGTCTAAGCATAGTATAAATTCAAATGGTTTATAATGACTCCCATCATTAAGTATTGTTATAATTTGGCTGGATGTTGCCTGAAAACAACTTGCCGAGTGCTAGCTCTAGTATTGTTGTGGGTGGATCGTCCAACGTAGGTGAACTTTTCCGACGAATTATGCTGTCTCGAACTTTTCCTACTTGGATACAGTTTCATCATTCAGTGGAGGAGTTCATGAGTGTAAGTGTTACTAAAATTAAGTAACCTACTTCAGGAGTCGAACACTTACTATGTTGTCACTTCAAGTCGTTACCTAGATAGGTCCGGTGACATGAAGTACCAGTATGCACTATACCAATGCACGTCCGGTATCTCACGTCCTCCTCGGGGTGCTGGACTTCGTAATAAGGGGCATGTTTGTTTGCTCTTATGATACTCATGCTCTATTAGGTGTCAGTATTTAGGTTGCCAGTCAAAAATAAGAGTGCGGTACTCTCCAGCGGGATATGAAATATCACACTTCCAGACAGAGCATAACCATCCATGCACTACCACCTTTATGGCGACGGATTGCTCGAGACGTTGATTGTGCGATGCTGAGAGTAGTGTTATCCAACCTTTTGTCGAGAGGAACACGGATCCTCTCGAAGTTATGGATCTGGCGTATACAGAACTTGTCAAAGTCCTCCTTTACAGTGATATTAGAAATATGAGGACAAAGGTCTACGAACGTAAGATTTGTGTATGTGTAAATTGTCCAGGTGTTGGTAATCTTAATGACCTTATACGACGTTCAAGTACAATTGGGAAGGTTGAGGTCCTTCGGGACAGTGGTGGTAATGTTTCAAAAATCGTCTTTGCACGGAACGACATGGTAAGTCTTTATGGAAAGTTCCCAGAGGTTAATGGTATAGACTCCACATATAAAACCAATAAAATGGGGTATGTCTTATCTAGTATTTTTTATGAAAGCTTATAGGTGGCCTTTGTATCAATTTGTAATAACTGATGGTTTTGGCAGAGGATGAACTGTATTATTCGCATTGACGCAAACCGAAAAACGAACAGACACAAGGCAGATTCTCCAGTGGTTCAAAAATATAATCGGTGACACATCGAAAACAACCACTTTTACTGTTGGCTGTGCACTTGGACAACTTCGTGCTCTGAATGAAGAGTTCCCAAGAGCCTCGATCATTCTATGCTTGTTTCACGTATGCCAAAGCTTCCGGAAGAAAGTAGGTTTACTATATGGACAAAAGCTACCGTTTAGTTTTCAAATCCATTTGTCAAAAAATGGTTGTATCGAATGGCTCATACGAGTAGTTACGCCACGTACGTTATTTAATTTTAAATTATTGTTTAGATTTCGACATTGCGTTCGGATTATAGACCTTATTGATCGGGCTGCTGGCGCTATTACATTCCAGTACTTTAGTTTGTTACAGTTTTTATTTCTAGATATATTATGCAATAGTGAACGCTGGACCAAAAGTTATAGTGTTTTTCATGAGTTGCCTCTAGTTGTCCGTCAAGTACCGGATGCGAGTGTTGAATTCCGCAATAAGTATCCGCGTCTTCGTGCACGCATCGCACACCTAAACAAAATAGAACAAACGCGAGCAATCCAAGCAATCGATGGATCACAACGAATCGTCAACAGCTTGTTCCATGAAGCTATCAACAGTGTTGTAAGGTTAAGTCATACCCCAACACAACGCCGCTTGCGATAAAATGTACCTTCGCTTTTGGAGTTAAAGACCTTTAGTTCTAATTTTTTCCTTTACATAATTTTTATAATTTGTAATACCTTTCAAATAAACTACTTCGTCGCATAATGTTGTCCTTAACTTCTCTAATGGCTGACTGACATATTGGAAAGCACATATTTAGATTTCCGGGTAGTATCTTATTTGAAGTGGTTGCTGGTTCAGTGGGGTTATGCTGTTTAAATATCATTCACTCGTAGTGTTATACTTTCGATAATCAGTATTTTTCGACAGCAACACCAAGTAAGTTAAAGTCAAGTTTTCTTCAAGCTACGTTTATTACAAGGCCGTAGACTGTTTAGAAAATAGCCACTTGTAGCTATTACAACCGAGACGGAAAATATGCATGATAAACTGTGCTAAGAAAAACTAATGAAAGGCCTAGCTGATATCACATCTTTTAAACAATCTCATGTGCATATAGAGTTCCATTATCATATTTAAAGTGCGAAATACCGATAGCTAGGTGACTTTTGCTTTCCAAAGGTTATTCATGGACACAATAGGCGATATTCACTAAAATCAGCAAATTTATCACCGTGAAGCATATGGCAACGTATGTTAGTTATGATTATCTCATATGAGGCTCATTACTTCTCTAAATTACTAACTATATTAAGCCTAACCAGTATTCATTAAATTGGTTGTAATTAAACTAACTTGAACTTTACAGTTACAATACAATTGTAAAAGATAATATCGTGGTCTTACTACGCGAAATTCATTGACATTTCAAGGTGGTGGGGATACTGTTTTATTTATCACTTGTACTGCGTGTTGTAGTACGAAGACTTTCTATGTCCGTACTTTTAAATTGTAGAATGTTTTACTATATCCTCATCAATCACTACAATAGTTTATTTTGCAGTCCTTGAGACAACTTAGTGACATATATTTCGTTGAAGAGAACTAGTAATTGCATTGTTATCAATAAATCTGTAGGTGGTTATATGTTAGATATATATTTTGGATGCTCGAAGAAATTGGTTGCTTGGCTTTCATGAAAAATGTGGTTATTTACAAATCATAGTTTCTATACATGAAATAACACTTTGCTTCTTGCCTCTAATAAACAAGTAAGGAACTTAATATTTAAATGATCCCTCGAGTTTCCCAGTTGAAACATACTTTTATCACTGGATTTAGAAGTTTCTTATCCCAAAACTCTACGGGAACCATAAATAATGTTCTTGTAACTGTCAAACTTACGAACAAGAAAATATGTGGCGCATAATTATAGCATACCACTACACTCTATTTGTTTCCAACCGACCAGATAAAAAGTGACACTAGCCTCCGTTTTGTTCAGAGCTTCTTTACCAGTTATATCTTTTATTAGAGCAGAGGCAGTATAGTTATAATTAGCTCAACTCAACGATTTGTTTGCGTAGTAAGCATAATGACTGAACAAAACATCAAACAGGATTTAAAGTAAGCATAAAGAATGGTTTACTTCTAATTAGCTTGTGTTTACTTAAGGATAATACTTGTGGAAATCCTTCAGTAGGCTTAACTGCCGAATCCGGTTTTAATATATCTCTGAAGACTTATTCGGACCATCAGTACTCACCTTACGTAAGCTCACCACTGATCTTAGCCATCAACCATCGACTGACATTAGTAAATCTGCACTACAAGACACTCAACGATATTCGTAGTCATCTAGTAAGGCATCCGTAATTTCAGCTCCTTTTTCTGTTTGCAAAACTTTTACGACACGCTTGACGGCAAAATTAGTTTCTGCACCTTGGTGACCTTGGCTCATTCCACTGTGAACATACTCATGGTTGTTTTGTCTTATTTTTTGATATGTCGAACACCTAAAGAAGATTGATTATCTTCGAGAGCTATTTATCTGTAGACTATTTCGGTATTTTTGGTTGTATTCAAGGTAAGCAATTTATTTCTATCACCATTCAGTTCCCCTTGCCCTGTCCTTTCATATGACACATTAACCACTGATATATCGTTTTTTATTTATGAACTATGGTTAATTGATTGTGTATACTTTATTCCAGTTCACATCCACCATTACTTCTATTTTGTATTGATGCTAGTTACTTAATTGGTTGACTGTGTGGTCAGGCTTTGTGTACATATGGAGGGATGTGTGAAATATAATATGATTTAGCCTGGTTGGTTTATCGTCTTGTGTTCTACCTCCTGCTTTAGACCGAGTTAGCATGGGGCAGACGTGCATTTACAGACTAGACACCCCAATCGCGTTGAAATATCAACTATTTTTCCATGCGTCATAACATTTTTGTATTGCAAACTGTTTGTCTCTGGCTTAGATATCATTTATCGAGTTGCTGACTGAATTTATTATCTAATTTTATATCGACTAGACTGAACTTCCTAAGTTACAGTTTAACAAAGCAAAATCCACTGTCTAATAAACAACAGTGATATTGTTATGTGCAGTGGTTTCGCCCTAGAATGTTGCTTAATGAAAGCGAACTCTGACCTAAAATGACCAAAAATTTTAGCTAACTACAATTTGGTATCCGATATATTATTTAAATGATATAAACCTGGAAGAGTGTTAAGTAACAGGTGTAAAAACGTCTGATGCAGTAATCCAACTATTACAAAAATAAGTTAAATCTGAGCATATAGTAACATGTGTTACGGTATTACTGCATATTTATGTCATTGTGCACCCGACCAGGTCATAAGTTACAAACATAAGTCGCTTTAGGTTAACAACCTGATTAAAAGTGGAATAGAACCAAAGTATAGACGTTACCTGGATAGTATATTAATTTAATTAATGCTTCCTTGTTTTTAAATACAAAATTCGGGTTGGAACAATATTTGGTTACTTAGAGATTGTAATGTAAGATAAGATCCCTCTGTTTAGCATGAAATGTAGCATATAAGCTTATTGATGAAAAAAAATAGAGATTAGAAGATCACAATCTACTTATAAATATATAAACAACCATTTTCCAAAATGATTCGATAATGCATTACACGCGCGAAAACCGGAAACCCTGCGTTTAACGATATACTCGATAACTCATACGTGACCTTGATCTTCCCATAGTCTCTCGCAAACTAGTTGGTTCCTTTAAATTCATGCCCTGGCTTTGAGGTATGATCCAGTGCGGAAAATCTAACGGCTAGACTGCACAATACCGCTTGGTTGCGGACAGTGATTTCGCAAAGTCCTATTTATCTCTGAGTATAATAGCCTATTTATTATATAATTCTTTGCTAATATACACGTTCGGTGAGTGATTGTGTATCGGCAGATAATTCTCTAAATATATCGCTGCTTAGGCTCTTGACATTGATACTAACCATGTTTGCTTTAGCGGATACGACTAGTTGAAGCCGCTCGGTCACGCAATACCACCAGATCACGACACGACACAACGTGGGAAGCAACTCTTCATCTCTATAGTTAGCCACCCTAGTCGTTGCTATCCGATTGACGATGTACTCACGACCAATATATGGTTTCTCCTACATCCCTCACTGCCTTTTGATTTAATGTGGATCGTACGTGTGGGTTTAATCTTTAGAAGTTGCTCTGGTTATACGACAAACGTTACGTGGTCATATACCGGGTACACTTCACTTGAACCTAAGGAATACGAAGGAAGAATTGTAGCTCGTCTGTTGCATAAAACTCTTGTTGTAGGAGCTGGCTTACAGACTGATGGAACGTCAAAATGGACGGAAGTATATATCAGAGCATTGACTTTGCAAAAACTAATAGTTATCACATTGCTGCTTACTTGGTTTGTCTATAAGGAAATAAAATTGGAATCATAAAACAAAAATAAAAAATTGGGCACTGCTTCGGCTGTGATGTTCGTGATTGGTACAGCTATAGGATACCTTGTGAACTTATCTATTGATGAAAATAAATAAGTAAAACCCTTCGAACGCAGCGATGGGCCTACTATGTCGATATGTACATGTGCATCTGGGCGGGGAAAAACTCAAATGGGTGGATTAGTGTGCTGGCTAACTTTTGATTGTTGACACGCCGAACACCCTCTAACCCATTTATGCACATCTTTCTGTAGATTTGGCCATATGTATCTAGGATTGATTAGTTTAGTCGAAGACTTTGCGCCTGGATGAGACAACGAATGAAAGTTATTAAATACTAACCGTCGCATATTTTTGGGGACGAAAAACCAAAGCACCGCCTTCGTCATGTCACAGTAACTCATGACACCTTCCATAAGTGATAGCAGCTGTTTTATTTAGAGACCAGAAGTTTTAGCTGACATTAGGTCTTGTAATTCTTGATCACTTTCGTGGCTGCCTCTCAAAGTCTCGAAATTCACTGTATTATATTCATTTCTAGTCGAGATAATGGGTCTTCAGCCTGATTGTCTTCACCTTTTACTTGTCGGACTTCACTAGTGAACTGTGATGTGTAGTCGAGGTATCGGACTTTTCGAGGTGAGTATTTATTGGCTTTCGCTTTTAATGCATTGGTTAACGGTTTGTAATCTGTGTAAACTATGAATTCCCTTCCTTTGAGCATGTGTCGGAAATGCTTGATAGTTAGACAGTTTGTGTGGTGCTCTCGACCGAAGGTAGAATATCTCGTCTCTGCTGGGCGTATTCGCTCTTATAAATTGGGCGATCATATCAGTTGCTTTGAGAGATGCTCAACACAGTTCACGTAATAAAGTGACCGCATTTGTGTATTACCGTGCCTTATCAATGTAGTGATTGAGCTATCATCTATTTATTAGTCAAACACTCATTCAAATAAACTTCGGAGACCAACACTAAAATTAATCCTAAATAAACGAATACTTTTGAACCGCGAATTAGGCAACTGGGATCGGTTAACGACCAAAAGCATTTAACGTCTCTGGATCACTAAAAAAGCCAATTCACTTTAGACTAACTTATCGCAAATCAACACTACCACTAGTTACTCATAATAGTTTCGGGATATCATCATAAAGCATTGTCATGACTTGGCAATCACGTAATATGATTGACAAAATTAATGGAACTATTGAAAATTAGGTTAGTAAACTGACTCAAAATTATCATTAAATAGTATGGTTTCCCCACAGTTAGCTTTATACAAACAATTATTATACGTCCATATCATTATCATAGACATGGGTTAGGAATAATATTTTCCTTAGCAAAAACTTATGGTTTGCACTCACTTTACCGACATTCGAACACTTAATTAACTGAAGATATTGTCCAGTACTTTACATGTAAGCATACTATATTGGCTATACAGTTTTCATTTATTTATAGCTTTTGCTTGACCAGTTGCTCACAACTCGCTTACGTGCACAGCTATTTCTAATTATTTGTCTTCATCCTTAGTAGGCCTAAGCACTTTCATGTTCTCGGTAATTCACTTTATTTCCTGAGCATATGTTATAATTTTCCGTCCTGATGGGTACTATCAGTACCCATCGTTACGAACCCAGTTATAGAAGGCGGTCATCAGACATTCCAGGTCGCCTATTTGATCTGACTTCTGGCTAGTTCACGAATTTATTTATATATTTTCAGTGAAATTGATTTTTTTTTATATGCATTTGCGTACACAAGTCACCACACCATGTGCAATTCATTCTAGATTACCAAGCTGTTCTAGAAACCAAACATTTACGTAGAAACGACTACTTACGAAATATAATTGCATGGTTTCCCTTTGCACTTTAACCTTTTATACAAAAAGTCGAGCAATTCCCTAAGTGTAATTGATTTTCTTCATGCTTGGAGTAGATTCTACTTTAATTTTGACTTGAGGGCGACTCAAGAGGTAGGTGAGTAAACACCCGTTAGCTGGACAGAGCGTGGAAAAATTGTACCTCACCAACATGGTGTTAGGTAGCCTGCCCACAGTACTTCCCCAGATATTCTTACTTCGTTTTCCTACCCTGTGTTATGTCTCAAGCTCTGGTCACCGTTAAGAGGTCAAGTTCACCAAGTATGCAACCATCATTTGTGGGTGAATGTCAACGTCACAAGATTAGATGGCAGGTTCAAAAAGTAAATGTCGTCCACGTAGTATCGTCTAATACTGACAGACTGTTTGCCATTGATTGAATGTCAGGAGCTGGACGAGCTAGTAATTCGCCATTAGGCTAGTGGCAGAACTAAGATGATTTTGTTTGATATGTTGATCGAACCGACGTTCCTACGGAAGTCGATTCTAGGAGGAAGCTAATGTAGCAACTTAGGTCAACTAGTTAAGAACTGACTTCAAACCTTAAGCACACACCAAAAGAATAAAGCGCAAGTATTCATTTACTCCTTATTCTGCATGGGATTTATACTTTGGCGCCTAGGTATATCCCGATCTAGTGACGCAAGAAACCAGAGTATTTTGGGAATTGGTCTTTATTCATTAGCGTGGGCAGGAGACAGTGGAGCGCGGTTCTAGTTATTCAAACACACCAATACCTCTCAACGTTCAATATAAGCTAATAGGAAGTATAGTCCCTATGCAGAATAAGGAAGCAAATGAATACTGCGGCTTAATTGTTTTGTCGTATGTTTAAGGTTTGAAGTGAACTTTTAACTAGTCAAGCTAAGTTGCTACAATACTTCCGATTATCGTATATTGAATGTTGAGAGCTTCGGTATGTTTGAATAACCGGCATCGCTCTCTACTGTCTCCTATTTCACAATAAAAAAAATGAAGATCTATTCCCCAAAAATCTGATTTCTTCCGTTAACAGAACGAACGTACCAAGGCGTTAAAAAATAAAAAGAAAATGAGAAAAAGAGACACGAATAGTAATAAAAAGATTCCCAGTTAGGTTAGGTGGACTGACGGCCGTAGTATATGCAACAGTAATGGAAAGCAAGTGTGCGGTGTGAGGGGGTTAATAAAGCGTAATCAGCTCCTGTTCCAAGAGGTTGACAGAATTTCATATGTACATACCTTTTCGCTTAACTACTTCTTAGAGGTTTGTAGTGAGTCGGCTGTGGTCACAGCAGTGGGAAGAGGATCCTAGATCAGATAGATCCTCAATGAAAATAAGCGCCACCTAACTCTGGCGATAGCGCTTTCGTGTACTATCCTGTGGGGGTTGCCTGGTTATAGGTTACGAAGGATCTGAGAAAGAGTCGTTTTAACCTGGGTTGCTCTGCGTTTTGCTAGCCGTTGTCAGGTTGCTGTCCGTTCTTCTGTGGTTACTCTATATTAAACCTGTAGTCTGTATTCGGTCTTCGCACGAACTTTGGTCAAGTCCTGTGACCTACTCCGTAACGCGTTTCTTCATTTTTTATGACGGGCTCTTGTCTTCTTGAAGAAGAGTGAGGGGACCATGTTGTGTGTCACGTGACGCTGTCAGATTAAGGTCATGTAGGTGACGAGGAGTAGTTAGGAGTAGACATCCCTAGCTGCTTTCAGAAAAAGCGCAGCATAGCGTAGACTACAGTTACGACCTCTTGATAGTTATCTCTGGTACCGGGTGTGTTAGTCAGAGTACGACTTAGACTTATTTCTGTTAGGCTGAAGATGAGATCTCTATGGAGGTAGTGGTAATGCTTATTTTCTCTGGAGTGAGGAAGTACGTAGCATTTCTATGTATTAAATTGGAGGCCGAAACTGGCTTCGTCGTATAGTCCACGTACTGCTGTAGTAGTGTATGGCCTTCTATATACTCACACAACTCCTTATATGTTGACACTGATGATGTGGGTCTGTTGGAGAGGTTGCTGATTATAAGAGGAAAGGGGAGCGGTCTCAGGATGGCCACCTGCCAGACTCCTAACAATACATTTCGAAACGCCGATCGTGCTCTGTTCATCTTACTCTCAACCTAATAGACAGTTCTACAATCATGAAGTCAGTGGAAGTATTAGGTTAGAGAGGCCCATACTTGATGTCTTCTCCTTCAATACTGCAAGAGGCAGTGTCATATGTCTCAGTGAAGTCAACGAATACCGTACGGTATAGGACTTTATTGTTGAATCAGTTCACCCTGTTATTCCATATTAGAAGAGCATTCGATATACAGGATCAGCTCTCTGAAGCCCTAAAGCTATTCGTGGAATATCCGGCAGTTGAAGAAACATTAATACGCATGTCAGTAGGATAACATCGTAGAATTCATGATCTCCGACTTAGACGTGACAATTTATTTCTGCTGTCAATTTCAGCATGTTTCCAGATGAGCCATGAGTGATGTGGTCTGTAAAACAGATTTATGGGCAACCCAGTAAGCAACACGTATTTTGGGAAACCGAAGTTACATCAAGGGCAGTATTGAGCTGGAGTTAGATGGGTGTCTTATTCACATATAAACTGACATGTTTTCATCTGCGCTGAAATTCTACTTTAAACGTTGCAAGGATGCTGGTATTTTGGCCTCAAGGTTTTCACAAGTTGTTCACTTTTTTTTTGGAATACTTAGTTGATTAGCAATAACCTTCCATATGTTCCACTTGATGGCACTAACGATATTCATGTTGTTTGCAAGGACAACATTTTACATAGTGTTAACCACCACAACGTCAGAACTTTGACGAAGACTTTCTAGCAGATGCTGGGAAGGACTCTTTCTGTTTGGTATGGAGCCTTGGTAATTTGACTGAGTTAACTAACTCCAGGTCAGAAAGCTTCTAAATATTTTCCTTCATCATTGTTGTAGGACCGAAACTGAGTCAGTTAGGATTGGAAAATAACTGTCAAGGCTGGTTTAGATACGCGTACTCTTGTCCAGTCGAAATTCAGAACAAATGGTTGGGTGAGAAACGGTTCTATGTAAAATTATTTATGCAAATATACATTATTACCTAAACAAATGTCACCACCAGTTATTCATCAAAAATTTACCCTGAAAATTGGAATAATCAATTCAGTTTTAAGAAATAAACGAAAAGGTTATTCTATCTTTACGGGATAGATAGAATATTACCTGTCCAGAAGGTAAGGTCTAAATCTATAGAAATATCGATAACAAAGTACTAAAGGTTACTTGTTACAACAAAACAATTTAAGTTCTGGAAGTTTGCGTCAATCCGCAATCAAAAAATGCACAAATCCAGTCAATTCAAGCAATACAGTCAAGAGAAGGAATGAACCAATATAGCATCTCCCAAAGCTCAATGTCTAGTGAAACAAAATATATGGAATCAGTGGGAATAATAGAAGTCCACTATGAACGCAAGGGAAAGACAAATGTTACGATGAAAATAAATTGCAGCTAACTCTAAAGGTCATTAGAATGTATAACCAAATAGAATAAAAGGAATAAATGTACTTTGAAACGCAAAACAACGAGTTACAATCGGGAAAATGTAACTTGGAGGGATTTTCACACAGAAGCATCAAAAAAAGATCTTGCAATTGTGTCATATTTGAGGTTTAATAAACAATGACACTCAACAGTTACCATTTTCAACACTACATTTGGATCTTGCCCTATAAGTTACAGGATACTAGCTTGAATATCCGCATCATGAGGATTTCTAAGTTTAAAGATAAATATTAAAAAATTCAAACTGAGCGCCAGCCACGTCCTTGATTCTGAATCGCGCCTACTGTAACTAATCTTTGAAGGAGCAGGGTACGACTTCTCAGCCAGTGTTGTGACCTTAGATAGGTGAATGGGGAGACTTTGAAATAGGTTGTAAACGAGTATACATATTGCCTCTGCGCAATGTTCTGGCACAACAGGCGGACATTTTCGCGACCTGCGGGACTCTGATGATAGCGACTCGTAGCCTATTGTTTCTAAAATACTCAGCTTCGATAGCTAAAATAAATTATCTATCTGCGAACGTCCCCAAGTCTACATACGTCAAACTACAAAGAATTAACAAGTTGATTTAACTGATGAGTAAGTTTGTTCTTGCGTCCTGGAGAAGTAGGTTTGCAAAAGACAACAGCTGTCCGATTACAGGACATTTCATACACTTTGTTCCCTATATTAATTTCAAAAGAGCAAGAACAAATTTTTGTGCAGAATAAGATGAATTCATTTTATTTCGTTGGTTTCTCATCAGCTGCATACAACCTAGGATAATATTTTACAGAATTAATATTTAATACAAAGTTTAACGTACTCATGAGAGTGTTTGAACTTAGTTGAAATCAAACGTGTTAGACATGTGAACATGACTAAAAAATTGAAGAATATGCTGCAAATATATATCGAATACAAAGGAAGGTACCAGAAGGCAAAATAGAGATCAAAGTTCAAATGATTACATAATAAGAGGTGGTTGGAAATATATGATAATCATGTGAATTAAATTAAGTTCAGTTGTTAAACTTAGAATGACCTAATTAAACACAAAGTTGAACGTGGATGATACCTTTATCGTATGCAGTAATGAACAACATGCTAATTCCTTATTAAAAGTTTTCAATCAAGCACATAAAGATATTTAATTTACTATGGAGGTGGAAAAAGATAATAAATTTATAGTAAATTTATAGTAAATTTATACAGACAGTTGGCGGTAACATGAGAAGGATACCTGTCGACTTTTGATTGTTTCAGTGAACATGTTGTTATGTACGATAAGACCAGTTTTGCAGCATAATAAGTTCTCTTTAAAGCTGAGTCAAGTCTTCTTCTGATTTTTTCTGCAATCTCATCATCTTTAAAATTGAGTTTAATGAAGACAGGCTTCTTATGGACTGTGGTTTCATTTGGTTTATCAGGTTTTTGTTCACTGTATTTGTCAATGAATTTTTCTGGGTAGCCATTGATTTTTAGATAATTTTTGATGTTGGAAAGCTCTGAATCTATCGTATCTGAGGTACATATCCTTTTGGCTCTGAGAACCAATGTTTTCACTAATGCTATTTTGTAATGGATTGGACAGAAGCTATTGAAATTCAAGAACAATCCATTCCACGTTGTTTTTCTGTAAATCGACCGTCGCACTGAACCATCTTTTCGACGTTGCATGGCAATATCCAAGAAATGAAATTTATTATCTTTTTCCACCTCCATAGTAAATTAAATATCTTTATGTGCTTGATTGAAAACTTTTAATAAGGAATTAGCATGTTGTTCATTACTGCATACGATAAAGGTATCATCCACGTTCAACTTTGTGTTTAATTAGGTCATTCTAAGTTTAACAACTGAACTTAATTTAATTCACATGATTATCATATATTTCCAACCACCTCTTATTATGTAATCATTTGAACTTTGATCTCTATTTTGCCTTCTGGTACCTTCCTTTGTATTCGATATATATTTGCAGCATATTCTTCAATTTTTTAGTCATGTTCACATGTCTAACACGTTTGATTTCAACCAAGTTCAAACACTCTCATGAGTACGTTAAACTTTGTATTAAATATTAATTCTGTAAAATATTATCCTAGGTTGTATGCAGCTGATGAGAAACCAACGAAATAAAATGAATTCATCTTATTCTGCACAAATATTTGTTCTTACTGGACATATGGTTAGATGGTTACCAGAAATGTACTAAGAAATTACAGTGCTGAGAAATGAATGTATGAAAGTAATGACCTGGGTAGTGGTAAACATGACTATATAAGAAAATGAGTAAGTCGGTTAAATGAGCAGACATAAGTGCTTCAGCAAGTGGTGTCAATGACGACAATGGGTGTGTGATATGTGGAGTGTTAGTCAAATTTGGCCGTTCACTATTCTAAGCTGAACACCAAAGTTCACCAGGGTATATGCCGTCTAATCTTTACTTGAATGTTTTTAATTCGGTAGTGGAGGTTACAAAAACGAATAAAGTGTTCCAAACAGGACGAACTCTCAGTGAAACAAATTGTTATCTTACTGAGGCATTTCTTCTTCAGTGCTTAATTCTGGATAATTTCCCTCACTATAAACAGTAGCAGACCCAAAGCAATACCCTCCTTACAGCCCGAAGTAGACTGTACAGAATTGTGTGTGATGTTATTAGGCCCTCCATCGTTTTTCTTTAGTTAATCAATGATAAATTTTACGGGAATGACTGACCTTCACAAATCTCCTTGGGGCTCACAACTTAAACGGTAAATGCTTTTAAATCCCGTTTAAGGAGAAGAGGTTCAATGATGTTATCGTCTCATGACAATTGGATATGTCCCGTACGTGACGAGAAAGAGTTCACGAGTCAGCACGCTTGGCTTTGTTTCGGTGAGGTGATTTGACGAGTAGATTTGGTTGAATATTCATGGTAGTTATCACTTTTATTGAAAGTGTCAGTTCTACTGCGTTGTCAAAAGAAAGTGTGTCCAAAGATAGTAGTTCTTCTTTTGACCCTCTGCGGTTGCAAAGAACACAAAACGAAATTCGCGGACGTCCGAATGTACTTGATTAGCTTTGATCCAATGTTCGAGCCCCCTTAAGTCTTAGATTAATGTTCAAAACATCGTCGCCACAAAAATGGCTCAGCAGAACTTCATATTTTCCACACTGTTTTAGAATGGGCTAAAGAGGGTTAAACAAACCTGTGTGACATTTTTGCAAGCAAAACATTGCGTTGTGCTGTTTTAAATATCTAGTCAAAGCAGAGGAATATTATACATATACAAATTTTTTGCACTAGATAAAACTAGCGAACTACCGTTACTACATATTTGTCTGGGTAGTAAACGTATTTTTAGCTTTAAACAGTAGTGTACTTGCAGCGTACTTCCTGAAACTGAGTCCGCACAATATGGGACTGAGACCTTTGAGTCATCCAGCAGGATGCGGCGAGTTATGAATCACATAACACCTCAATATCATATCCCTCCCTTAACCTTATGTACTTCAATGGATGCAATTTTAAGGAATTTAGTCGAGCTGTATGAGGAGTATTTTTCTATTCTTACTACGCTTTAGGCTGCCCTTACTCGACAATGTTCCAAGATTTAAAGATTCTTCTAAAAATATCAGGAGGAAACGATCCAGAAATTTCTTTCAAGATGTAGTCTTAGGAATGTATTAAAAATGGTTGTAAGTGGTTTGGAAGTGAAAACATTTAACGCTCTAGAAAAATATCTGAAGACAGATAAGGCCTTACTTCACACAAAGCCACAGCAAGAATGAATACCTTGAATGTCATAATAGTAAGAGTCTCCTCTTTCGTTGGAGAAGCTAATGATAGTATGGAATCATTGGATAATTGTGCTTTGGAATCTACATATAAGTCTCAGAAAGGAGACTTTAACTTAGCAGAAGTGAAACCCTGATTTTGACCTCTTCAGAGTATGAAGGACAGGCTAAAACGTGTGTAAATAGTTCGCACTAATGTTTAAGCCATGTCGAATTTTAGCTCCTCTTATTTTTTGTTTAGGGTTGAGATTTTATTTTATAGTATGAATTCATGTCTTTAACTTGTTGTCAATGAAACTAAACTTTACTGGCGAGTTTAAACAGCCAATTAAAATCATGGCAATTGTTCCAAAGTCGTGCGCTTAGTCTAGTTCAAAATGCTCGCATTATGTCGGTTGATCAGAATTTTTTACGAAGACGATATTATTAGTAATCTACAAGCTGTCGAATTGCTTCATAGAGAGTTAATTTGTGATTGTGGACTCACTATGGCTCAGGTACCAGCCACAAATACTCGAGATTGAGTCATCACCCGTTGTAATGGTTGCTGGAAACAGAAATCAGTAAGAACACTGCATTCTCATTAGTGCTCCAAGGTCATTGGTAGTTGTTCAAGTTTGCCGGCTAAGTTTAGTTTCACCCACGTACCATTCTGGGAGGGAGGGGAGAGGACAACATTAATAAGCATGTCGCTGACACCCTTGGATTCCCAGTAACTCAGCGAAACATGCTCGCGTGAAGGCAATTTTATTTCAAATTACCATCCTTGGACATTAGTTGAACCACACTAACCCTCTGTATAGTACTTCAAAGGGTGCAGTAGTTGAAGGCAGAAAAATCACCAGACTGCCACTGCATTATCCCGGTAGTTCTGGGGCAATGAACAGAAATTACCCACAAAGTAATGTGAAATCTCTTAAAGCGTTAGCTAGAATGCCCCCAGCTCTCCATAGGAAAGATGTTTGCAATCTTTAATATATTTAAGGGTAACGATACGATAGGTTACGAATGTTACAGACCAGTAGCATTGGTTCTAGTTCTATCCAAAGTCATGGAAGGCCTGGTTAATGATTAAATGAGGGAACATAATTACTGCATACAAATTGACATGATGACCAGAATAAGTCCACTAAAAGGCTTCTCCTACCTTTCCCTAGAGTGGAATAACTGAACAAACTGTTTGGTGACAGAGAGTGCCCGCGCGCTCGACACTACTAAATTTCATCAAGACTTCTATCACGTAATCAAATTCAACTCTCGTTAAGAAGGTGGCAACTAGTAGACTCACGTATTTACTACTCTCCTGGGTCGGAAACTACTTGAAAAATAGCTTGTTTTGCACAACTCCCTGCTGGGTTCAAAGAAACTGGATGACCTGAACACTGCGGCTGCAAACTGTCCAATTCTCGGGCTCTTCATTTTTTTCATCCTCATAAACGATCCAGCAGACTCTTGGAAATTTGCACAACGTTTTTAAATTGGAGATTATATAACTAATACTACGTCTAGTGTTACTTAATTAAGTTTTACCACAATCCATTTGTGGAACGGCCTCGGCTTTTTTATTTGTGCGACATATTGCTAATCTTTTCGCTTCCATTGCCGTACTTAAATTGTTAACATCAACTTCGCCATATAAATAGTAAGAACTGTGAATGTGTGAACACCACTCGATTCACTTACCAAACTTGGTTTCATGCTACTGACCTTTCTTGATAATCCTTCTATAAACTTGGGTGGTAAGTAATCTTTACAATGTTTATGTAAGCACTAACTCTTCTCCCTTATTCCATTAACACCGAGATACTTATGCTGTTGTTGCGTATTCTATTTCTGTTTCCTTCGCATATTTGAAGGTGATCATGCATAAAGCAAGTATGGGAGCTACGTATACAACATTATTTATTTCCCCTCATCGTATCATGGCCTACTGGCTACCCTGAAAGTGAAGCAAGCTGAGCCCAATGCAATCAAGTCCATTTGAACAGGCTCATAAATTCATGTCTCTGATGCTCTCTCTCTGTATGAACTTCAACACGCACACATTATTTATTTTAGACAACCATGCACCTACGTGGTATTTTCGGAAGTAATAATTACATGGCTATTATGTTATCTTGTCTGACGTTTGTTTACCTGACCAATAGTATTATCCTTAGTAGTTTTGACGACTACGAATTTAACGTTCCACTGAAATTTTTGGAGATATTCATCTCTGTGGATAATGTACACCAGTTTTGATTTGGCATCCTAAACAAGTCTACAAACAAGTATGTATTCTAAAATTAAATTCAGAATTTATTATATTAAAGTGTCATCTGTTGAATTGTCAGACCATACATTATTGTCAAAAGAAAGTGTTGCATCATTACGTAAACCCCATTATTAAAAATTTTACAGTGATTTATGTACTTATTTCTCCAAGATTTGTTTATCGGTGTTGATTATACTATCAATATGATCCTTTAGCCTGATTGTCGTTTCTGTTGCTATCCTGTGAATCCATTATAAGGGAAAGATATCCATCTTAGAGTAGGGAAATGAAGCGGTGTAATTTGGTCCCATGGTTAATGTATCAAACATCGTTTCCGAATTTTATAAACTATTCATTTATTGACTTGTGAATTGTTCGCGATTCGTTACTTATTTTAAATGACGCAGATATTATTAAATTAGAGCCTATGTGGTGGCCGAAATAAATATGACAAAATCTTTTACAACTCATTTTTGAAATATTATCTACTACCGTTTGACTTTGTGAACATTTAACACATTGTGTTTACTATTTGTATATTTCCTTTCGGATGACCCTCAAAGTGTTATTACGTTACATTCTGTGCGCCATCTGCAACTAAACAGTCATATACGTGTTACCCCATTTTACTGTAATTACTACTCTTGTTTTGTATCGATGTTAGTTTTCCAAACGGTTTTTCGCATGATCTTTTTTATGTATGTAAACAAATGACCTACAAATGTTTGACATTTTTTGGTTGGTTTGTCAGTCTTTCATCAGTGCTTTTATCACTCCCCTCTCAAACCAGTAGGCACTAGGCAAACATACATGCAATTAGTAGCAGGCATTTTGACATCACTCACTGCGTTGGTTCAAGCATGGTTCTTATGTGTATTGATCGAAACTCAGGACACATCGGCAGCTAGGCTCGACTTTTAAACAGATATCCTGATCATGATACCAATCCTGATACTTGAATAACCTGTATTATTGCATTGTTGATGGTAGCGCCTTAGTTACCCTGCTGTATGGTTGCTAGCCGAGTATTATTCGGACTCTTAATCAAAATCTCGTACACTTCCATACAATCTACGACAAATACTAGGCTATTCGAATTACGACCTATATGTAGAGAAGTCAAAGATTTGCTAACACGAGTAGGTTCATTTCTAAAAATCACAACGAGACAAGCCAATAAAATTTAACACGGTGCACTTATTATTATTTCTGTGTTCAATCATGATATAACATGTAAACCGTAAAATAATCGATGTACAATCAATAGAGCTCGTTACCATGTTTAAAAGCATTAGAGTCTACTACGTTAATAACATTTTAGGGAACTTTTAAAGTTTAATACCAGTTTAATAAACTATACATATGAGACTATATATAAAATCAAATTGCATTCTGATCACATAAAGACAAATTGCGGTTTGTTTGTACTCGCTAAGAGTCGAACCTATGACCTTTCGTTATGCTGTGAAAATGAAAGAAAGGATGGATGAGGATGATTTGGTTGGTGGACGCGAACACCAATAAGATGCGTGCCTAGTTGAGAATGTGCGATTGACTTAAGCCCACTCACCCCCAGGCCGAAAATAGGACAACCAGAACTGAGAACAGGAAGACGGAGAGAGCAAGAACTGAGAACCGAGAACGTATTATATTTTAATCATACCTTTATATACACATAAAATCAGACCACACAGTGAACCAATCAAGAATCTAACATTTGTATAAATCATAGGGAAGAGTGGCAGTGAATGGTACAACTTGTGCACAATTAAGTAAGCGTAGTTCATAGTAAACAAACAATATACTAAGAGCAAATATACAGAACGAGAGAACCGGGCATGAGGAACGTAACAGTCATAGAAATGAAATGTTAACACTGCCCACAGTTATAATAATTGAAACAATGTTCTAAAGCACAGTTTCCGAAGATAGCCAATCTTCATTAGGTGCCCGGCATATCACCTTTATAGCCATTTCGACTGACTTCTGACTGAGTCAATCCAGGAACAGCTATTTTAGTCAAAGTGGATATTAGTTTCAACAGTTTACCCTAACATCACTCCAAATCCTTTACTTGTTAAGTTGCTGGAACATTCAAGACGATCGATCAAAGCAGCTCAGCAAATTTCATGTATATTCATATGAGAACGCATTCACAAATGTACATTCTTACTTGAGAAATGCTGTAATCGTATCAATAATCTGGATGCATTAATAAAACATTTTGCTTCGACAGATCTACAGATCCGTATTTTTGACCTTTTTAATGAAAAGAGGATCATTAATAAATTCATCAAAATTAAGACGGATTAAAAAATACGAAAAAATCAAAGGGAGAGTGAGAAAAAATTTAAAGCTAGAAACAACATTGGAATCTACTGGTTTAAGAACTGTTCATAACCTTTCAAATAGAATTCTGAATACATTTGAAATCACATTACTGGAAAAAGGACTGAATTTCAATTTACACAGAAAACATCTCATAACCTTAGAGAATGCACTGATTCTAGAGCCTTAGCTAGAAAAGCTACCAGAAAGTGTTTCTCATGTAATACACCTAAAAACTTCCCACATTTCGAGTAAACAAAGTCATCACCCTCCTAATCTATCTAAAGAACAATTACAAGCTCTACGTTCTTTACAAAAGGACGAATCCATAGTCATTACTAAAGCAGACAAACGTAACACCACGGAGGTTATGAATAAAATAGATTATGATGAGAAAGCCTATGGGCATCTTTCCTCAGGACCATACCAAATTATTGATGCAAAATATTTTACAACCAATAATAATAAAGTCAAATTAGAAATAGTTGTTAAAGAGAAACAGAACCGGTTGTTCTTTCTGTAAACATCCTTATTTTCGCTTTCTTTATTTATTGTAAAGTAGGTGGTAACTAGTACTGCCGTTCATTTTCTACTCATTGAACTTGTTAATTGTGATTGGTTGTAGTGAATTTTAGTGTGCTAATTACTCTAATTATTACAAGGTCGTTGTTACAATTATATATACAGAGTTAGGACAAAATAGGATCGAATCTTCACAGTGCTATGTTCATGCCTTCTTGGTTTGGCTTTGGGCCATTAGTCAGTTATTGAGTCGTTGGTCACCGGTCGCGAGTAATGTTTCGCGTAGATAAATTAGCGAGTTGGAGTTGCAGTTAGTGCTTCCGTGTACAACGAAACGTTGCGATATATCGACAGATCAACTTCTGACAGAGTTAAAGCCCATCATGGTGCCCATTATAGTTTACCATATATCCGAAATTCGGCGCAACTTCGCGTTTCTAGAATTTACCTAAGGTTCAGAAACCTGGTATCCCGTTGAAACCAATAGTAGATTTCACGAACACTCCGAAGTATGCATTATCCAAGTGTCTGAACAACGTATTGAAACCATTACGAAAAATTCTATACAGTAAGGTCAAAGGTACATGCTACTTTAAATCCAGAATTTTAGATTGAGTTATTAAATATATCGAGACGATGGTAAACTATGAGGTTGTATCTTTATATACCAGTATTCTAATTAATATATGTCTAGACTTTATTAATAATTTACTGGAAAATTATGACACGCTATCTAGCCAATGTCTTGTAGGCATTAGGTTAATTATGAAGTCTTGAAAACTATGTCTAAACTTGGCTCTATTTACCTTTAGAGGAATTCTATAAAAGCAGACTAACGGAATAGCAATGGGATCCCTGTATCTCCAATTGTAGCAAATTTATTCATGTCGCATATGGAATCCTTCATTTTCTTGAACACCATTAAACCAAGAATTTGGCTTAGCTATGTCAGTGACACTTTCGTCATTATTAAAAAGACATTTCTGAGAACCTTTTCAAAATTGATTAACAGGTGGTCATCTTAAATAAAATCCACTCTAGAAACTGAAATAAAAGAATAAATTACCGTTTTTAGACCCTCTGGTTAAAATGAATTCAAACGGAACTGTCAATATGACAATCTATCGAAAGCCGACGCATTCTAACAGTTACATTAGCTTCAATTCAGCACATCCATTCAGTGCAAAGACTTCACTAGTTCTAAATCTGTTTAGAAGAGCTGCTAAAATAATCAAGTCAGAAAGACGGACAACGAGAATTTATAAATATTATCAACATCTTGCAGTTTAATAGTTTTCCTATGGAAATCATTGAAAATATACAAAAACAGGGCGACCTATTAACAATAATAAATTAAACGGAATGTCATGGAATGGTAATGTCATTCTACCTTATCGCCATAACACGACAGAAGAGTTGCAAGAATTCCAAGGCAACATAGAATTCTAGCGTTCTACAAAATAACTAACACGATTCGAGGCAGTTTGGTAAAAAAAATGAGAAAAGATCCGCTTCACCTCTAGACGAAATTGCATCGACAGATTATATTGTGTCAACTGTGATGCCTTCTACATTGGTGAGTCTTTTCGAGAAATCATAACTGGTGCCAAAGAACATAATAGCTACACAAAACGACCTCCCAATTATTCTGTATAGCTCGACAGGTTGCACATCTAATCGGCAATAGTAATGCATGCTATTTATAGCAACGCCACTGCACTTAATAGAAGGGAGAGCCTTATCATCCATACAACATGGTCTATCTCTCCGAAAAACGATAATTAAATGTGTTCAATTGAAATGGTTATTTTCGTGGATATTGATAATTTAGTTAATTGAGTATGTCACAGATTGATGTTGGCAGGGTACCATTGAGAACCAAGGAGCACTGGACAGCTGTTTCGTTCGAGTGTGGAACTCTTCAACAGTGCACACCACAGATTCCGTACCAGGGGCTTCAGATTGACGGCGAGCGCCTAACCCTCTGCACTATCGGGTTGGCATCCAATGGTAAAATTACCACCCATCAATTTGTGTTCAGTGCTCTCTAGTTTTCAATGGTACCCTGACAACATCAACTTGTAACATATTCAATCAACTAAATTAAATATCAAGAACAAAGACGTTTTGATAAACATGGGAATTTTTAAACTAAATATGTCATATTTCTGATAGGTTAAACACTGGTTATCTCTCAAAGTTTACTTCACCCCACACACTACATTCTTCATACACAGGCAATTAACTAACGAACCGAAAATACACAAACATGATTCACTATGACACACTTTGATCTAGATTGACATGACTTCGTCACTCTCAGATTGATAATTCTATTGTATTAATTTTCTTGATTTTGATTTGTTCCATTCCATTATTTAAACTTTTGTGAATGCATTTCGGTTATTTATTACTCTCTGATCAAGCGGTTTACATTTAGTCGCGAAACGTCAGAAATTTCGATTTCTACTCATTGGTTTATTATAAATATATTACTAAATTTTACAGATTTACCTTAAAGTTTTTCCTGCTAAAGGCAAATAAGTAGAATGTGGAATCAATAATTAAAATGAATGCTGTAAATAATCCAAACAATAAACAGTTTGACGATGAAATGTTAGCGTTTAAGGTTGGAGGACACATTTTATGTGACCGCTAATAACCAGATGTTCATTTTAATTTAAAATATCCTCTGGATCTATTTGAGTGCAGTGAAAATTGACAGTTGTATTTAAGATTTAATTTATTCGTATATTCAAAAGACCTTTATTAACAAACGGCTGACGAAGGACTAGATCTTTAGTTTTCCCGGGAGTCAGAAATTAGTGGGTACTCATTAAAAATATGTTTATTGGTGATGTGCACCGTATTCACGAAAAATTTGACTGTAATAAGTAGGTGCATTTAGTTATTATCGGGTGAAGTAAATTATCAGCAGATATCACGTTTTTTTAAGAAATTCGAACTTAATGTTGTTGAATGAGATTTTTTTAGTTGTTTGTCTAGAGGAAACTGATAATAATTGGCATTTTATATCTAAATATCGACAGTAAAAATTTAATCTATGTGGGTCATTCAAATTAGCCTAAACAGCAGTATCACCAACTGCCTGTTAGCGGTGAATACGAAACATGTGAGTCACATTACATATATAACTTTTATTATCTACAAAAATTCAGCATGTTTACCTGTTTATTTTGAATGGACAGTTTACTTAAGCATTTTTACAGTAGCATAATTTATAGTATTGTAATGCAATTTAGTGGAAATATTCTAAAAGCACAAGCAATATCTTTCTCAAGTTTACTAATAAATGCATGACTCAATAAGTTAGTTCAATCATATTTACATTTTATTTAAAGTATGACATTTATAAGTCGTGATCGTTTAAACAAATACTGGATTTGACCTTGTACGTGGAAGTACAGTGAGCAGTACCAACAAGAGTATCTAATCTATGCCCTTAAGTGTGCCCGATGCCTACTCAGTCTCAGGACGTAAGCGAGGAAGAATGCAAGGCTGATGAACAACTAGACAGAATTAAATTATATTTCAAACAACTCTTTATATACATAAAACCTGACAACCCAGTCAACCAATTCGAAAATTAACATTAATACAAAATAAGAAAAACAGCAACTGTGAACTGGAATAATGTATGCACAATTGATTAGCTATAGTTCATTAATGAAAAATGATATACTAATAGTAAATATTTTAAATGTGAGGAATAGGGGAAGGGAAGATCGTAATAATGATAGGAATAAAATGCTCACTTTGTATACAACCAAAATAAATAAAATAGTTACCGAAAAACAGTTCTAGAAGATGACTAATTTTCTGTAGGTGCCCCACATATCAACCATTTATTCTAAGTGACTAATTATCATATATAAAGCAAAGTCAACTGCGTACCATAATTCCACAAGCGATGAATTACAAATAATTCTGACATCGATTATTTTGAATGAATTTACTTTTGATGATAACCTTGATAAAATACAGGAATTATTTCTCATTTAACATATGGAAATACTCAGAGGTGTAAATGATACAAGCATTATTACTTGACAGTTAAATCGTTTTCACTGAATTTTCATAGGATTTCATAATTAGCTTAATTAGATGTATAATAATAATCACGGTTGTATATTTTATATTCAAAATATTTCATGTTAAAGTATAAACTCTCCTTGGTGTTTAAGTAAGAAGGTATTTTCTTATGAAATTTTAAGGTTTTATTCTTCATTATTCCAGATATAAGTTGAGAAATAAACCATTTTTATAATTTATTACGTAGTTATAAACAATCACAATACTATAACTAAGTTTGTGATTGGTAATATCTCCGGAGGAAAGTGTGCAAAGTATAAGTCTTACAGGCACTTTAACAATAACTCATCGTTCATTGGTGTTGTAACACTAAAAAACATCCTTTAAAATGTCTTCATTACACCATTTACATATTAATAAAACAGGTGAAACTAATAATTGTAATACATTCAACAGTATAAATAACATAAATATGTTCTTTAGATATGTTCTGTGATACAACATGAAATAGCTTTGACATTCTGAAGTATTACTTAAATGGTTTATCTTGTTTAATCTGGTTTGCGTTTTTTTAGCAAGTTTGGGTTTTTACGGGATGGGGGTGCTAGCCCCATGCCCAACCCTCCTCCTTTACCCGGGCTTGGGACCGGCAGTAACCCTAGGAGGGCTACAGGCGGACATTTAGTGGCAAGTTTAACAACTGGCAAACAAGATACGCAACAAAAATTAATGTCCATTGAAAGCGATTTTGACACTAATTTAAAAGACTTAAAAAGCAACAATGAAATTAGAGTACACTTTCGTATATTTCGATTAAAATATGGTAAGCTAAAATGTTAGTATGCAATTTTTCTTAGTACAACATAATTATTTACGAAATAAAATCAGCGAAACCATTCCAGATTCTGTTCGACTAAATGTAACAAGTTTCTTACCTTGTCTCCAGTTGTAACTAAGTTTCATCAGTGTTAAAAATGCGTTCTTAGTGGATGTCGTCTACATACAGGAGTAAAAGACCCTGCATGCTCGCCAGAGACATTAACCAATATCAGGATTCACCACAGATGAAGAAGTTAGAAACAAGCTAATGAGTTGAGTAAGTTTCCGCAAATATATAAATTTGCCTTTAAGATGAATGTCAAATTTTATAAGACCCGCATTGCGTATAAGCTTTGAAGAAGTTTAGAAAATGTTATTAAATAAAACTGAATTCCCAGTAATTGTCAGAGTATCATAATAGTTATACCGATATTTTTACTAATCTCTGTACTTACAGTGAGCAAAAGTATAGACATATGAAAATACTACAGGTATGAACATGGATTTTATTACTAAGTGTTTAACTGTTTGATTACTTTAAGTATTTTTGTTTATTTCTTATTTTAATTTTCCCTGCCTTAACCGGACTTTATCGTAATAAACACATTACCACTGTCCCGCAAAAATGACATCGTATATCTCATTTGATGCTTTATACGATAACTATTTTTTGTCTAACAAAGTACACATTTTTAATCGTATTCATCGCAAATGTATGCATAATGGACGCCTTATATATGTATGCATGTAGAGGATAAAATAGCCGATATTCTGTTAAAATGGTTATTAATATTACTATTCTGCTTTACAAAATTTTATAGAGGAGAAAATTTATAATCGAACAAACAAACTTTAGTTTCAAATAGTTTCGCTCGTTTATACGTTCAGTACGATAACACAACAAGAGTCGCGGTAATGTAACATGTAGGATTGAATTGGTGAAAGGCCATCTTCCTAAAAATTAGCTGCGAGCGCAGCTACTGATTTTGGACCACAGGCTTTATTGAAAAGAACTAATGCAACTTTTAATCTACTTTACTTGTGAAAATTAATGTGGGCGAATTCTCCCATTTTGTTTCTTTTAATTGTGTATGTGGAAACTACATAGTGGAAGAATACAGAGGAGGTAGTTTTGTCCATATCTTTGAGGGAATTCCACAAATTGGAGACTGAAATGACAACATTTCGTAACAGCATCTCTTGCCAATTAACTGATAGTAAACATGATGTTGATGCTTCAAAATTCTTAAAAATATCTAGTAAGCAAATTCATTAGAATTTATTACTCGTAGTTGAGGGTATTTCCGTAAATAAAAATTAGACAGATTTTGTATATACAGGAAGACACTGTGGTCACTTTTCCCAAATCCACTGTCAACAATCCACTGTGCAAAATATATGAATTCTGACTTCTTATTTCTTAGCTAAGTGTTACTCAGCCAACCACTGTTTTTCTTTCTTATTTTTCGTCTACTATTATACTACCCATGACATTTGTTGTAAAAGTGTGCGCCTGTTCTTTTTCAGTCTTATCTTCTAGAATTTTCTTGTAGCTGTAAGTAAACGACTGCATTAAAGACTTTTATTCTTGTACAATTATTGTTTGTATGCTAATCTACATCTATGACAACTCTAAACTTACTCAAGAATTTCGTGATGTAGGGTACACATACCCGTCCTGTCACTATTGATTAATGTGTCTGTTTCTAAGTCGCAAGAAGTTGATGAGAGACTGAGAAGTAAAACGTAGCATTGCTGTTTTTCTCTTGCTGAAAAGTCACTTTATTTTAATTTAAACCCATAAATGCTTCTTGTTAATCTCTCCGTTTCTAAAACTAATTGTTTTACATAAAATACACTTGTTTTATACGAAAATTACAATTGCAGCTAATTTTGTAGAGTCTACCCAAGATACTTTTGAAGCTGGAGTTTGTACTTTTCATAGTTTGATTATACAGTTAACGAACTATGTAAAATTGTTTTGTTTGAGTTGTTGCATAATTCGTATGCAATAATGCTGAAAGGCAGAGTCAGTTTTCTTTAGATTTAAGCGATAGGTTTCTCTATAACTTTAAAAACAGATAAATATTTGTTCGCGAATTTGCAACGAATGACTTTCTGAAGAACATGTTATAAAGTGTGATATATACTATATAATAAAAAAATTGCACTAGTTATATTCACTGTCAAGTAAAAATTAGGAGGTAGTTCGACACCAAAAAGTAAACGATCCTAGAATCTGTTGCTTTAGTGAACCATAATTAATGTTACTTAATAGAGCGGAAGCGCCAATTGTTAATAATATGTTGTCATAAAGCTTGTGACCCCATATTATTGTAGTAAGATCAAGATTCTCCACAATTTATGAGAATTATCTGTTTGAATAAAATTCTGTACCCCATTAAAAAACTTTGTCTCCAATATATTTCACTAATTTTGTTTTAGTAGTCTACAGCGTTCAATCAAGAGATTTACTACGAGGTATGTGAGAATAATAGACCTGTAGTGGTTTCTTTCACTTACAATATTGGGCTTCCCTGTAGTGAAATAAATAGTAGGATTAAGTTGAGCTGTGTCAATGTACTTTTGTTCTTAGTCCACTCAGTTTTTGAAAACATGACGGTTATTTCTTGCTCTGCATAAAAGATTGCGAAGAAAAAGTGGCAGCACATTCAACTTGGATTCTTCAGTCAGCATACTGTGTACGATTTCTATAAATTTTCTAATATGTCTACTTTGGTCAAACAGCATCATGTTTCACAGAAGTGAACTTCCCATTTCACACAATCGTTTATAATAAAATCAAATTATGCATAAAGGGCCGAAAAAAATATGGAATTTTCAAGATGAATGGTAGGTTGATAAATCAGTGTGGTTTAGAATTTGGTCTCAATAGTAGATCTAACTGGTTAATTTTCAGATAATGTGTTTCTGACTACCGGAAATGAAAATTGGTCTATAATCTTATAGAAATGATAGTGAAGAGCTTCTAGTACGTCAGTGTTATTACTAATTAGTTGAAAGTAATTGAATCTTGAACATCGGAGTTTCCAAAGAGACCTCATAATATATGTCGAACTGTCTTAATTAAATTGGACATGAAGATGACTGATGGACATACCCATGGATGTGTAGAGGCTGTAACCAATTGAATCGTCAGTGAAATTTTCTAAAACGTAACCTTTTCTTTCCTAGGCATTTTCCATTATGATCTAAAGTCCTACACAATGTATTTATAGACAATAAGTACTGATTTATTTTTGTTTCTTTATGAAACTTTGAAACCAGTGATGCTGGACTTTAGTCAGGTAAGATCGACAAAAAACACTTATAAAACATGCAGTTTAGTCAATTAAAAGGAGAAAGCAGTTTTCATAGTACATACGAATCTTTGATTTTTGTCATTTGAATACAGTAGCTATAAACGAAAATTTTAAAGTCGAGCAAGGCAAGGTGTTAAAATTCTACTTTAGAGGATTTAATTTTTTTCTGTCTTATGAAAGGGTTTTTGGAGAACAGGTGAACTTTTCCTAATATTCTGACCTGATGAAAACTAAATGTGGTTGAACAATGATAATAAAATTTCAAAGTTGTATAACGATTTAATAGAAACAACTTTACACAAAACTCAACAATAGAGAAGTGAGTTAAATTCAATCAACAAAAATGACAGAAACAACATCTGATACTATTGACTAACTACATTCGTTGCAATGTAAAAACGTGAAAGGAGGTTTCACATGCTACGGAACACATTATGTCTGGTAAGAGACTATTCAATCTGGTTGTTGAATGATCTCACATAATATAGAAATGTTCCCAGCTCAAAGCGTCTTTGCATCGCAGAGGTAATAAGAAAATAATAGTGTAGTCTGGATTAATACATGGTGACATAATGGCTTTGAATTCTCTACACATTTTTGGGCTACTCAAATCTATTAAATCAAGATTGTCTAAATTCTAGTTTAAGCAAATTCTAAGTGCATTTCAACCACTTAACATGTCCGATGTCCAAAGTGAACATAATAAGTTGGTTCACAAACCAAACATGAATACAATTAGTTTCCGAAAAAGCCTAAAGTGTTATTATGATAAGCAACGAAAGAACATAGGAGATTTGATCATTTATTGATGAATAATTGATTCAGTTATGTAAAGCTATTGAAGAAAGTTAGTCTTTTGGTGGAGGCACGTTTATTTACGTTTATAGAATAATAACTGAAAGTAAGGCGGTATCAAATCATAGTTATATTTTGGTGGACTCTACAAATAGTATGGGAGAAATATTAACTTTAACGTTATCTTTTTAGTGAGTGCTTGTTAAAACCGCAAATCATAGGGTTAAATAACAGGAATCAAATAGATAAATGACATTAGGTTTTCTAAAAAGCTGACAATAATGAACAATCACAATTTATTCATCAAATCATTCCGCTATTTTTTTTCGGTCGGCATAAAACTAATATACATAAAGATTGTAATTAGTTGTAACGGTTCGACGGAAAGAGCTTTATTCAAACATATTGTTATAAATAAATAATAGCTATTGTTTTCTAATGAAATTTAATCGTTTCTTTAACTTTATCAAAACAAAATCTATGGGAAAAATAACCATCATCTTATGTTAATTCTGATTGAACTAAATACACTCCATATGTTTGAGAACTTAATTAGCTTAAAATTGGGCATCATGGAAGTTTAAACATAACTTTTCTTTGAACGGCAGATGTCTAGATTGCTGGAAAATCAGGCAATTAACTATTCTCTTTGTTACAACTAGTTTTAGCTTGAAACAAGTAGATTATGTCAGCTTACATTTTAGTTTTAAAAGTTAGAAAATGAACAACGTAGGTCCCATTTTCAAGATAAATACTGAAAAATTATACGCCTAACTTAAGTGATTACTCACTGAATAAGACGTTTAGATTGGTGTCTAATTATCTTTCATAAAACTCATGATTTTAAGACAGTATAACTATTATAACAAGTGATAATTTAAACATTAGGTGACTGAAATTAAAGTGATCTGTGCACTACAGCTAGACATAAATTTAAGAAATAACCACTGGACATTGAATCATTAATCCCAACTTGAATCCAAATAAGTTTCTTCGTTTCGTTCGAATTTCAGAAGCGAATGTATATGATAAATAACTTCATTAAATCATCATACACAAAACAATGACAAAAGGTAAAACAATGTTTTAGAAACAAGCTCCAGAAAAAAAACGATTTTCATATTAGCACAAACATTTAATCCATTCGTTATAAGTAAGTTAGAGTGATAGTCGATCAATCATGGGTTGAATAAGGGTGACTAGTGAAGTAATTAATTATGCATTCAGGTTTGCTGATAAATGCATGGCATAATATTGAGCACACTGGGATTAATAACTTATAAGTCACTAAAGCAATATATTAAACATCCCTGAAAATGAGAGTCATCAATTTCAGCTTTTATTGAAGGTTCACAGTGTACACTATTTATCATGATTTGGTAAGAAATAAGTTTGGTTTGTAAGCCTTTTTGTTTTCCCGTTATTGATGCTCGGGATTTCAGTTTATCAGTCATTGTTGGCATATTCTCAAAGGATTGCCTCGATACTATTTTAAGTTACAAGTTTGACTAATGTTTAAATGTAGTTGACAAGTGAAATCCAGGAAGAACGTTTCATCCTATTTGAGATGTATCAGTTGGATGTATCTGCAACCCGTTGTTGACATTAACACTTAGACTAGAACTCAGTTTACTGACTTTCAATGCCATTAATCTACTGAGTAAAGACAGCCCCACTTGTACAACTGGTATGGATATATAGTCTGTAAGAATATGTGTCTTTCTCTTGATGATAATTGACACTGCAGATGAATACTAACTACAACCAAGCTTATAATAGACCTTAATAAATGTTACCCGCTCATGATTCACAATTGGTAACAGAGATAAGTAAAACGTCTGGCTTATAATGTAGTGCATAAACTTATTTCTTTCTGTTAGTTTGTGTCTAAAACTATGATATTTAATAGTGAATGTTTTGCTAATCTATCCGGAGCACTTAGCGACTGAGAGAACTCCTTACATATTCTCGGTCTTTCTATTCAGCTGCACTTCTTCAGCATTATTTACTCTTAATAAACCTTTAACAAGTGGTCACTAAATCTATGGAGTAAAACCATGGAGATTAATTTCTAAAAACCCGATTGGGAAAAGTGGTTAGTATGTAGAATGGCATAATGAGGTTGTATTTCATAAGATTTCTTACTTTCCTGTGGCAATGTAAAAATGACGGCTTTTTGTACTTGACTGCAAAATATGTCAGAGATATTGTAATTAGTTAAGTGGCATGAAAGAGTTAAGATTATACTAGTTGAACTGAACTTCTTGTTATTTATTACAATAGCCTACTAACGAGGAAATTATGGAATAATCCTTGCCTGTAAAACATCTTATATAGCGTACAGAGTATGAGATGAACAAAAAGACAACAAAATTGGAGTAAACATTGAGAAACTTTAAGAGAGTTTATGCCTCCCTATGTACTTACCCTCACAAAAGTACATATTTTGTCGCTATGCAATTTAGAATCCTGGTTAGCATTTTCCATTTTTATGAATCGATTAATTAATCCGATCTTCGGCAAAAAGAAAAAAATTCAATTCTGCTGTTACTCTAAAACATTTCTACAACTAATAAATTCATTAAATAACTTCTTCATTCGATAGTTGCTAGTGGTTTGATAGCGAAATTCGAACAAGTTCTGATATTAACGATCCTCCAGTAAATCAATTTGGCTCATCGTTAAATAAATACAGTTTTAGGTAATAGTTGCAAACAGTTTGTATGAACATCTTGAAAATTGTCACAGTACTTTAATTTCCCTTCGCTACAACAGAAATAAGTGCTTTCCAAAAAATCTCCGAGATAATCTTTCTAAAAATATTTATTTCTCAGAAGTTTAGAAATTATCGTAATTGGTGAACTATAAAATGCTGTACATGGTATCAAATCAACTACCATTACATTAACGAAATTTTACGTTGCTTCCTTAACTGCTCAGTTACACTTCGGTTTATAGGGCCGATTGATAAACTACAATTATACAAGTGTATGCTATAAGGTAACCATCTAGTGTCATTACAAAAGACATCAATTTACCCTAATCATTTTGATGATGAATTACTATTAGATTTAAGAATTTGCAACATTGAGTGACATATTCACAATAAATTTTACTAGTTAGCTTAAGTCCAATTTCCTTTTGACTTCACATAAATAAAATTGAGCGCACACCTGACGAATTTTCAAATAACTTAGCAAAATTTATATGGCAGTTAAACCCCTTGTTAATTTGTGTCTCTCTCCTGGTAAGTTTAAATGTCGTGTTAGTAAAAACTTTAAATTTAATTGACACTTTCAGCTCACTTAGTTAAAGACTGGGCTATTAACAAATAATATGGTTATTGAAAGTAATGAAATAATGAGCGATTCAAATGCATCAATCTTTATTATAGTTGCTCTATTCGCTAACATGCGAAGATTTAGCACTATCTCTTCTCCTCTTGTATCCACTTTATATTAGAATTGCTACTGGCGACTAATCTTTAGAATATTGAGGAATTGGACATAATTCGTTCTGGTAAACATGTGCGATTATCAAGTTTTTGATAAGGAAGCTTAAACATATACAGTCAAACTCTATCGCTTCGCTGTCGCTTCATCGCTCAGTTTCAGAAATGAGTCTCAATAATTATAATTAGCAAATATGAGTAAACCGGACATAAGATTTAATCATAAAGTTGAAACAGTAGCGTTTGTTTATATTCTATTAAGTAAAATACTCCACATGACAATTAGTTTAGTCTCGATTGAGTAAAATAATTCAAAATTGAACAAAACAATTTTAAGCTATTTGCTGATCAAGCATTAAATACTATTCATTTAGTTTCTACTACCCATAGTGGCTCCGGACCACGTTTAGAGTACGCACCAGTAAGTCCAACATCATCACATTGACTTAGTATATTCTCAATAATTTCTAAAGAACAGCGAATTTTATTGATTTGCGACCTGGAACAAAATTCATTTGATTTAGGTTTAATTGCCTTCATTGTTTGACAGGCGAAAACACATAAAGTGATTGTTATCCAGTGGGAAAGTTTTGCTGACATCTAGACAATAAAACAAAGCACGGTAAAATAATAACTGTGTTGTATTACATAATAGAACTAATTTTGTAACATACTGTGGTAAGTCAAATCCGAGATGCACCACTTGCTTTCTCATGAACTAATAAAAAAGTATGTGGTAGACCTAGTATAATTAGAAAGTTTGCAACTTGTTAGTTAAATGACGAAAGTTATCCACCTTCACTTAACATCCAATCTTCACGAGACCACATAGAAGTAAATTTAATCTATCGATTTAAAGAACATACACACACAATTTTCCTGACGTTGAGATAGATGTAAGCAAGCCTGATACACATTAAACTGAATATTAAACTATATCAACTGTAGGTAGTTGAAGTTTTAAAATCCATGATATAGTATGAATTTGTTTGCATCAAGTCTTTTAGCTTACTTCGATTGTTATTTTTTCCTTTCTTACATCATACAAACTTAATAAAATCAGTCTAACCTCTGTGAATAAATACTAGGTTATATTCTTCACACGACAAATTTCACTAAACTAGGTACCTCGTAGAGCTTTACCTTGATTAGTTCATCTAGGTTCGTTTGCTTTTGATAAGAATCATGTCTGCTATTTTTAAACTTTTTTTCCATTAAATTGTGTTGATAATTATGACTTAATATTTAAAGTGAGGTTCCTCAATATATTCCCAAGAGTTTTGACTCAAGTGTCTATCAAGTTCGGGGTACAACTAAACAGAAAACATTCTATTTCTATGTTCATTAAACAATAATATTCGGCGTCAATTAACAGTAGTCCAACAAATATTTTTCTTATGGCTTGAATAAAAAGCGCACATGGAAAGTCTGACTATAAAACCATTGAATTAAGCTTAACGGTTTCACGTATGCACGTAGGAAAGCAGTGAGATAACGGCTAGGAACATGAAATTTAACTCAAAATAAAGATATTGGTCATTAAAGAGATCTTTTAAAATTCATTGTTGTAGCTCTAAGAACTAAAATATTGCACATATTTTTAAGCTAGATGGGTTTCGAATCATTGTTTGACATTAATTAAAATTGTGTAACGTCATGAAAAATAGTATTCACGTAATCTCAATTAAGGAATCTTTTGTCAAACATTAATATGAAGGCTTTCAGATGTTTAAATAATACGATCATACTGACAACTAGATTGACATCTAATAAGTAAGCTGATCACTAATTAGTAAATTCCTTGTTATTCTTTGACCACAGAGATTTCGTGCTCATTCTTGACAAATTAGTAGCTAGAGACAATAACGAATGTGGTTAATCTATACCAATCTACTTTTAATACTAAATGCACAAAACATCTTCAGCACACAATATTTATACGGCAAACAATGAATGTAGGCTATTTAGTTTTACAGCGATACAAAACTGATTTATAGGAGTATATCTTTATAAAATACTGTCATACAAACTGTGTGAAATGAATACCACTGATTTAGTAATTTCATTAGTGAAGCTCTTAATTCTTCAATATTCACTGTGAACATTCAGAATATGATAAATGACAAAGCATCCTGAAGAATTTAGGTAAAATGAGAGTTTGCTTCTCTTAATACTAACTTTTTGTGATATGTGATAAACGTAAAGCCCATGGTTTTCTTTTGATTTGTTGAGTATGAGTGAAAATGTGAAACGTTTAATAGTTTGTTGCATGCCTATCCATTTTATCTAAAGTCAACTTTACGAAGCTAGGACTTTTATTTCAGATGAAGAGCTCTCAATAAAACTATTGTTTTGATAACAGCTAATTAACTTTTTGTTTTTTATCACAAGATATGGTTTGTATAAAATGCCATAAACATGTCTGTACAAATAAGAAGCCTTTTAGAATAAGCTATCATGATTTGAGAATGTAGTTACAAAACCATTAATACAAGCAGTATGAAACCATCATTCATAAACATCTGAAGTGAATATTGTGTTGAATACCTGGACAGCTAGACAACACAATCAAAAGTCTCGAACTACTTGAGATGTGATGATATTAACTGGTACCTACACATGTCAGTTTCTAATGATTAATATTATCAATTAGGTAGGAACGTCGGTCTTTAAGTGAATTGTTAGACTTATCTGGTTCCACAGCCCAATTTTAGGTTAGGAAACCCTTATTGCAGCCGAGGAAATTTATTTGGTGTTTTTTACATATATCCATTATTTTTAGTCCATCCATTACAGTTAGGTGAAATATTACTCAACTAAACAATAAATTTATACTTCTTATCCTAAAATGTGCGAAGTTTTGACGCTGTAACTTATCACTGTGTAACTCGACTCAATGAAACAGGCTGAATAATTTCAACTTGTTTTAAAGGAAGGTAATTACATTTGTTCTAGGCAATAAATCAATCTTCAATTTATGTTTTGAAGTATATATTGTTACGCACATACTCCGCTGGAACTAAATGACTCCTAGAAATATCTTAATTTAATGAGAGGTATCAGTTAGTCTTAGTATGAGTTAGATTTCCCTCATAACTTGAAATTGCTATCTACTTATTTTTATGGCTAATTTGTAATGATGAGTACAGTAAATTGATGCTCCTTTTTATTACAACGTCAATCTAATAGTGAAATGTTAGTTTGTAAGACAAGTCTCCGAAAATACATTCTATAAATTATTTTATAATTTCATGTTATAAAGACAGTGTGTAAACTACATCGAATACTCAAAACCGATTAGTGGTTTAAGTAACATTTATTTTATAAATTTGTTACTGTGATTGCTCATATTTTGTACTTCCTGCACAAGCACAAGTTAGCGACTACACCTCTGTAATACTAATCATCTCAAACAAAGTGAGCTAAAAAATACTTTATTTAACATTTGCTTTTGTAAATATTGAACACATTTAATCATCCCAATGGCGTGTATTTCATTTATTATACATTATCTTATCCTACACTTCATTTATCCATAAAAGTTTATCCAACTCAAACAACTTCAAAAGTTAATAAAATGACATTTGGGTGATTTATGTTAAATAAGTGATGTTGGTGGTTGGTAATTTGACACACGTAAGCAACACAATATTTTGCAAAATTTTCAATTACAATACACCAATGTTTCCTTAGCTCACAATACATTAATAAAGGGTTTTCTGTGAAAATAATTCACAATTAAACCTGATGCATAACTTTTCTAGATGTTTTTGAAACAAACATAGATACTTTAGAAATTAAAAAAAATTTTAGTAAAGCAACTTACATCTTAAAAGTTTATCTGACAATTTGGTTGGAAGTTAATTTTCCAAAAATACAACTAATTGTTATGATGATACATGGATATTTATATTATTGCATTAGGTCTTCTATGTTTACGAATTTCTGATTGGCTGTCCAATCTACTTTAACCAATCATAGAACTTTAAAGTGTTGGGTGGATTTCACGTTATGCAGTATCAAGTGGATGATAAATCATACCACAGACTATATAGTTAGAGAATGAAAAATCTTACCTATACTTGTATGAGGCTTAAGTGTGAAACCATTCCACATTTCAAACAAGTCCCCAGACAAAAAAATAAGTGTTTTCTTCGTCAGTCAGTGCTGAGAACAATACCTAACATATTCATCTGTAGCATAGATTATTATTAATGGTTTATCTTGACTGAAACTAGTTGAAGCGAAACATTAATAATTCACATGTGTTAGTTTATTCATTGACATACAGACTGATTTGTTGTTGTAACATAACCTTACTAAAACAGATTTGTGTTAAACGTGAAATAACAGACTACGCAATTTACTTTTGATAAATTCACTGCTTTGAAGATTGATGAGATTATACACCATTCAGAACATCAAAGTTTCATTCTTCTATTTTGGTTACAAGGCAATCAAGTCAGTCAGTATGCTTCAGTTTAAAATTAAGTGATAAGTGTGTTTTCAAATCGTTAAATAATGAATGGAGTGAATTCAGAATATACAGATTAGAAACTGCCTGTTGATCAGTTTTACTTTTAAAAGAAGCTAAGATATTTTACGTGTGAGAATCTACATTTCCCAAACAATAGACCATTAGGTAATCTCGGAATCATCGTATCGGTATATTGCTTGATAAATTTATGTCCATGCTGAACATGTTCAGTACAGTAATAGAAGAAGCTATCCGATACTAAATACGAGATACCTAGCTTATGAAAAATTTGCTTGTTCTAAACTCATTCATTATTACAATAAGATTAATGTGTCCAGCTTCTTGATGTACATGATCAAATCAACGCCGATTTCCTAAAAGCGTTGAATTTTTATGCTGAGTTAAAGTTTGTTTAAATTTATTCCTTAAAACGTATGCCCGATATTATTCTATACCTTCCTTTCCCGTGAATTAATTCTTTCTTCCTGTATCATATTCACTATATCCAGTCTCTTACTACCACTGGTGCTACTCTTACTTCTAATAATTTGGTGTTTATCTTGTTGTGCTATTGGTTGGTGCTGGCTTGGGTCGATCTATATGTCTCATTTTCTGCGTCGTGCAACAATGTTGAACAACATGTCATTTTCAGGAGACCGTCATAGGTGATTGGGTTGTGGCACTTAATTTTGTTTATTTATACTTGGTATTTGGTAGACACAACTTTTTATACCTCTCGTGTTTTTTAATGTTCAAATTTATCAAAGCTGAACTGAAGGCATAGCTGCACATCATATCTATTTAAACTAGAGCTAATTTCCTTCGGCTCCTACGGTTTCCTTGTTGGGCACTTACTAGCGCATTTTAAAAGCTGGGTGTGAAAAACATACGAGATTCTCTGTTCGATCAATGTGGCTATCTGAATAGTTTGTTCGATTGCCCAATGTGACAAGGCTTACAAATAATTCAGAACTACAAAATACTTAATTGGTTATTTTACCTTAATGATGCTCCACTATAGTAGTCAAGTAAAATACTGGTGAGATATGATTTCCATTTCCTTATAACTTGTTGGTTTTAACGTTTTCTTTTCCCTTTTGAAGTTAATATGTTATATCGTATCCCATAAAGCACTTCACTCTTAGCCATCACATACGGATTTTACTTATCTAGATTTTTACAGCGTTGAGAGGTGCATATAAAGTCAAAGTAAGAATCGAAGTACCTACTCATACTAAATGAACCTGTTACTATGACTGTTTATAATATTGTCTAGATTATTAACGTAACATTTATAACATCATACATCTCTAGTGGTTAGGACAAAAGTGAAATTCTTGCGAGAAAAGAAAAATCTTAATAAGATAACTTATTCCTAACAGAATTTAGACATTTGTTTTGCTGCATATTTAGTTAAATAGATAATTTCCGATGATTTTCCATATTAAGTGTTAATAGAAATGTGATGCATAATTAGAACGTTCCAGTGAGTAGAAAGTGGAATTTTTGACGCTCCACAAGTTAGTTTAATTCGACCCCGTAAAGACAAATAAGTAACCATATGAAATTAGCATAGTTTAAATGATACAGAAGAAGAAACCAAAATCAAAATATCTAGTACAACGGTAAAACCAATGCTGAATTCATATATTCGTTTGCATGAAGTTCGTTCAAAATGAGATACGTATGTGCATGTTTGTGAGTTGGCGTTAAAAGTACATTAACATAAGATAGGTTTTATGTTTGTAATCATGTACAAAATTTTATTCAGGTAAATTGTGGTCGTTAGGACAAACAGTCCACGTTTCAATGAATAGGTAACTGAAATAATAATCAAGGATGGCAAACCTATTGTAATTCATGATGTTGTATATTTATATACTAGTATTACGTACGATATTTATCTAGAATATAATAGTGGTTTACAAGGGAATGAACACATTATCTAGCAGATGCCTCATCATTCAAATCATGAAATTAAAAATACTATATTTATGTGACACTTTTGTGAACATTAACAAGACCTTCCTAAGGACTATTAACACTAATTAACACTTCCCCCCTAAAAATCAAATTCGCTTTAGAAACTGAAACCGGACACAATGAGCTACTTGTATATATCATTACCAAGGTTAAATTTGATAATCTCAAATAAATTGAGCATTAGATAGATTGTTTATAAAATAAGTGATATAGATTTGTGAAATTTCAATGAGTAGAAATAAAAATTTCTGACGTTTCGCGGCTTAGTGAAAGTCGCTTCTTCAGAGAAATGAATAACCGAATTGAATTAAAACAAGATTAAATGATACAATGGAACAAATCAAAATAAGATTGTACAATCAAAATGCTAGTTTGATCGTGTCATGTCAAATCATTTGGGTCACCTCTGCAGAGAATTGTATCTACAGGCTAGGTCGTGTCGACTGTGACGCATTCCATATTGGACAATCTTCACGAGAAATCAAAACTCGTGCCAAATAACACGAAAACTACGCTAAACAACCTCCTAATAATCCTGTTGAACTTGAAAAATTACAAATTAAATCAGCAATAAAAGTACATGCTATCTATCACAACCATAAAATCAGCATTAAAAATATCCAAATTATTCAAAAAGTTTTCTCTAGTTATAAGGAAAGACGAATAGCTGAAGCGCTTCACATTTTGTTAAATCAAACTGCACTTAACACCCAACAAGAACTTTCTATCCAACTAACCACAATTAAAGTACATCAAATTTCATTCATGTGAACATACATGCAATTTTTGTTCTCATCTCACATCACACCAACATATGCATACAAGTCTCACTTCAAATCACCTTGACCCAAATGACTCGACATGACACGATCAAACTAGCATTTTGATTGTACAATCTTATTTTGATTTGTTCCATTGTATCATTTAATCTTGTGTTAATTCAATTCGGTTATTCATTTCTCTGAGGAAGCGACTTGCACTAAGCCGCGAAACGTCAGAAATTTTAATTTCTTCTCATTGAAGTATTACAAATATATATCACTCATTTTACAATGAGCTGCAATTTTCAAATTATGTAGTCACAAAGAAGCTTGAATGGAATATTTAATCCAAGCAATTACCGAAGACCTACACATTCAAATCGGTATATTCATTCAGTGTAAAAATTACTCCTACTCTGAATATATTAAAAATAGCCATCAAACTCACTACATTATGTGAAGATAAGTTAAATAGATATACGAAAAGATATAATCAGCATCATACAACTTAATAATATTCCTATGAATATTATTAAAACACAGAAATGAAATAACCTTTAATCAGATAATGAGAAATATAGTGAAATATGGATTGGCACTGTCATTCTACCCTATCATCATGATGCAACAGAGAAAATACAAGAGGTCATAAAACATTGTGGGATTCAGGCATCCTACAAACCGATCAACACTTCGAGGTGCATTGGTTAAAACGAACGACAAGATCCCTTTCACCTCTGCACAAAATTGTGTCTATGAGTCAGATTGTGTTGATTGTGGTACTTTCTGTATTGGGGAATCTTCCCGAGAAATTTTAACTGATACTAAAGAGCACGAAAGTCATACAAAACCGCCTTTCAATAATCCGTCAGAACTTGAAAAATTACGGACCAAATCAATAATAGGAGTTCATATTATTTATTGTAGTCATGAAATCTATATTTAAAGTAACCAAATTATTCAAAAAGATTTTTCCAGTTATAAAAACGGGTAAATGGCTAAAGCGTTTAGCATTTTTTAAAATCCCAGTGGGCTTACTTAAAAGGAAAGTCTTACTATTCATCCATCATGGAATATCTATCCTAACAACGTTAACTAAATAAAATCCCACATACATTCAGTGCACATAGAAACTATTTTCATTTGTTTACATAGCACATCTCTCTCTTCATACCAACTCACTCAGTAAATCATGAAAATAATTCAGTTAGTTGTCACGTTTGTTGTAACAGTATAAACTGTCACTGAAAAAGTGTACGCATAGATTTTATGCAAATAGGATTTTATTACTTTTGAAAATTGTGATGTCAGTGACTTTTGATGGTACATCACTGGTATAAGACTATTAATACTTCAAATAAGTAAATAGATTAAAGTACGAACTACGCAAGGCGACAGAAAAAGTAGGTCTGGTGCCTTTGTTTACTGTAATCATAAGTAGACGAAGTGATCTAAAGTGTTAAGCACCACTCAACACATCTTATGTATTTCATTTCTTCCCCTCATGCTTTTCGTATCACAAATGCATCAAATTTGATTGGATGGCCTTTAAATATTTTAATCAGTCTATTCACTATTAGCGTAACCTTTCTCCCTCATATCTACGTTATATCATCTTATACTTCATAGCACGGCTATTAAGAATTTTACTTTTCTACCATTTGAAACTTTCGGATTTATTGAATCTACTAAATCATAATAAGCCTGTGGTCACACACCTTTAGGAAATGTAGCGGTAGTGAGATTAATAAGTTCGTGATTAATATAGGCAGCCATCATTACTATGAATACGCTGTAAAAATGAGTCAACCCGAGGAATTAATATTCTAAGTAATACAACTGAAAACAGAGATATAAACGATGAATATATCCTCAGCATTACGATTAATCTAGTCTCGTTTGACTGACAAAATTAGATTCCGTCTTAAGGAGCATGATATCATCCCTTAGTTATGAATGATTGTTTTTTGAAGTTACGTCATAACTCTAGTTTGATTTATTTAAGTTATGAAATAACAAAGACAAAAGGTAGCACATCAACAATGCATTTGTAATTTTGTAATTGTGTTTTATCGAACAGTTAGCGTGTTAATGTAATCCCGATAAAATTTACAACCAATTGCTATATCTAACTTTTTATGATCACATGAAGTTGAAAGCGAATCTTTCTTCATGTGATGGTGAATAGTGTTGATCTTTCACAGTGGCTAATCAGGGTTATAAAATAACTTTTGGCTACTTTATACAGGTTTCAGAGACATTAAATTGACTACAAAAGTCTGATGCATTATTCCTCACATGATGTAAAATCAGAGCATATAAATCAATATAATGGTAAGCGATTCTAAGAAGAATTACAGATAAAAGTAGTTTATATTAAAAAACAGCTTGCTACCAATTCGTCGCAGTGTTGTCAACAGGAAGACATCATTCCAGGAATTCCGATTGCAAGTTGATGTTTTTCAACACTTCAACCCACTAGCTCAGCATGATGAAACCTCCGAGAAAAAAAGTCTTTGCATTAAATCTGAATCCAGTCGTCACTGTAAGGCAAGTCTGGCCATTTATTCAACCTAGCAGCTATCATAACTTCTTCAAGCACATGGATGCAAAATGACTCGTGTTTTTACCCTTTAGATTCATTTCGCACTCCTGATATTACATACTAGGGACGTCTACCAAGATATTTTCTTTGAGTAGGATTTAAGACCTCAGTAACTGTTTAGCATGCACTAGTTCAAATAATTTATTTTGAAACTGGAATTACTTTTACTAAAGCTAGGGTGTGTATCGTCTACTTCAATAATTAGTAAATAATGCGAAAATTTGAAGCAATCAGTCAGATAGCGTGACTTTTAAAAAATCACATATTTAGTGAATACTTTATTTTACATTTATTGTACTAAGTGAATTCTGATGACACACAAATCACAAATTTTCTGATGCTGTTATGAAGGATGAAATGATTGGCTGAGAACGATTACTGTTAACTAATTTATGCATTCCTGGTGAATATTCACACTAACACTACGCTGTTAAGAATGTTTCTTAATAATTTGGAACACATCATCCAAGTTAACACTTCATAACAACATAAAGTAAACGGCGTTTACAATTGGTGACAGTAAAGCCCGGTAATTTTAAGAACTTCATTGCATAATCAAATAAAGTATTGTGAATTTCTCACACGTTAACAAATTCTGAAATACTGCATGAACCAAAATTATCGCCAATAAGAAATATTTCTCACTCATCTTCATGCAGGTAAAAACACTTTCCCTTTTTATTGACATTAAAAGACATCCCATAGAGGTATCCCTTAGTTTACAATGTAAATATTAGTTTTTTGTTAAAATAAAGGGCGTACTGAAGTCACATAATGAATTGAATCTGTCTCGTTAGAAATGATGATTTTGAAAAATGAGGATATACTGGTTTTTGTAATTTAAATCCGATACACTAAAGGACAGTTACCTGTTGTTTTTGTCTGATAAAGTTAGCCTTTATTGTTTGAACTTTTACATAGCTGACTGAAGCCATTTCAAAACTAGTTAAAAACGAGATGTGTTGTACTATTTTATTATGTTATGAGTTTCAAGATATTTGTACACTAAAGAGTAAAGATTGAGAAGATTAAGTTTAGTTTTTATCTGTACAAGCATTCCGCATACGTATTTATCCGAAAACAGGATGCACATAGGTTACATACCTATTATTTGTGTAGCAAACACCGATGATATAGATTTTTCAGGACTTATCAACACTATAAAGATATTTAAGCCAGAACAACTTTATTATTAGTTGTCTATCACGCAGGTCTTTACTCATTTTAATTTTTTCACATATAACATTACTCTTTGGTCTATAATAAAGTGTTACCGTTTTTGACGTATGTGAAGTCATGCATATTCAAGACTAGCATAATCAAAGATGATAAGCCGACTACGCAACACATAATTTACGTATCACAGTGTTACTCCTCAATCGGAAATGTGTCTGGGTGGTTTATCTAGATAGTCATGTTCGTCACAACATAATCGAAACATTTTATTGAATGGTAATTTCAGTAAAATAAAACTGTAGTACATTTATGAGTCTATTTCGTGGAGAACAGTTTACGCATACATCATCGATTAGTAAGAAATTAACTAACTTGGTGAATAACCATTTTCAAATAATGAATATAGTTAGTCTAAACTTGTTGGAGCGAACTATAGAAAGCCCTATTTGATTCTGGCTTTGTGTTATCAGGCACTTGCCAGAAAGGAAGACCCACAATCTTTAGCCAACTTATATTTCCGTTGTCACAGTCTAAGACGTAACCACTGAGCTATTGGGGATCCCAGTGAACTGATCCATCATAAAAGTCTCATTTGCCTGGTCCTTCGTACCAATAAAGTCCTATCGAGCAAACTGTATTATGGTTGCTAATGTCTAGACGATCCCGTAATTGGTTATTACTCAATAATTAGTCCCAACTATACTGGGGTTCTAGAAAATCACTATCACTTATCTTCATGTAAACGTTGATTCGATTATTAAAAACCTAAGTACACTTACATTTCTTAAATCAGCGTAAATCACCGATCAAATTAGTATCACCTCCTCAAGCAGTTTAGTCAACTGATGAAATCATTTTGTGTCAGAATTTCCGTCTATTGTGTTTTATTCATAGAACTTGCAGTGCGAATTGCACTCACAGTTAAATTTCTATATTTTCATAGAATTTCCCTCCCCCTACCCTGAGTACTTGGAAATGTTTTCTGTCTATTAAGAAAAATTTCAAAACATACTCTTTGAACATCTGAATAGTTATTATCGTAATAATTAGCGTGATGATGACAAACTTTAACATCATAACATATACAAATGAACAAAGCTTTCTTCTTGAAATGTTTCTTACTAGAACATCAAATATTCAAATAAGTCCACTTTAAGGTAAACAAAGAAAATACGTTTAAAATGTTGTTTACTAACATTTTCCTGAAAAGCAAGTTTATAAGAATATAATTTCTCTCATTAAAACAACGTAACATTTCATTGGTTTACAAAATAAAAAAAGACTGAAATAAATTTTTGAAAGTTTAGGTTGTTATAACGACGAAACTAATTTCATACTACTAAAAGCAACAAAGGACCAACCTCAAATAAACATAAACCTATTCACGATAATTATACATGCAGAATAGAGGATTAAACTTATATGTTTAAACCCTTTTAACAGTCTATTCCGATATATATATATATATATATATATATATATATATATATATCCTGTGGAGTTTAACTCTAAATACTTTCACTGTTAATATTAAAAGCAATAAATTATGAGATGTGTTTAATTCCAGCTATATGAATACATGATTAAGAATATTTTCACGGAGATAATGAAATGTTGAAACAGTTACAATCTGCATATACAATTGCGTTGAATTATAAATTAACAGGGTTTATACTAGGTTTTACTCAGCTTATCTTAAATTGTTCAATTTGATCGTGGTGAAAAAGTGGAAGCATGATTCTATGATGAAAAGTAAAAGTTAATGCTTTAATTATGGAGGACATAAATCAGTCTGTTTATTATTGTTAAACATTAAACTTGCTATATGATAAAATATGTTTTATATTATATGAATTTTGCTATGAACATAAACCAAATAAGTTTAACCTCTTACTTGCAAAAAAAACACAAAATATCAGACATCTTGTGGATTCAGATGAGTTACAAAAACTAGAAATAAATTAGATAGAACCTTTATGAAACCAACTACAATCAATTCTTTGATGAACAGTTATGCAGAGAAGAGAAAGTAGAATTAAACGCTCTCCGGTTTAATTCCTTGATGGGATTTTTTGTAAAGACTGTTTGTATAGCATTGAATTGTATAGGGCATTATAAATGAGTTGTTAGAGTAAGGCGGAGGTCCGAAAATGTTTAAATCTTTAGTATAACCATTCTGGAGGATCATTTTTACCACCCTTAAATGTCATCGCAACAATTCAATCCAAGACATTTTACTGATATGTAATCAAATAATAAAAGTGGTCTCACAGCCTTTATCAAATAAAATAGTATTATAAGTATAATCGTTACGCGTATTGCACTTTCACTGATCCCATCTTTTACTTAGTGGTGAAATGGTACTAATTTCTCATAGTATGCTATCAAGATTGTTGAATTTGAATTCCATATCATCAACTCTAAACACCCTATATGTTCAAACTTTACCGGTCACTTTACTATCCCACGTTGGGTTGAAGCATTTACCCACCGATAGCAGTGAATGAGGTTGCACAAATATATCACTAATTGAGAGAATTCAAAATTTTCAGCAATTTCACACAAACAAGTTCTGTGATCTGACTCATTACCTCCCTAGTGTTCTCTGGTTCTTAGCAGTTGTTTAACCCGGGCTAATTCGCGACATCAAATTCATGTTTTCGTCAGTCGTCGACTTTCGTGCACATAAATCGTACTAGATGTCAATATTGTAGATTATTTATTTACAAATTAATAAAGATCTAATCGAAAGGATAGATCCTGGGTAGTAAAATGCTGACCTAAGCACTTCATATTTTTGTCGAGATTACCTAATGAACGATGAATCTATCCAAAATATCTTTGTCACTAATTATTCATAAATCCAACCTATTCGCTGGCAGGTTTCCTTACTGAGAGAACCAGAATTTTTATTTTTAATAAGTTCTATGTTCTCAGTGTGCAATTTGCTGGAAGGTGTAAATTAAGTGACACATTAATTAATATCAAAGACATAAGAAGCGACCCAGGAGAGAGTAATAACCAAAATAACTGGTTGAAATATGATTATTTCTGTTCGTTGATAGAAATAGCCACTATTTGGTTAACAGCCAAATTTATGTATATTCATAGCTTATCTACTATAAAGTTATAAGTAGTAGAAATTTGATTGCAATCATTTTAAGAATTGGTTTTCAGTATAATGAAAAGTATTCTGAATTGTCGTTTAATTAAAGCTTATATTTACTTGCTTCAAAATGAAGTTTCTCATCCAGTTGTCATAATCATTAAGTGGAAGTTTGGTTTAAAATCATGATAACTGTGGTACTGATGACATAACAGGTGGCTGCATAAAAAACTGTCATGATAATGAATATAACATGAAAATGAACTGTTGCATTAGATATTCAGATTGTTGTTCATAGTTCACGTCAGTAGCAGAATGTATAGATTGCACAATAGTAATATCAATAGGAACTCACAGGTTTACTGAAAGATGCCCATTCTCCTATTTTGTATTCTTACAAAGCAAACACGGAACGACTAGCCACGTATAAAAATATTGCTTAATGAATAATATAAACTACAAAGGTTATTTGCTACTGGTAAATCTGACTGTATATTGTAAACTTAATGACATATCCTTGAGTGGAAAAAACTGATTTTAGCTTGAGAAGCTCTTTCTACACCTTTATTGTTATGTGAGTAAAGCTTATGGTTTGATTGAAGCTACTGTCAGTAAGTAAAAATTTGGTGGGTTCCATCAAAGTAGGTGTCAAATATCAAAGCTCTACAGTCTTGTAACAGCCACCTTACAGTAGCTCAACAACTGACGGCTTTCTGTTATACTTTATCGTTTATACATTCGGAGTTATTATACGTTTCAAGTAATTTTTCCGAAATTCAACCTAAACATAATTAATACATCCCTTAGAAATGATACATTTTAGTGAAGTTTTCTACTTTCTAGTTCACAACATTTTGATACTATTACTATGCCTTATTTTGCACTTATAATGGAGAGTACTCTAATTATTTACTCGTTGGTACCATTACTATGAAAAATGTTTAATATGCAGTTTGAAATGAGTTGTAATCGTTCGCTGATACAATCATATTTCACGGAGATAGTTGAGAAAATAAAACGGATAGTGACAACTGAGAATATATTGCTGCCTATTTATGCAAGATCTCACTAGGGTGTAACAGGTTTACATTCAGATGTTCATTCGAATTCAATAACAATTTATATACGATTAGACTTGCCTAAATATGTACCAAAATGTATGCCTCAGTTATTTACTTTAACGACATATGATACGCTTTCGGTGATAATTTTGGTAATAACTTGCATCACAGCCACTTTGTACAGTTGGTTAACGAACTCTTCTCATTAGAACAATAAAGGGTCTGGTTCAAATATAGTACAGTGCAATAAGAATGATATCGGCTATTTATAACTACAAGACTATAGTCCAATGGATGGAATTACAATGTTATTAATTACACTAATGAATATGGAAGGTGATTTAGAGGAGTGGTCAACAGAGAACAATGGATCCAGGCTTCGTTTTAGTTGATACCCGTCAGCAAGGAGTATCTACAATTGATTACACAATTTCGTAGTTTGAGACAATTACAGTTAGGCCATTAGAGATACGATTGACTTTTCACCTACGCATGGCTCCAACTATGTCCATCCACTTAGATCAGTGCCCATATCTCAACTTGATTGGTAGAATTCGACCTGCAGTATAAAGTACTAGACAATTATCCCATTGGTCACTCACTACTCAGTGAACAATCAGTGAATAGAAATAAATAATTTTAATTTTACAATCAATTAGTTGTTCTTGCAAGCACTTTACATTTCGTAGATCCGCAGTCTAAGGTAAAACAGATAGTATAAGATAGCCGTTGTACTCTGTCATTTAAAACATAATATGCCGAAATATATCGAACTACTAATTAGTAGTCAAATTGGTTAACACCTTAGAATTCAACAAATGTTATTTTTACATAAAAATTTGATATTAAACGATGTTTGTTCTAAGGTATGCAGAAGAATAATTCTACTACAAAAAATTTACATTTGCATTTTCTATTGGATAAGGGTTGATGTACTTTACTATTTTGCTCTATTTCGCTATGTTAAAATACACATTTTCCTCTATTTTGTTTTTTAAACACTACCAAATTAATGTTCAGTTATAGTATGCTAAAGTGTAATATCCTGGTTAAAATGTACAGTACTTTAAGCATAAGTTGCGAGAGGATCGATATTGTGGCATAAATAGAGGTATTATGATGAGATATTAAGGAATGAACAGTACTCTGAACACCACAACGAGCCGGAATATGATAATCACTCTTAAGGATTTAACTACTCTCAAGTAAAAATGAAATTACCTGTATTCTTACATCTAAATGTGAATTGTTATCGAATAATATCCTTTGCTTGGTTATCCAACGAAATATATATCTTGGTTTCTTTTGTTCAATGTAAACATCACTTTGTAACATTCGGTAGTTGTCGAAACTTATTGTGTAAAATTGAGATTCATTAGAGGTAGATTTATTTAGGCTAATCAGATATGTGACACATATTTTTAATTTGTCTACTCATAAAACTACCATTGGTTTATCACGAAATCATGGTTAATGTTATAAAAAAGCTCTAAAGTTGGATCTGGATAAAAATATACTTTATGTCAAGATTAATTTGTCATACCCTGAAAGCTATGGAAAGGAATTAAAATTCAGTGTAATACGTACAGTTACTTTTATACAAGGATTTTGATCGATCACCGAGTGAGCAGTATAAATGTGCTTTCACTGACAACATTTTATTTGTCAGATAAATGATCCACTTCTCATTCAATCGCCACAATTACAATTTCACATCTTGAATTCAGCATTTAGATCGTAAAAAATGGAAACAAAATGTTGAATAAAAGTTGTTTATAAATAAAAATCTGGATTCTAATAACCATGAATGTGAAATGTGTTTCTTCCAGTAATATTTTGTGCAATGAATTATAAAACAGTTTAATTACAGACTGAGAATAATCATTTTTGTAGGAATCTGTGCAACGTTTTCGGAGCATGTAGCAGTAGGTTTACAATTTAGTCGGTTATGTTTAAAACATATCCGTTCGTAGACTGGATTCTTGTTATTTTTTAAGATTTATGAAGCAAATATATATTCGTTTGATGCTTTTTAAGGGCTAATTTAAAGACTAAAAACGCTCTGTTGTTTACACGTTGGTAGTGAACGGCGTGCGTCGAGAAATCATGAGGAATATTTCAGTGAGCATATCACAATCATGTATACAGTAGATTGTTCTGCAGATCTTGTCAGTAATTTTAGCCATTTTAATATCCACCAGATAAGCATAAAAGTGAAATTTTATTAAAACATTTTGATTGGGTAATTTGATCAGTTATACATGGAATAGTACTAGAAGTACTAGTGAACAATATCACTGGGTGTGAACCCAGCGTTTAGACCTTAGATTGAAATGGAAGAGTTCAGTTTACTTGCGTTTTATCCGATCTGTATAAATAATTCTTTTTTCAGCTTATCGATTTTATACCACCTGTTATTAAAAAAGTCTTATACGCTTTGCTTAATTTTTTCTAGTTTATCTTCCAAACTGTCGTTTTTATTGATTTTATACAATGAAGCTGATCGTATATGCTATCTGTGATTTCCTACTTCGTACCTACGATTTAGATGAAACTCTTACGTTTCCAATGTCAGGTTTCAGCAATTTGACTTACAGGCGTTAATGGAATAAAGAATATCCTAACTTATAAGTAGTAGATTCAGAAATTCGATCAAGTTGGATAAAACGACCAAGTAAACATTCTCCTTAAAAATTTATACTTTACTAAAGCTACCGAGTTTTCTTTAATGCAGTCATATAAACGCCATAACTGATGACTTACTACTAATAAGCTGGGAGCGTCCTTTATTTAGCGTCGCGAAATTGTTGATTGTTTGTAGGTGAAACATCACATGGAACTCACTGGTATCCTAGTGGTGGCTAGTGCACATAAAGTGGGTCGACATGCGTATTTATAGTTAATGTAGGTGGTTATGTTTTGATTAAAAAATAAACAAAGTGCAAAATATGATACATTATTACTGACACGGGTTACTATAAGCGATTTTAGATGCACTTTGTAAAACTTACTACTGGAATAAAACAAGAAAACTTTACTTTCGAAACGATGAATTTGCAATGCGCGTGATTTTTGATGTACAACTTAATGCAATAACTTGTCACCTTGCCCTTAGATATAAACTTTACATTATACACAGTTCATTTCTGGTTGTGTATTTTTAGTTCCCTAAACGAATAGACCAAAGGTATTTTCCCGTTCAAGGTAGACATAAATGATGATGACGTTACTTTTCAATATTTATTACAAACATTTAAGTTATGATGATTTAGTTGTTATAATTCGTTAGGCAAAAAAGTTAAGTAGCGGGATTCAAAAAATATTATACTAACTATGTTAACCATTTACACTTTGAAGTCAACTTTCTAAGTGTATCAATGCTATGAAAATTTGCACTCACAACAAAAATATATCATTCAATCTGTTTATGTAGCTGCATGTAGAGGAATTTCATTAATGAGCTTTAAAAGCTAAATTACGGATGTTCCATGTTTACACCTTTTAAAAACATCTTAGTTTTCGTAAAACAAGAGATCACGATATTTTCTGTCATGGATAGCTGAAGTCATGTTAGCAGAAATTACAAGATCAGTGAGTTACACAGTAATCTGTAACTCACTTTTAATAGCAACCATAGGTGCAAATTGTTGTCATTGTGCAGAGACAAGTATATCTACGGTTTATGAATAGCTAGATTGAACATATCATTTGATACATCGGTCTAAATAGGGTCATTTTAGTGATTTCAAAACAGCACAGATCTTTAAGATTTTAATAGATGACTAAACACTTTTTATACTATCATAGTATTTATCCAAGGTTTAATCATTTTATTCAGTAAATAATGAGCTCTTAAAACTGTCTTTAAGTAAGAATTTGCTTGGTTTGAGTGATACCAAGTTTTCAGTAAAATGTAATCAACAGAACTATGTTACATACACAGTTTCTAAAGAAACAGATCCGATTATCAAGGAAAACATATGAGATAAAAAGGCGTCTTTTAGTAGTAGAACAAAACTAATACAAGGAGCATATTAAAAAACACAGTATCCGAGTTTATTTACTGGTATCTAATGCTTTCTGCACACCATAGAACATTCCATAAATTTAGAACTTTATACAACTCTCATATGTATTAATGACTTGCAAAGCGGTGTGGATAATTAATAATACATTTTAATTGTTAAAATGATTTATAGTTAAGTTGTGATGGTTTTATGAAATTTCAGTGTTCAATTTTGCTGTTTGTGTTCGTCATAAATTAACCTCATTTGGATGTCATTGATCATCAGAGAACACTGAATGGTTGTTTAGTCCTACCACCGGACTTTCCAGCAGCGCCTATCCTCAGTGACGAGTATAGAGAACAAATTATTCTATAGTTTACCAGTAATAACAGCGTTTGTTATAGTTCTCTACATTATGTTGTATCATAAAGTAACAGTTATACCTTCTGTCAGTCTGTTTTTCAAAAGCGAATTAACTGAAACTTATTTTTATCTACTTTATCTAAAACCTTAGTGAACGAATATCAACTAAAATGTTATAGTTTAGCGTTTTTAAGGTTAATGGTTTGAGGTATATTAAGTAAAATACGCATACCTTCAGGAACGCCACTGTATTTGGCTCGAAATCTACAGATCACTAGTAATAAAGCTTGAAAGAAGCAACCATTTTTAGAGGTACAATTATGCGTCATTTGGTAGACACGGGACATGAGGTAGATGCAACAAATGCTTTTGAAATCATCAATAAACAACATAAAACGATTCTATTGAAATTTGCTGAGGCCAATACAATCAGAAGATTGAAACCTGACCTTTGTGTTCAAAAGGAATCGGTAGTTAATTTTCAGTTGCCCTGGTAGCAATAGATCGATGTTTTCAAATAAACAATTCAGTTGATAAAATCAATATGTGTATTAATAATTTGAATTAACTAAAATCAATAGCATGTATGTAGCTGATGAGAATGCAACGAAATACATTGAATTCAAAGTATTCTGCAGATGTTGTCGTTCTTGTATTATTCAAAAATAATAATATTTGGTGATTCAATATATCACCATTAGCGATTCGTTTCGTATCACATAGATCATGACTTCTTCAACTTAACTATATTTTGTCAAGATTCAGTCTAACAAAATAAGTTAAAAATCGGGTGTGGAGTCGCGGTGGTGTTTACGTTAACGTTTTATAATGTAAATAAAGTAATGGATTCTGTAGTCGTTTGTTTGTATTTATAAAACTAATATGTTTACTCTTCAGATTAGTGTATGCTTATTGTACTCAATACATTTTCAACGTCATAAACCACAGTTAACATTTGATTTATTTCATTGTATTAAAGGAGAAATCTAACTGGGAATTTATTCACAGAAGTTCACGCACTTGTTTAGAATGGGAACACGACAAAATGGTTTTTCTACTTCATAAATAATTTGAATTGACAAATAAAATTTATTGGAGATAGACAAAATCAACTAAATGCGATTATCAATATTCTCTTAATTAAAAAGTGAATTCATATATACAAATTTATTTGATTATCTATTATTGCTATTTCTACGAAAATTGACCTTGATTTACTTAGATGATTAATTGCATGCTGACCTCTTTTGTAACACTTAACATATAATTATAGTAAAGCGCGAAGTATTAAAGCAAATGTGCTCTATTCCGTTTTAACAACTAAAGACGGTTAGTCAGTGCAATCATAGTTGTAGATATTATTTATCTGGCTTCGTTCAAGTAGAGACATAAAAAAATATGTTAGTAATTCAGAGTATATTAGTTAACACGTGTTTACCACAACAAATGTATTTCAAACAGAACTATTTCGACAATCTGTTAGTAATTGCTATGTAAATAATAAAAACCACTTCCAGATAAACTCCACCTAATTGCGTCAAAACAATTGATCATGGGCAGAGTTACTAAACTATGGAAGTGTTGACTAAAACATTTTCTACATGTTTTGCAATTTTTGTAATCATATAGCTACAATTAATTGAAGGAGAACTCTGAATTTACAAAACTTCAACATGAATATATCGTTCCATTATATTCTATCCGAACTTACTTTTGGCTGAAGGTGTCGAAATAATTAGTTGCGTAAATTTAAAAAATTGTTTATCACACTGGTAACTAAATAAATAGCGTGAAAGATTTCTATACACATTATATCATTATTTATGTAATTCGAAAACTATGAAATAATCAATTTTGATTGTGTCAGGATGATTTGTAGTTAACTAACAAATAGCATATTACATGAAACTTTAAATATTCCTGAATGCTATTGTTCAATTGATCCTTGGTACATGTTTCGTAAACTCTAATTAGATTTAACGAATCGGTTTAAATTAAACAACCATTGATCACCAAGATACGCCAGACTGCTGTTACATCCTAGTATAAAACTCTGGCAGTTCGCCTCCATGACCCCACCACATATCAAACCCAGGAACTTCTGGCTCCGTGATGAGTGCATTGCTAACGAATACTATTAAACAACTTTGAAGATTATAAACGGTTGCATGTCTTAATCAATTTACAGCAATATATGTCACCAAGTTAACGTTTCGGATATATTCTAAAGTTCAGTAATTTAAAATAATGTTTATATCAGAACTACGAAGGTAACAAAGTGGAATAGGTGACTAGGTATGGTGGTACTGAAAAGCACTATATCCGACTAGGTAAATCTTTTACATTGAACCTTGTAACAATTACAAACAGTTATTTTCTTATTATTTATGTACTTCAAGATTCCGTAATTTTTGCTATTGTCATAAGTCAATAACTGACTATTGTAACTTTGTTCGACAACTTAACTCAGATATAATGTTCTAAATATTTCACAGCATTAATTATTTACTTCCTCCTAGAAAGATTGATTAAAGGAAAAGTAGATTAACTACCAGTTGTTCACAGAATATTTTATAATTACCGATTTAAGAAAACGACTTAATTAATTAACTTATTATATAAACGTCTTTTGTTTAATCATGCTTGACAACGTTTTATGCATTATAATAATAGTACAGAACATACATTATTTCACTTGTTCGAAACGGTCGATCATACATTGAAGTGACTAATGAAACACTGATACACTTGAAAAATGTTTTCTACGACAAATATCATATAGAGAGATTAAAATTAATTATATTTTTAGAGCCATTTATGTTATTTACTTAATACAATAGGCTTTACATGCACCATTACTTAGAAAGATAATGAGTACTTAGTAAGATAAAAATGGAGTAAATATGTGTACATGCAATTTACAGTAATAATAAAGTCGATACCAGTCAATTGGTTGTGTTATAATATGATTTTTTAGTATTAAGGTGTTCATACAGTTAGTTACAAATGAATAACGGCAAGATGAGAGGAACGATCTAGTTTAATAACATGCATGATTAATGTGCTCCAAGCAAATTGTCAGTATTAGAACGTATATATTCAAGAGATTGAATAGTTTGACATAATTAATTATGTTATATATAGTCACTTTAAATATCCTGGACACATAAACACTGTCAATAATTGGAAATAACCACAAACTATTTAGTTTAGATCCAGTCTTATAAAATTGTAGATACAGAATTATAGAAACATGGTTCATGATACGGAAGTAGGTATGAGTTATTGCATACTTGCCAACGACTAAGTAAAACACACCTGCAAGATACAAACCAAAAATGGAACTATTTACTCGCTAAACAGGCACTAAGCTTTTGGCGATTCCCTAAACAGCATCGTCGTACGATTATTGTACTAAAATCATATTTTAAAATTACAAATTTCAATCTAAGTTTTTAGATAAGCGAAACGATCGAATGTTGTCCGTAGTTAGTGTCTGACAATTATTTACATGAATATTTCAAACAGCTCAGGTTGAATTCATATTTTGAGGAATATAAACGTCAGACATAATCATGGTGTTTATGAACTTAGCAAACTTAAGGTGAAAGATACACCATTTGTCATGTACTATTAACCTATCGTAATTACTTCACTTTACTGCCTTCAAGCCTTTTGGAATTTAATTTACATTTTTGTCACATTGAAAGGCAATCAAATGCTAATAAAACTCATGGTTCTATGGCTCTAATTCACCCATTACTCTATTCAATAAAAAACATTTTATGTTAAAATGTTGGCAATTTGTATACGCTGTCAATTTGTCTTATGTGTCTCACAGCTGACGACTCCAATCAACAAGTGAATACTTCTATTAACATATTCTTTTGTGTTTGAAGCCACAGGTAAATGTTATTTGTATAATATGATAGTAAATATGCAGGAGTGTACCATCAATTGTCATTTACTGAGGGAATTTAAGGGTGTACATTTCATTTCATTCAAGACTTTTACATTTTATCTAACTGCATATTGACACTTTGTACTGAATAAATACTATTTAACTGTTATGACGGCATAACAAAGCGTGGTTAATCAAGTCATTTGTTTCAAGTCTCAATTTACTGCCAGTGTTGGCTTCAAAAGTGAATAGAGGAAGAGCATATTGTAAATAAAATTAACTTAGAAGCAGTAAATGTCACAACCTGAATATCCGGCCTGTTACTAAACCATTTGAATATGATGAGCCAAGAATGCCTGAATTCTAGTCCCAGTAAATTTTTGAATAACATGACAAGATGTTGAAGAACCATGTTGAAATATAATAATAGCACAAACATAATGATAAGTCTATATACATATTATGCTTGTACATACATAAATAAGCCATACCCTGAACTTTAGTTTGCAGTTTTCAAGAAGTAAACCATGTTTTATTAATTTAACAGTGTCTCCTACATAGCTGATACAGGTTAATTTAACTTAGATAGCGGTATATCATTAAACGAAATAACATGACCTTGACGTATCTCAACCGTACAATTACCAACGACGAATAATAAAATATTAGCAACAATCAGATTATCAGGTGCATAAAGTGTATACTTATATTATTCTCATCAGGGTTACATTTTTGGTAAAAATGTTAGTTTAACAATCTACATAGCACTATACGATTATTAGTTCACCTGTCTATACCCCTTCATCGAGTTATCTCATGAGGTATGAAAGGAAAACTTTGACTCAACTCTTTTATACTTGGGTTAGTAGTAATGTGATATATGAACGTTATGCACAATTTATGGAACAGAATCAAGCTATAATCGTGAAATATTTGAAACTATCAATATGAACAATTAAATCAGCCAGTTAGCCAACTGTTATTAGAACAACTTACCATCAAAACTGATAGCTTAGCAACTACGTTTCAAAAGTACATCTTAAATAATCCATTTTCATGGTGCCCAAATGTTAATTTGTGCTTCAGCATAAATATATATCCAGTAAATGAGTAAACAGTAGTTTACAAATAGCAGGTTTAGTGTGCAAACTACGATGTACAATTCTATGAGGCTCGTATATTATATATTAGTGTTGAAACGAAGACATAAAAATCTGTTCTCTTTTCTCACCTCTTAAATAGTTTTCTCACTTTATAATGATTTTAGCCTAGTTATAAATGGACAAGATTCGGATCAACCTTTTTTTGATGAAATGAACTTTCCGACTAAGTAATTAGAATTTCAAAGAATAAACGCGGTGTAAACAAACAGTATGAATGAATCATAGTGATTATTTACAATTGACTTTTAACTATCGCGCTGTTTGATTTATTTATTTGGTTAGAATAATGTTAATATTCATCAATGAATTACTTAGTATAACTCGTCAGATAGAAAAAATATATATATATCCAAAGAATGATATTTATTAAGTTCACAGCACACAAAAGTGGAATTAAATTTTAAGTTAAGAGATTACCACTCGATGCCCCCTCCCCTTTCGTTGGAAGCTATGTAGTCTCCGTGAGATGAATGAGAAAAATGGATATCTTTTTCAAAATATCTCATAGTGATTCGTGAGACTATTATGATGTTAGTTGGAAATTGAGTGCTTCTGGACATGACGCATTTTCACGATTTGCTTGATCATCAAGCAAATCATTAGATGACGTTAGAGAACTCTACAAGCTGAGCAGGAACCTATAGGTAAGCAATTACTCATTAATAATTTATCGATATTATCTTGTGAAAGCTTCTTTAGATGTTTTATTTTATTTCTTGAAACCGATTAAACACCTTATGATACTCTCACAATGAATTATGTCACATAACGACAACCTTGGGCGTGATTAGGTCCAGAATATGATGAAAATCAGATTATATTTTAAGTTAACTGTAAAATATAGACACTATGAGGTCATCCGTCGATAACTATGTCTTTTCTTTATTGAGAGTAGTATATGTTTTGAAAAAAATTGCATACCACCATTATATTAAAGCAGTTCGACAAACTAAAAGTGGGAGATGTGAAATGAAAAAAGACAATAAAGTATAAAATCTTAATCATCAACTCTTTAAATGCCACGGTTTCATGTGTTTAAACATTGGTATTTATTTTAAATAATGTATTTATTACACAGTATTTGTTAAGCCCTTATGGAATAAACATTTGTCCACATACAAACTAGCTAAACTACAGGCTATTACTATTGACGACCGCTTGAGGAAGGACTTTAGAGTGATTTTCTTTGGAAAATTAAATAATAAAAATTAGTGAGTTGTCGAAAATAAATTACAACCGTAATTTGAAAGTTCCATTTACACACTATATTCAATACTCCCTTTACTTGATAATCATTTTCAATGTTGATGAATTTCTCCAATAATGAAACCGAAATACAATGAGATTGAATCCATAAGAACTAGTTGCGGGTTATCATAAATTTGAGTGGTAACGAAACTTATTTTGAATGTCATCAGCTATTGGCAGCCAACTTAATGGTGAACTATTGATCGTTTATCACACACACCTAATTGACTTAAATGCATCATAAGCACTCCTGTTTCTTAATAATGACACATAAGAATTCCTTTTAATGTTCTATACGAAGTTTAGGCTTCAGAATATTTGCATAACATTTGTTGATAACTGATATATACTACAACTTTTGATTACCTTCATACCAGCCTACTGATGGTCAAAATACTGTTCTGTGTCAGTCAGATTAACGTAGTAAATGCATGCTTCAACCCATAAACTTGGACGAATGTAACTATTAAGTGTTAGGTAAGACTATACACATCGCACATTTGTTCTTCTAAAAGGTAGGATACCTTAAAATCAGATAACGTATTCAGAAACATGGAGCATTTTAAAGAAAATAGATTGAGCAACGTAAGTATGGATGAAAAATCTGTAATATATGTATATACTCTTGTAAATAGATCGATTTTTTAGAGATTTTTAGATTTTTCTGGTTGCAGCGTACATTATTTGTCATACTCTATGGGTATTAAATTTATAAATGGTTAGCTGGATATTTGAAAATCTCAGAACTAATCACATCTAGAGAGTGCATGTAAGTGGGTCTTTTAGCTAGATTAAATTGTGTTAGCTTTAGTTAGATAAAATTACAATAAAATGATAATCGTTCTTTAACACTAAATAGGCTTAGGTATTTAACTTATTAGAAAAGTCATCAAATTGCTTCAGAAGTTAGTTAGATTTTCAGAGTTATGTGAAATATGAACTGTATCTGTGGAATCAAAATGATAATTATGGTGATTAATAATGTAACTCTTATTATTAAAGAAACCATTTTCGGAGGAATATTTCCCGATTACATGTGTTGTGACAGCAATTTGATAGAATTATAATTCTCAGATTAGTTCCTTCATACAGAAAACACACCGGAAACCACATTTTTTATTAATAGAGACGAAAACATTATTTGGAATGCTAGTATATAACAAGCCTATTGACATTATATAACAATAGCCATGTTCGTTGTCGCTATCGAATTTTATTTGATTTAAGTTGCCAAGTTGGATTTTATACTATATAATATATACGTCTGAGAATAGAAGGAATTGACTCCTCCATGAATTTTCATATTCCTATGGTTAACGTGCATTTGAATCGAATTTCCTTCACCGACCGTTATGAGAGTTGAACATTAAATTCATTGCATTCATTTAAAAAAGCAGCATGCTTTTAGCTGGAAAAAACAAAATTATAGAAGTTTGTCATTTGTCATATGCAGAGATAAATTATGATTCAATAGTAGCTTATTGTAGTCTCTTAAATGTCAGATTGTACTGTTAGCCGTCATTTCATAAATGAAGAAACGGATTGTAAAAAAGCAACTGAATACACTATGAACTGTGAGTAAATATGAAACAGTTTTAAGATGCATAAAGAAGCTCAGGACAATCAATTTACTTGACCAGTGCGTTGTTCTTTTCTGCATATCGCTTCCGGTTTATTATAAAAAGCACAAGTAACATGGCCTAATTAAACTAAAATAGGTCTGCCTATGGATTTGTAGATACTATTGCAAGTGTTTATGTGATTTTAAATAAAAGCGTCATGGACCATTGCTATAACGATTCCTGGTTGTTTAGTAAAATTCAAAGACACGCATTTTGATCATCGTGTCATGACAATTTCGCCAAGGTACATGAGCATATTTATAAACTGAAAAGTTTATTTCTACGATTATGCTTAGCTCAAGTGACATGTATATGCAGCTTTTGTAATTAAACTTATTCAGGGATTTCTCTTCATTATATCTGACACATAAATGAATTCACGTGAAATGAATTTAACACGCTGAGAAAACGAAAAATATGTAAACATATGTATATCGACATGTACATATACTTACTCAGTTTAATGCGCTGACTAACATTCAGATTAGGTTACGATAACAAGATATAATTGGAAACTTAAATTCTTCTGATTCCATATGTTATTCCCATAAGTACGAAAATGAAAGTCTCAGTTTATAAATGAGAAATATTTATGAAAGAATGCTTAATGCTTATACTTGTACTTTATCAGTTTGAAAGTCAACCGCCCATACTTTGAAAACTAATCGAAATGAAAAAGATTCAGATTTTAAGCATATTTTACTGAAATAATCATTAGTTAACTAGGTGATTTAGAAACCGTGTATAAGCTTTGTACGTATATTACGTAACAAGAAGCATTGATAGTGTATTAATTTTACTTGATCCCAAGATGAATGGCCTTCTGTTATTAGAGAGTAAGTCTACTAAGATCATCTAGCTTATTCTTCTAAAATGTTCACTTTGGCTGTCACTAAAATATTAGTATCAAGAAATTCATAATTAACAAGTAATTGCTTTTTCAGTATTAAAAATGAAATTATATATACACTTTGTGTTCGCATAATATCATATGCAAGCAATACGATTGATGTTGGTTATTAGTGATACTTCATTGAATATCGGACTAAATAAGGATTGTTCATTATTTCAGGCATTCATATAAACTGAGGAATAAAAGTCATGAATCCAAATCCATCGTATACTACAAATATAACAGCTTTTTTGTTGAGGTTATATTGCAATAGTTTGTTTGATTCATCAACTGAATGCTGTAATTGGGTCAATCAAATTATTTTAAATAAAATTATATTCCATATTTTGTTGATGCGTCACTAGAACGTTTCAAACTTTCACCAAGTGACTGCACCAATCATCAGGAATTTTTGTGGTTTGCTAACTGATGTATTGAAAACTAACGATTTATAAAATAATCATGATGGTAATCTGATACTATAAATGCAAACTCTGTTGTCTGATAAAGAATAAATCTAGTCAATCAACATAAAACCAAAGCTAAGTCGTACATCATATAATATTTGCCGCTTTAATTCGGCCTTAAATAAACGTTTGATGATGTAAATATTTAGGTTTCATGTAAATTTTAATGTTACCGCTATAGCGTCCATAGTGTCACTTGGTGACTGTCCATTATTTACAAGCGTAGCACTGGAAGAAAAATATAGTTTGTGGACGGTCTGATTTAAATCTCTGTCTTCCAGAGCGATTTAAGAAGTCAACTAGCGCTGAAGAAGATGACTGAGTTCAAATCCAGTAACCAATTATGCTAAAGGTGAATGCTCAAAAGTTTACCACTTAGGCCTTTCAATATCGAAAATCATTACAAGTAACTAGGATAAAGCAGACTGAAATCTGAAATTAAAACTACAGCATACTACTCTAGACATATCTGTGAAACCTTAATTATTTGAAATGAAATGAGTCACCCTTTTTACTTGCTTTATCAATTTAACAGAGTTAATACGACATCCATTTCACAATGGTACATGAACATAGTAGTCATTGAAGTTTTTTAGACCTCAATATAAAAAAAACGGTAGAATAAAACAGCTGAGAAAAGTATTTATACGAAGGATAAATAAACTGGACACTACTTAAACTGCAGTTGCTTTTGTATTGACATTAATAAACCGAATCTAATAAAAATTTTGATTAACAGAACCAGAACGTTGTGCTCAGCTGATAAAACTGAGTAAAGGTTTATTAATTAAAAAAAACATTTAAACAGTGGACACCTGTAAAAAATTATTTTGAATAAGGTAAGGAAAATCTTCAGTCCTCCTCATCTATTTTAGGGTAGCTCACGCCTGCTACCCACGGGATTCGAACCCCTGACACTCTTGCCAGATTCAACTCCCACGGCCCTCACCAATTGGCTTTTTGGGCCGCCTGTAGCCCTCCTAGGGTTACTGCCGGTCCCAAGCCCGGATAAAAGAGGAGGGTTGGGCATGGGGCTAGCACCCCCCCCCGTAAAAACCCAAACTTGCTAAAAAACGCAAACCAGATTAAACAAGATAAACCATTTAAACTCTGCCCTGGGAGTGGAAGGATATATGACGCCTCATGATGAAAGCCGAAATTCTTCGAAAGTCATAAGGCCGATGCCACCCCTTCTAACAACCAGAGCAAATATTTTTATAGGTACATGGAATGTTCGAACAATGTGGGAGAGCGGGAAGACAAATCAAATAGCTGCAGAATTGAAGAGATACAACTTGACAATACTCGGAATCAGCGAAACCCATTGGACTCAAGCTGGACAGAAAACATTGGCTTCGGGAGAGACGCTACTATACTCCGGCCACGAAGAGGAAAATGCTCCTCACACCCAAGGAGTTGCTCTGATGCTGTCCAAGGAGGCACGTAATGCACTTGTGGGATGGGAACCACATGGACCCAGGATCATCAAAGCATCTTTCAAAACAATGAAGAAAGGGATTGCAATGAATATTATCCAATGCTATGCACCAACCAACGACGGCAACGACGAAGACAAAGATCAGTTTTACGATAGACTATAATCAATTATAGCAAAGTGTCGAGGAAAGGATCTGACAATCCTGATGGGGGACCTAAACGCCAAAGTCGGAATGGACAACACTGGATATGAAGAAATCATGGGACGACAAGGACTGGGAGACAGAAACGACAATGGTGAAAGACTTGCAAACCTATGTGCCTTCAACAAATTGGTTATAGGTGGTACAATATTCGCCCACAAACGCATACACAAGGCTACATGGGTCTCACCGGATCATACTACTGAGAATCATATCGATCATATATGTATCAATAAAAAATTTAGAAGATCAGTGGAAGATGTAAGAACCAGGAGAGGAGCTGACATAGCTTCAGACCACCACTCGGTGGTTTCTAAAATAAAACTGAAGCTAAAGAAGCAGTGGACAACTGGAGTGGCAGCAGTACAACGGTTCATACAGGCTTTCTCCGAGACACTGACAAACTCAATGAATTCAAAATATCTCTCAACAACAGGTTCCAAGCCTTACGAGATCTGCCGAAAGAAGAAGAAACCACTATGGAGGATAACTGGAAAGAAATCAAATAAGCATTAACGTCAACGTGTCAGGAGGTTCTGGGCCGCAAGAAGCACCATTATAAGGAATGGATCTCCACTGAGACATTGAGCGAAATTCAACAAAGGAGGAACAAGAAGATAGAAATCAACAACAGCCGAACAAGAGCAGAGAAAATCAAGGCTCAAGCCGAATACTCAGAAGCAAGTAAGCAGGTAAAGAAGAGCATTAGGGCCGACAAACGGAAATACATCGAAGGCCTTGCAACGACAGCGGAGAAGGCTGCAAGAGAAGGAAATATGAAACAGCTATACGACACAACGAAGCAACTGGCAGACAAACATGGCAAACCAGAGCGACTTGTCAAGAACAAAGAAGGCAAGACACTCACTGAGATTCAAGAACAAAAGAATAGGTGGGTAGAACACTTTAAGGAACTTTTAAATAGGCCAGCTCCACTAAAACCCACCGGACATCGAAGCAGCACCTACAGATCTCCCGATAGATGTCACTCCACCAACGATGGAAGAAATCAAGATGGCCATCAGACACATCAAAAGTGAAAAAGCAGCAGGACCTGACAATATACCAGCTGAAGCACTCAAGTCAGATATCGACCTAACAGCAAGGATACTCCACGTTTTATTCAAAAAGATCTGGGAAGAAGAACAAATGCCGGCAGACTGAAAAGAAGGATACCTTATCAAGATACCAGAGAAAGGAGATTTGAGCAAATGTGACAACTACAGAGGGATCACGCTACTGTCGATACCAGGGAAAGTCTTTAATAGAGTATTGTTGGACAGAATGAAAGATTCAGTGGATACTCAACTTCGAGATCAACAAGCTGGTTTTCGTAAGGATCGGTCGTGCACGGACCAAATCGCAACACTACGGATCATTGTTGAACAATCAATTGAATGGAACTCGCCTCTGTACATCAACTTCATTGATTATGAGGTGTTTGATAGTGTAGATAGGAGAACAATATGGAAACTTCTTCGACACTACGGCGTACCAGAGAAACTCGTCAACATCATCCGGAACTCTTACAACGGAACACAGTGCAAAATTATGCATGGAGGACAACTGACAAATGCATTTTCAGTGAGGACCGGAGTCAGACAAGGGTGACTTCTCTCGCCTTTTCTTTTCCTCCTGGTGGTTGACTGGATCATAAAGACCTCCACATCTGAGGAGATGCACGGAATTCAATGGACAAGTAGGATGCAACTCGATGATTTGGACTTTGCGGATGATCTAGCTCTCTTAGCACATACACACCAACAGATGCAAGCAAAGACAACCAGTGCAGCAGCAACTTCAGCATCAGTAGGCTTGAACATACATAAGGGTAAGAGCAAGATTCTCAAATACAACACAGGGAGCACCAACTCAATTCAACTTGATGGAGAAACTCTGGAAGAAGTGAATACTTTCACACATCTGGGGAGCATCATCGATGAACAAGGAGGGTCCGATGCAGATGTAAAGACAAGGATTGGCAAGGCAAGGGCAGCATTCCTACAGTTGAAAAACATATGGGACTCAAAACAAATATCAACTAACCTCAAAGTCAGACTCTTCAATTCGAACGTGAAGACAGTCCTGCTGTATGGTGCTGAAACCTGGAGAATTACTGCAAACATCATCAGACGGATACAAGTATTTATAAACAACTGTCTACGAAAGGTATTGAATGTCCGTTGGCCGGAAATCATCAGCAACAGCTTACTATGGAGGAGGACAAATCAACTTCCAGCCGAAGAGGAAATTAGGAAAACACGTTGGAAATTTATAGGACATACATTGCGGAAACCATCAGACTGCATCACGAGACAAGCATTAACATGGAATCCTGTTGGGAAACGGAAAAGCGGAAGGCCAAAGAACACGCTGCGGCGAGGATTGGAAGCAGATATTAAAAGGATGAGCAGCAACTGGAAACAGCTGGAAAGGATTGCTCAGGACAGAGTTAAATGGAGAATTGTGGTGAGCGGCCTATGCTCCTCAGTGAGGAGTAACGGGCATAAGTAAGTAAGTAAGAAAAATCTTAGAACTAAAGCAACTGAATGAGGAGAAAACGACTATCTGCCTAAGACGTTTATATGGAGTGCGTTGAATTTCAGGAAGATTTGATGGAATAATCAGTAAGACACTGAAAGAAATTATTGTTGTCTTCCAACAGATTACCCTGTACATTACAAGATGCTTGTCAAACCATCCCAAGGTAGATGATTGCTCTACAAACTTTACTACAGGTGTATATACAAATTCACATTTACATCTGGTAGCAAGAAGTTGCAAGAAGAAATTGTATTAAATTTTCCAAACTCGTTTCTTAGAATTTATATTTGAACGACAATACAGCCGTTACAATTGCAGTCTTCTGATACCATGTGGACAGAAAACATTATACAAACACTTTAAAAACATTCAAAATTACTAAGATAATAGTAAAATCGGTATTATTACGTTGCACTGAAGCAATCACCATTAAACGTGTTTAGATTTTACTTACATATACCAAAAGACAATATGATAGGGCATTTTTGTCAGGACGAATGAAATAATGGTACATTGTCTCGTTACTCAGTCATTTCGATCTTCACAAATTAACTTAATCCTGGTACACAATTGCACAAAAGTGACTACTTTAACACATATTTTAGTTTTCCTATGTAGTACCATTCTTTCCTAATTTTATTTGATTACGTAATTTCTATTTTATTAACTGTGTATTCACCAATTGACTCTTTAATCTGTCATATGAATGCACACCAAAATTAGCTACATTTATAAGCATATCTCGTATTCTATTCTAGTTATTTTTTTCCAGAACATTCACCTCAACTTCAGTAGATAATGTCAAGCATTCAAATCAATCTTATTCATTGTAATTTTAAACTGTTTGTACTTGATAACACACCTCAAGGGACAATGAATTCGTTCTGTTCCGTAAATCATTTTATTACTGAGTTATTCGAATCCAGTTAATTATATATCTTGAAAAATTATACTTTTGTAAGAATTGTAAATTTGTTTCTTGAAAATTCAGCATTCACGTTCTACAAAGCTCATAAGATTTACTTTGCTACTTAACAACTCGAATCACATAGGTTTATGATATGAATCAGATTATAACCATCTCTGATTCTTTCAATAAACTACAATCGCAGTTTATAAATCTACTAACTTGCCACACACTACGACTTGAAATTATGTTATCACTGCAGTAGGTATTGAAATTAAAGCAGTTATCAGCAAATATGATGTGAATTCATAAAATTCGGCTGAGTAATCTATTTTAAATTGTTAATTACGTAAAATAGAAGCGAAAAAAGAAACTTCAATAATAATAGAACAATGTAACTAATGTCTAATTGTTGTACAAAGAGAATGCTATGCATCAACATTAAATGTATCAGGCATGATGGTTATCTTTTAAATAATCGTAATGCCAGTAAAGTGGATACATGACTTAAATAACTGAAAAGTGTCGATGGCTGGTGAATATAAATTATCGACATACAAATGCGAAGCATTTTTTATGTCAGTCAACATGTATTTCCATTTACTTTATATTCCTTAGTCTGTTTTTAATTGTGACACTAGATGAAAAGATTTATACGGTCTAAAGTGACACATTTTTTCGCTTCTACTCCGGTTATGCTTGTATGTAGCTGGCTTCAATAATTTTTCTGTTCTTGAAATAACATTAAGATGGAGATTAACAAATTTTATTTTATTTATCGGCCAACTCTAAAATGGAAACTCTACATTTTTATTAAACTCTTACAACATGTCAAATTCGGTCAATTTTAATGGTATTTTTCGTGGAAATACACTTCCAGCTTGCAGTTTTCAAGCCCATGGAATCAAGCAGTCTATTGATGACGAAACAAATTCTTCAAAGAATTTTACCACAGAACAAACGTTTACCATATGCATGATGTCATGAAGTAGAAGATATTTAGCTGCGTATGCACAAATATAATACAGAATGTTTTATTCATCAGTAGTGCATGTACTCTGTTTCCATCCTTCACAGAAAATTGTGATATTTTAAACTTACAATTGTATTGATTAGTTCACACGTCTTTTATCTGTGAGATTTTACTTTGCCAATTCCGTTTTCATTAGGATCTTCATTAACATGCCTAATTTATTACAAAACGTAATTACCAGAAAGTGTCAAAATTCTATTCGTGAATTACACTTTTCAACATAAACTTTTGATAATTATATATCTCGAGGCAATCTACTTCACTGTAGGTCCTTTCTTATATAAGAAGTCTATTTGTTTACAATACATATTGTATTATGTTTCCGCCGAAGTCAACTTGATTGTAACAAAATCTACTTATCACATTATCCAGGCAGTTAATTAATAATACTACAATTCTAAATCTCTTTGATTTTTATTTTTCTATTATTTCAAAGCCACAGAATAAATAAATAAGCGTAAAACAATTTTAGTGGATCGACATTTTTATGGAACATTTTAATGCTCATGTTTTTAGTTGACTGCACTTAATAGAGAAACAGAAAAAATACGTACACATTGAGACTTCTAGAAATTTTCTATTTAACGCCGTACCAAAATGTAGGGCAACATAGTTTGATTAAATTCGAATACCCTATGTAAAATTAGTCTGTATTCATTTGTAAGTCTACCCTCTAGCTGAGTTTGTAAGAGTCAAATGTTTTTATTTGATATGTAGAAAATCTAGATAAATTTTATCTTAAAGCTACAATAGTGAACTTAAGAAAAAATACCAAAATTGTTTCAGTCGTGACTACGATAACCAACTGGATAGAACATAAATTTCGCATAACGGCTTTGAAACAGTGAATCTAGATTTCATGCTATTTGTCTGCTACAGTTACCACTTAGTCGTTCGGGTCACAACTGGTCAGCAGAAGAACTGTCAGCTATGATTAATTACTTATTTGTCACCAGTGTCAGGTTTATCTGGTCCTTTATGATGTTGATCGAATTTTACCGATCAGGTTAAAACGTGACTACCAATCTCGATGACTAAACATAGAGAGGGAGCACTATGTTGAGGTAAAATATGGTTTGGAAAATGTAGTTCGCAGTTTGTTAATTTTAATAATTTCCTTTTCACAGAAACAGTCATTTTGTCCTAAAACCATGAAAATAATTCACTTGAAATATATTAATAATTAGGTAACGGTGAGTTAGGTGACAATACCAAAAGTTGAAAAAAAATTCTGCTTAAAAAATACAACTAACGGTTGTGAGTGTTGGACGAGTGCTGGCACGCAGGCTGATGTTCGTTACATTACTTAATATCACGGCAGCCGTTAGATATGCTAGACAAGACTGTTGTCTAGAATTGTTTTTTAAAGAAGAGTGTTTAAAAGAATTTTATTAGCATCTTAAAGTCGCTGAATGCAGATACACAAATACATAATTACGGAGTAATAGTGTACAACCATTCCTCTTTATTTGGATGAAGTCTTTCTTGATTGTGTTTTTATGCGTAGTGTATAGCCTACTTTGCAATATATTGATGTATTATTAATTTTAACCATTTTAGTATGACACCTTATAGTCTTTTACCTGATTACAATACTACTTTCCTGATTGTGTAGTGCATATATTTCTGGTGCCAGTGTTGTACTGAATTTTAACCACTGAACTAGTAATAATAGATGTTGTTACCAAGGCTTGACTTGATAATTTGTAATACACTAAGCAATGGCTTTGGTAATTTACAAAAAGTGTAATAACACCATTATATACTGACAGCCTTTGTAGAATTTGTCTGAAAAAGTACTTTCACTAATTAAAATACCCTATTTCTTTGCAAGTATTTTAATACAGATAACTACCTAAATACCTATTCTTATTGGCTTACAATTATAGAAATATTTCACTTAAAGTATGCAGTCTTTATATGTTGATAAGAGTGCTTATGATAGTTGCTTTTAGTTTTTAGAAAATAGTATAGAAAATAATCGAATGAATAACAAATCAATAGTTGGTTGTGAGCAACTATCATTTTATTTTAACAAAGGTTTCCATCAACTCATATAAATGCTTACAGATGTAACCGTTATTAAATCGATTCTGAGTAATATGCCAATTAAGTTCTATTATTTTTTTCGTGATTTATTGTTTAGTGAAAGTTAAAGTCGCATTTCATCATTAAAAAGTTACACAAATAAGTATTTTTAGCACAGAAACTGGAAGTGTTATCTTTTATGTAGTTCTGTTTCAAAGATTAACAACGATTCTATCTATTTATATATAGTTTAACAAAATAAATAGTAAGTACACATAGAAAACCGTTTTTTTCGAGAATAAGAACTTATCGATGCGTTTTATTAAAATTCTTTATGATTGTTGCTCTATTCAACGATTTAAGAACAAATAATCTTTTTGAATGATTTACATATCCTTGGAATTTCAACTATGGATAATCTTAGACAAGACCCAGTAGGTCTTTATCACTAACAGATGTAGCACTTACAGTAGACATATCTGCATGGCTCCTAAAATGAACTTGCATTTTAATCAAAACCAAGATCTATCCTCTTAGTCACATTGAGTACTTGGCGATGACCAGTTCCCTGTGAACATGAAATCAGATGTTGTTAGTGTACTTGTGTATAAAGTGAAGGGGATAAACGCACAGAAAATTAAGTGTTATGTTGCAGTCAGAATTACCGTTTGAAACAAGTTCCTCAATCCCTGAAGGACCTCACTAGGCAAATCTATGATAGTACTGTGCTAGTTAAAAACAGGTTTCAAAGTTAACTTCGATGGAATCAAAAGCTTCAGAGGAGTTTTGTGCTATATAAACAACATATATGCCAGGGTTAACATCAGTAATTTTAATAGAAAAACGTGGAATACAATTAACAATATCATGATGACATTTGATTAACAAAATATCAACGCAAAACCCATTTTGTTCTTACAACTAGTAACGCCATTGCCAACAACAGCACATATTTAGTCAGTTATTGTATTCATACTATCGCCAAATACTTGATTTAACTTTGCTGCATGTTGTCTGACAACTACCAACAATGTTGTCATCATTTATATGCATCTTTATTTTAATGAAAGCTTAATACATCCACAGGCAGACGTAGGCTTGAAATGATGTATTACCTATATAATGAATACATCTATTCATAAAATAAATTTCGTTTACATTAAATATCCACTAAAATAACTAATCAAACATAATTAGACAAATGTTTGATCTCTGACGTTATTTATCTTTGGTAATTCTGGCTCGAATCATTTTTCTGAGGCTCGGATCACATTTCTGGAAAAAACGTTACTTAAATTTCAGTGGCTGAGTTTATTTTCACTAAAACAATTTATAAATAATGCACGGATGGAACTTTGTTAGTCTATACTGTCTATTCTGCCGAGATGTCAAACCACTACATGTCATTATAATACGGATAAAGTGGAAATCGATTACCCGTCACAAGCAAAATTGTCAAATTATTTGAAATCTGAAGTTGTGTATTTTCTGATCTTGTTTCATTGTTCTGAACAACTATAGGATTATGGGTTCGAAATTATTACATTATCTTAATGAATTCTGTAGAAATTTGCAGCTGCACAGTGAAACGGTGCGGAACAAAAACGAATTCATAAATTACTCATTAAATAATAACTATTAGTCATTGATGACGCAACCTGTTTATCAAGTAAGGATCCACCCCCTCCTGTTTAAATCACACTATACTTGAAAGCAAGTAATAATATTTCGTAACGCAGACTTCAGGTCCCACAGCGGACGCTTAACCATATGATACTAATGTACGAAACTTGATTTAACGTCTGTTTCCACAAACCGCTACAATTTACTTATAATAATTAGCTTACTGGTAATTAACTCCATGATGTTTCTGAAATTCTGGTGAGATGTCGTGGAGAGTGGAGTTCAGACATGGTGGGAGTAAAATAGTTATCACCAATGGCATTGACCGATCTTCGCTCTATAACACAAATTGATGAAAGTGAAGACGTTACCATTGGACGTTAAGCTGGTGTTGGGGTTAATTAAGCTTTTGCTTCTTGGTATGTAACAGACACCAATTTTTAGCAAATACAAACAACTAAACTTAATATGTCTCCGTAAAACCACTTCGATTCAATTGTTTTTAATTTAATAATCCAGATTTATACATTTCTGTTAGTAGCTGAACTCTATTCAGCCATATCAAATGAGCATTATTGTGTAAGCAGTATATACTAGAACTTGTAGCACATGCCCAATGAACTAATTCATTTGTATGTATGAAACAAGATATAGAAATTGCGAATCCATAGAGATATAATTGTGCAGCACAAGACACATACTTTAGTGTTTATTTCAATGATGGTGTAATTGTTCATTATGGTCTACATAAATATGAGTCTACTGTTACATTACAAAAATTCTTTCATAACCATCATTATTAGAAAGTCAAAAATCTGTATGTCCCGTTATAAAAGCCGCTAACACTGGCAGCGAACAATAATCACCAACCATCTAAATTAGTTTTATTTCAACAAACATCTAGTCTCATTAAGTTGTTACTCAACGAATTCGGTCTGTAGATTTGAATGTTCCATGTTAACTTGCATTGGTCAACAATTCGATATGATAACTGACAGGCAAATTAAATGTAAACTCTTAATTACACATTATCATAACTATGCGCTGATTTGAGAATTCATGAAAATTATTTAAAAAATTGTGATAATCTATTCATTTTTCCTAGTAATTTAGTGTTCCATCTGCCTCTCTAACCTTATTGAAATTTATAGCTGTAACTAACAAAAAGGATGATATGTAATTAGGATAAGTTTGTATTGGATGATAGATATTTATTCGTGTTATGGAAACAATTAAACTAATGCATTCTTGAATTAATTTTTCTCTTGTCGTATAGTTAGAAATTTCGACGTAGTGGGCTTTCTGTTTGATTTAGGTTTTGTATTCAATTTACGAACTTATCATCCATAAGTTGGCATCACCGTCTACTAGACTACAACACTCAGGTGTTATTTCCTATTATATTTACAACACCTAAATAAATAAGTATATATCTAAATTTCTTTAAAACACTGGTAATGTAGTATATTCTATATGTCACTAATAACCCACAATAAGTTTACCATTGTAATACTTGTCCTATTCACTTTATGATAATAAACAAAATCACATGCTGTACATGCAACTGTGTTTGGTAAATCGTCGTTTTGCAAGGTTACTTACTACAGTGTTGTCTAAATAATACATTCCCACCAGGATATTGTTGCTATCGATATCATCTAAATTACTATGGACAAAACCCATTTAGCTTTCAGTGTGATCTTATGATCACACTATAAAATAATCAGAACTAAGTATATTTTTCACTTGATCGATCCTTTTAAAATCGATTATGTATTGCTGAATCGTCATTCGCTGTCGAGTGAGTTGTATACAATAATCCTTTCAGATACTGCTCTGTGAACGAATGAAGCTCTTTGATACTTGTATTTAGACACTTGTGGGATATCTTTCCACAAATATATTCACAATATCTAAAAAATATTTCTTGCTTGCCTTACAGATGTCCTTCAGTGATTTATAAAATGCAGTAAACAGATACTCAAAACCACTAAGAATTACGTCACTTTACGATAGTCCATTTAACTTTTTGCTGAATTCAAAAATTCAAAAACAAGGCTATATATTAGTTAAGCGATATTTTGTCTTTATCAGAATTATAACTATACGTCAACAATAGCTTACAGATCTTACTAAAGAACGTAAATCACGCCAGTAGCTTAAAAAACTTTCTATTGTTACTATTTATTTAAATCTATTTTAAGCTACAATAATCTATGAGCTTCAGACCTAGCGTGTTATATGACTAAAACAATGATAATTTTTCCTGTCATTACTAAATAAGCTATTACTCTCAAATTTAGCATTTTCTTGTCATACTTGTTTAAATGTTTTTAATGTATGTTGTTGACAGGATGTCTGTTTATATGTGTTAACCCAGTGAAAGTGTAAGTGGTGAGAAGTTATGGAAAATATACATCCACATAGTTGTTTCTACACTTTAACAAAAAGTGTCAAACGTTGAATAGTTCCCTTACTGATATATGAAACATTTTGAAAAAGATAAATGCTATCAGTTTGTAAATTGCATTTTTGAAAAAATACTCAGTCCGTGTCACCAGGGAGATCAATGGATGTCGTTTTGTATAGCTGGAAGCAACTAATCTTTCACAACCACTGCAAACATCAAGAAGTTTTTCCTATGCATGATAAATAGCTCAATGTATTATCCAAAGCAGCATCATTAGATCTGAAACCCTATATCTTATTGTTTTAATTGCATGTACTATTTGGGATTAACTTACGATGAATTATGTAGTTGCTAATAAATACAGAAATCTAAACTCATACAACATAATGAGAAGGAAGTAGAATTATGAAGATTATAGACAACCTTCTGATATTTTTGTTTTGGAATGTAAGTAGGATTAAAAACTATTATTTATTAAGCACATACAACAGATTCTAGCACATAGATGGGTCATTTGGATCCTTTTAGCCTTTGTATGCTAATCGTACTTATTTTAACTGTAAACTCAAAGTAAAACATGTTCTAAAAACACACAGTCTGATAATAATTAGCATTGTAACAGACTGAAAGAACATAGAATTGGAGCACTAACAGCATATGGCTACGATTTCTCCCGTGTGCAATAAACTAGAAGAGAGATTAATCATCTCGCTCTAGAAAAAAGCGTTATTTTATGAATATTCATTATTTACCAAACTATTGGCCAAACTCTCACTCCATTTATTCGATTATAAACACAGACAAATGTTTGTAGTGTTAAATATAAAATAAAATTCTGTCACCCACAACTTTAAAAGACTTGTACTCAGTTCATAGAAAGATGGGAGTTTGACCATTAAAGGTCACATATGAATAAGCACACTGGTTAATATCATTCAATGCCATAGTCCAAAACAATGAAGTTTGGAAACTAAGATTCATGCTGATAATCGTTACATGTCTTGAATAAAAAAATATTCATATTCCTTGTTCTTGTTTTCAAAACCAATGTTAATCATTTAATCTGCAAAGTGTTTTCTGGATAGCTCTCAAGTAGTTTGGTATGAGCAAGTATGAAGTAACCTCAATCTACCTTCGAGCATTTAATCTCTTATTTAATCTAGAGAAAGGAAAAAAAGTTATTTATGTCACACTATCCATTTAACTGACGAAAACATGACTCCTCTTGTTTTTATTTATTTGCCGATTATTTTTGTCGATTAGATTTTATCCAAACAATAATATGAATACGTGTTTTCGTAAGTGGTCTTTTTTCTGCTTTCCTCATAACGGAATTGGTTGATTTCTTCTGCTTTAGTTGGATTGCCAGATTTTTGTTGTCCACCCACAACTTGAAGTTTTAGTTACATACATCTAATAATAATTACGTGACAACGTTCAGTGTATGCTATAATAGTCACTGAAATGAGCATCCATTTATTGATTTCAGTTTTATTTCTCTGTGTATTCTATCTTACAAAAGTTAGTCTGCTTTGGCCTATAAATTACTTAAGAAAAAGAGAAGACATTACCACATAAAACGAATTAATTTTATACCTGTCTGATGGCTGGTGATGAATACCAAGACATTACTACTGGTACGATAAAACATATTCCTAGATAATTAATAATATTTTACTGTAATCGAATTGGGGCTAGGAAAACGACAGAAACACAATCTGCACTGATCATTATTTCAATACTATATTGGTAAAATCGTTTATTGAAGCCTGGTGTCATTACTAACAATATTTGCGTTGCAAAAAATAAGTTGAGAATAACGGCTGCACCTCCAAAACAATTTCCGGAAGATTATTTCATGCACTTTGTTACCATATTTTTTAAACATTTTGTCATTATTGCTTCCACGGTCTTTTCATTCTACGCTCTTATTCGAACCACAAGTTGTTACTGTACTGTTTTCGGCTTACGAATTACAATTATAAGCATAACTGATATTCAGAAGTCCTTTCTATTAGTCCGCATGTATTTTGTTGACATTATTTTGACTGGACCGTTCTTTGGTCTCTATATGTCTATGTATATTTAGATGACTATGTGAAATATATCTGCACAGAATTCTGGGCTTCATGGCTCAACCTAAAAATGTTCTATCTTTTACAGCTCGAGACTAGTCACAACAAGGCAGGTTAAAAGGATGTTAGGAAAACTCTTTCATCATTGAAGATCGTATTATATCTCGACTATCATTGGAGGTTTTAAGTTATTGGTCTGCGAAGATTCGGCATCATAAGTGATCAATAATTGGTTTAGTAATTTGCATCTCATATCTAGAAATAAAAAAACACTACAGTTTAGTTAAGCCGACATGGTTTTTGAAAAACAATCATTACCAGGCTGAAGGCTTAGAAATTCATATGTATGATAAAAACCACGTTTTATAGATAGCTTGTAGTCAACTACTGTAAAATATTAACCTGCATTATATGCTTCACCATAGTGGTGTTCAGTAATTGGAGTTATAAATTTCTGTAAGATATTCGGTTCTGGAAACATAGTTAAATTAAAACAGATCTTTTTAATGAATAACAATGCACTGCATCTTTAAATTCACTAGTTACTTACTACCTCTTCGGCTGTAGTAAACAGACACTCTGTACTTTACATAATAATGACTAGATATCCATAAATATATAAGGAATTTTCAACTTGGGAACTTACTAAGATGTGTAAGTTACAACCATCTACATCAGCCAGGCAGGATGGAATCAAGAACCTAATAACAAGGTTGGAATGGTAATAGTAATGAAGAATTAGACAAAACTGATTCACCATGCAAATTAAGCCATTCAATCTCTAATTATTACACTCAGTTATCATCTAGCTTCAATGCAAACAATATAGAAAATATAATCGCAAATATATTGTTTAGTTAATTAACACTGAATTGCTTTAAGATGCTAATTTATACAGGTAAAATTGAAATGTACGTCTTATAATACAGAAATCTAGAATCTAACTTGCCAAATAATTAATTGAGTGAATGTTTAGTATTCTAAAACGCTGATAATCTAATTGTGTTCTAAATAGGTACACACACAACAAGAGATTTTTGTCGGCTTCAGGACAATACAACAAGCAAATCAGAACATGTATAGATATAGAAAACGTGTTAGCTATCTCTTAAGAATATTTCTTTACAAGATATATTATGAATAACAACTATTAGTGACATTCACCAATTTTCATTTCGTTACCTGAAAAAGTTCATCTGCTGTTAAAATTTTACCTACTTCGTCAGTCAAAATAAGAGACTGAGCAAGTGGCCATCGCTAATTATATATTTATGTAATACCCACATAACCAATTATCATAGTCAGTAGAAGAAAATAATTTACAAAACTGCAGCAAAACTTTTGAAGGATAAGACCAAACATGAACACATTACCCTTTCAAACTTCCTAATCCTATTATGTTAGACTGACATTACACTATCCTTAAAACGTAATTATAATTTAGACTAAAGACATTACTTTTGTCAGTAGATAAATTAAACCGCATCCTTAGTTAGTGCTAGGCTGAATGTGATTACTTCCTTTATATGTTTGGGTGATGGTACATATTAGTACAAGCGAAGAATATATTTTGTAATACAAATATTCCAATTGATTTTAGTAAAGTGTTTTGTATATTTCCAGGTTAAGTGAAAAAAGGCCGTTATAATCTTGGCTGTGGGAGACTGTTGGTTTAAAATCCCATAAAGAGAACATCCTATAAAGATAAATAACAAACAAGTCAATAAATACTCCGCGTCATCTTGACAAAACTATGTTAATTGACATTCACTAACGAACGTTTTGAAGGACAGTTAAAGATTAACTCATAAAATGAGTTTGTCATTAATATTTGTTTCATTTTGTGGTTGTAACATTAATAAACAGAATTAATAACAAAAATTTCACCATGTTTAGTCTAATACTTTCGTCGAGTAAATCATCGACAGTCGTGCACTGTAAATAGTCAACTACACTTGCAAACTAAAATATTTTTGACATATTCAAGGATTTATGTGGTGACCGCAAACCTTTGTTTCTACCACAGTCACACAATCTGTGAATTGCGTGTCAGTTATTAACCCATAGTTAGTGATATTCATTGAGAGAATTCAAATGATGTTAATAGGGAAAGTTTAGTTTTGCAAGCTTTTGCTCAAAACTTCCGTTTGATTCATTAGGGGAGGAAGGGATATATTACAAAATGTGAACAGCTACTAGCATCCTTCTACTTCCCAGATAGTTTGTATCCCCAATATTTATCACCTGTACTTCAGTTGGAATCGATTTAATGAAACCTATCTTTCTATCAGATAGTTCTTAGCTGAAAAATTAGCACACAACACATTCCATGTTTTCTCCCTAAATATTAGTCCCTGAATTAGGGCATCTCTTACTACCTTGGACAATAATAACCAGGGGCTGTAAATTTGTATTTATCAAAGGATTTAAATGAATCAACAGTGAAATGAAAACCAATGAATAAGTGTGTAAATAATCTAGTACACTGACGTTTTATCTGTGCTATTCTAAGGTCAGTAGTAGTGAACAAATAAAACTAAGCACTTTCACACAGTTTATATTTTCCGGTGATTTGCATCACTCATGAAAGACATACAAGTGAATACTTCTAAATATCAGTAAGTGATGAGAGCGAAAAAAACGAAAATTTTCTATTTTTACTATTTTAATGAAAGTGCATACTATAATACAAAAGCGTAGTTCAATTAAGTACTAACATTTGGCAGGGTTTAAATGGTTTAGTTTGTTTATTCTGGTTAGCGTTATTTTTAGCAAGCTTGTGTTTTACGGGATGGGAATGCTAGCCCCATGCTCAACCCTTCCCCCTTTAGTAGGGCTTGGGACCGGCAATAGCCCTAGAAAAGCTACAAGCGGAGTTTACAGAAAAATCGGTCGTGCACAGATCAAAACGCAACATTACTGATCATCGTTGAACAATCAATTGAGTGGAACTTGTCACTGTATATCAACTACATTGACTATGAGAAGGGGTTTGATAGTGTAAACAAGAGAACAATATGGAAACTTCTTCGACACTACGGCGTACCAGAGAAACTCGTCAACATCATCCGGAACTCTTACGACGGAACACAGTGCAAAATTGTGCATGGAGGACAACTGACAAATGCATTTTCAGTGAGGACCGGAGTCAGACAAGGGTGACTTCTCTCGCCTTTTCTTTTCCTCCTGGTGGTTGACTGGATCATAAAGACCTCCACATCTGAGGAGATGCACGGAATTCAATGGACAAGTAGGATGCAACTCGATGATTTGGACTTTGCGGATGATCTAGCTCTCTTAGCACATACACACCAACAGATGCAAGCAAAGACAACCAGTGCAGCAGCAACTTCAGCATCAGTAGGCTTGAACATACATAAGGGTAAGAGCAAGATTCTCAAATACAACACAGGGAGCGCCAACTCAATTCAACTTGATGGAGAAACTCTGGAAGAAGTGAATACTTTCACACATCTGGGGAGCATCATCGATGAACAAGGAGGGTCCGATGCAGATGTAAAGACAAGGATTGGCAAGGCAAGGGCAGCATTCCTACAGTTGAAAAACATATGGGACTCAAAACAAATATCAACTAACCTCAAAGTCAGACTCTTCAATTCGAACGTGAAGACAGTCCTGCTGTATGGTGCTGAAACCTGGAGAATTACTGCAAACATCATCAGACGGATACAAGTATTTATAAACAACTGTCTACGAAAGGTATTGAATGTCCGTTGGCCGGAAATCATCAGCAACAGCTTACTATGGAGGAGGACAAATCAACTTCCAGCCGAAGAGGAAATTAGGAAAAGACGTTGGAAATTTATAGGACATACATTGCGGAAACCATCAGACTGCATCACGAGACAAGCATTAACATGGAATCCTGTTGGGAAACGGAAAAGCGGAAGGCCAAAGAACACGCTGAGGCGAGGATTGGAAGCAGATATTAAAAGGATGAACAGCAACTGGAAACAGCTGGAAAGGATTGTTCAGGATAGAGTTCAATTGAGAATACTGATAAGCTATCTGTGCTCCTCTGTGAGGAGTAACGGGCGTAATTAAGCAGTAAGTAACTATGATTTGGGCTTTACAGTACTGACCATCAAAAATATAATAAAAAATAAATACTTTCGACTGCATCTTGAGGAATATTATTGAAATAAAAGGACCAATAAGCGTTGTTTTGTAGAGTTATTATAATAAATTCGTAGGTTCCTATTAGTTATAAACAATTTCTAAACCGGAGCCACATTATATATATATATATATATATATATATATATATATATATACTACATATCATAACATCCATATCATACTTGTACAGTAAATTACACTTTGTAAGAATGAAAAGCTTTAGATTCTTTCTAGTATCTAAACAGAAGGAATCATGTGAAATAATTCACTGTGATCATGGTAACGATGTCCAAATTATTAATTGTTGTGAATCACAATAAATCAATTATATTTTAATGCAAAATAATAGAGACATTCAGTGAAACATAAAGTAGATTCGAAGCAATTTAAAAATTCTACATGTATGGTTGCAATTTCTTTACTCCACCAGTATACTTTTATACAATATGTTGTAAAAGTTACTTCTTGAAATTACTGTCATTAAGTAGAATTACGTCGGGTATACGCTTTCTGACATTAGATTTCTTCAAGTGTATGTCATTCAAAACTGACACTACAGATCAGTCGAAATATTTGGAACATATTTTAGACCAAACGAATTACAAGGCTGATAAAAATAGTGAAATTTGTCGACTTGAATGAGATTACTTAAATAAAAATCTGACTCGTCTTCAGAAATTTCTTCAAACGTCAATTGTACACTTTCACACATAAGCTAAAATCAGCCTGAACATTTATAAAGGATATGAATATGACGGTAGTAGTCATCATCTGAACAGTATTAAAGATTTAAATACAAGGAAGCGAATAACTAATCGAAGTCAGTAGTGTGAAAAAAATAGAGTTCTAGCAAAAGAATCTAACAAAATCATGAATTGGGAAATTAGTATAAAATGCCTAAAACTAGATAGGATAAAGCATCTGTCCCATGACTACAGTATATTTCTATAGAGGTATGAAGAAATTACGGAGATATCCAGGTTGATGAAGTGTAAACTATTGATGAAAGTATTTAAACAAAAACTTATGAACAACGAGATTTAGTTGTAAAACAAATGACATATCCGAAAAGAAAATGGATACTCTCAGAAATGCACATCAAGATAAATCAAAATAATAAATTATTAGCTTTCTTCTTATAGTACATAAATATAAGAAAACTAAATCCATAGCGAAAATAATTCAACTTCATTTATTTTTTTCATAATGTATTCAATGGGAGTAAATTTATACAAGTCCAACGATAAAATACGCACATCACATCTACACATTAATGTAATTTTCTTAATCACCTTGAAATCACTACAAAGACTTCAAGAGCAATGACTAAAAAGTGCTCACGGGTTTCATGTAAATTCAATGCACTTATACCGTAGTTACAATAATAAGTAAGTATATAAGTAGTCGCATGTTTATCAAGAACAAAGGCGCTTGAACGGATAATATTCTTTTCGACAAATGCTCATCAAGTTGTACATTTATTAGTTTAAAATTAGTAGTCACAAAAATAGCCAGTTCTGAGGCAGATACAACATCATTTAGATATCAAGGATAGTTGGATATACATTTTTCCTCTATTCGGGCTATCTATAAAATACGAATGTTAATGCTGAACTAATCATCATCATGTAACTTGTGAAATGAAAACAACAATAAATAATCATCGTATGATACGACGATTTAATTTAACTAAAGCATATTTATCTTTCCCTCGTTGGGTGCATTTTTATAGTTGAAATCTACCCTATCCAAATACTACTACTTCACAAATATACATATTTATTATTATTATTATTATTATTATTATTATTAATCAAGGTACACAGAATAAATTTAAATATCACTCAATCTTCTCTCCTAGTTTTATTGACTTGACAACATTTGAAGACCGAATAAATGAACTGAATACAGTGCTTTCTATTATTGTTATTGTTATTATTTGGTGGATTTTGATTATCACTCACTCCATTTTGTAATCTCTTACCTACTCGGTTACATTTTAAGTAGGATTCAGCTTTTGTCTAATCGTATTTTGCCACTCCTCCATCTCCTATGTCACCCATATACAGAGATACCTATATATATTGGATTAATAATCCTGTTGTTTATTTCAATTGTCGTTTACGTTTCACAAGTTACATGATGATGACTATTTCAACATTAACATTCGTATTTTACAAATAATCTGAAGAGATAAAATTTATATCCAAATTAGCCTTGGTATCTAAATTATGTTGTATCTGCCTCAGAACTGGCTATGTTTGTCACTAATAATTTTAAACTAATAAATGTAGAATATGATGAGCATTTATCAAAAAGAATACAAGTATTCATTAAAAGTAGTAGTAGCATTTTATGAAATGGAATAGTTGCACAAAGGCACACTTTAAGCAGTTGAATCGGTAGATGAGACTGTTTTCAAGTAAATGATAGATTTTTAATCGAGTGTTTCTATTCATGAATCTTTATTGATGAAGATGAATTTATTCAATACAATTTATTCATTTATGAGTAAATTTTCTTAAATTTGAGGACGGGTTTCATTATAAACAGATACAAAATGGGTTGTCGTGTTATCTGATTAATAGATATGCTGTACCAATAAAAACCAACAGGCATCAACTCAACGCATTTCTAGCACTGTGTTTGCTGCAAGACCCATAAACTTTTTATAGGAGCCTGGCTATAATTTAAATCTGATTTCACTAATTGGAGTGGGTTAAACAATCAATAAAAACGAGCTAGCACTCCACAACACTTTGTTTTAGTATGCAGTTTCACAAATATGCACTTCCACAGTCGCGATACAGAATTGAATTCGGAGCTTATGGGCATTGCGACGAACACCTAACTGTTAAACAGTAGAGTTAGACATTACCAAACAGTTAAAGTTTTCTTGCTTCAGTCAGTTCTGATTATTTTTTTCGTGAACTTATCAAATGTCGTCAGTTAGTAACTATCTCATAATCTACAGAAATGAACACCACACACCATGTTTTCTCACAATAACTCCAACAAGTACTTCCTGAAGTTGCTGACACTGATTGTTAGCGGTTGTTATGAGGACTGCGCATAACCTTTTGTAATCAATTTTCAGAATCTCATCGTAATGAGTGGTGAGCAATTAATTACAGATGTACATACACAGATAGTGCCGTGTCTTATACAAACTATTAAGAGAAAGGTATTAACTACGCTAAGTGACTAGTCCATGTATAGCACTCTTGTATAAAGTGTATATTCTATAGTTACTTGTAATAATGTGTAAAATGATTTAACCAATGACTAATGACTTGAAATCAACAAAATTTAGTTCGTAGGAAAGTGGTAAAACGTTCCTTGCTTGTATACTCAGAGGGAAAATGAACAAATGCAAAAATAAAACATTAGATGCATCATGCACAGCAACTTTAACGAATTATATATGATGTGCTTAGACTTGCTCATCCCAGAAAATATGGATGATATCACAGGCTAGCTTAAATCTTACCTTATAATAATTAATATAATGTGTGAAATAAGTTTGATTTGAAGTTTTGCGATACGAATTTGACTAGATGACCAATGAATTTACGATTAACTGTAATGCACTGCTCACTTTGCTTAACTGACACCTCATTGTTTGACATGTATCAAAATTACCTCTGGGATATTATCAGGAAATAAGTTAATAAGAGAGAATATTTTAATTTAATGGCATCAACAACAAAATCCACTTTTATGATTTCCGTTTAGAAAGTATCACATACAAATCATATATGTGAAACGTGTTGACCATTCATTCCACCATGTAACGAACTATGATTAATTATTTCAGACGTTAACAGAAAATGAAGGGGGGGGGTGACGTAGATTAGCATATATAATGTCAAGTGCAAATAATAAAGACGAGTTAATGAATAATTGGTCTTTACACATTAAAGTAATCTGGTTGTAAATGTGAATGACTTTATAAATAAAGCTATGCAATTGAATATCTTATGCCAAACTCCACGTTTATTCTGTTTAATGATCATACAATAAAGGCAAATGCTTTTACTTGATGGCGGCAACATAAGTAAACTTATGAATACATTTGTAACGCAGTGATCATAAGCAACATCAGAAAGATATCAGAGATTTCTGGAACAATCAGTTTGCTTTAGAAGCAGATATTTACTATAACTTACTGTGACTGTTTAGCGACAGTTTACGTCAGACTGTGTAACATTTGGATTCGGAAGATAAAAAGATCATATAAATAGGACAAAGTTACCGTGAACTATATAAATCAACCAGAATCGATATTTCACAAATGCTTTTATTGTGCAACAGTACAACACGTATAAACATTATCGAAATAACGTGTTGTGTATTTCGAGAATTAGTGATAGGTGGTCTCTGTAATTTATATAGTTAATTGGAAAATCAGATAATTTCACTTATCAGGGGCTTTTGAAACGTTACCCAATTGCTACATTCATTATTTAATTATTACTCACTATATAGTCTACGAATAAAGATTATCTGCACTTGTGTAAGATCCTTTGAACAATGTTATCATCAAATACTTAAATTATTTTAGCACACCACTTCAGCATTAATTCGCTGTTTGTTGCGACAAGTGAAATGTCAAAAATCATGTTTATCATATTGAAAATTATTTCATATGAAGGGAGCTAGGCATAGTTTTATAACAATACCGATTTCAAAGCAACTCAGAAAATTTACCTCACAATATTTAAACAAATTTGAAAATTCATAGTATACAGTAGCTATGAATTATTTAGTGATTTGTCATAAGATTTTAACAGAGAAACTGGTGATCACGCATTTGGTTCACTATAAATGTTGTAAAAGCAAAAGTCAAGATAGGATACACTGAAAGTGATCTTGTTATTTATGTTGATGATTAACAAATTACTGTTTTAACCGTACTTTAAATAAAGTATTTACGAATGAGGTAAAATAATAAGTAGGTATCTAAGTTACGTTACACATGTGTATTTACATTAGGTAGTTTTCATCCTAACCTATACGGCGAAATATTTACCATTAATTTAAGACATCAATACAAACGGAGGTACAAACTACTACGGCTAATTTTACATTGATTTAGGTCATCTACATGAGTGTAAAATATTACTACTAACGGAGGACAAATATTTGGTAAGTGCTCACTGACTATATTTTCATTAAATTCACTAATAATTCCGTTAGAACAAAAACGATTTAAAATGGTTATCTGAACTAAGTCGGTATGCATCTGATATAAACAATCATTTCAAAAACCCGGTCACTGAAACGCTTTAAGAAGCAACAGCCAGACCAGTAAAAAAAATTAACTGTCATATGATTCAGTTTCATTCTGGTAATACATGTACTAACCCATAAACGGACATAAAATAAATCGACATGATATTATACACGAATGTTGCTAGGACTATTAGCTGTGGTGAAAATATATTTGTATTTTGTCCGTCAATGGTCGGAAAACATTTCCATCATCAAATTAACTTCTACGCAGATCATTATCATCGTTCTGCAATTCATCATTCTTTGTATTGTGTTACAAATTTCGGAATTCTGGATAAGTATAGTTGCCACACATTACAAATAGAATGTTAGGACGTCTAGCTGACGTGACCTAAATGCATAACCTACATTCTATATTCCACTTCCTGTTTCATGCTAAAAAGTTCTAAAAAATAAATTATTTAAAACTTATTGAGTTGAAATTTTGAAGAATGTATTGTTATTCGAGTAATAATTTGCTTGATTTTTGTAGTGCATTTATATTTACAGGTGAATATTTTACTTCTGTTTAAAAATTTCATAGCTGTCTCTGGATAAGCAATCATATCTCAAAGAAATTTATGTACTGATCAACATAGACTTTAACTGTAGTAGTCATAGGTTTGCTTACGTCTCATTCAGTAGGATGACGGACTGCTTTTAGAGTCATTATCGGCCTTAATGACAGTTCTTCATGTGGTTGCGATCTAACGAAAATACGTCACACACCATTCAGGTTACAAAATGAAAGTTGTAACTATAATAATTCTGGCTATTTATGACGTACTAATTTGTTGTAACAAAATTAAACTTCTCATTTCCGTATTTCTGTAGTTGTTAGTAATGCACTCATACATTTCGTGATTTCCAGTATAAAGAATGTATACATGTCGACTGATATGGTTTTATGCGCAAACATCTGTGATAGCTAGCTCATTGTGCGTATAAAAGAAACAATAATATTCTCAACTTTGTTACTGGAATTTCTTTTATTCTGAGGCGAAATATATACATACTTTAAAAAATATTTCAACCTCCTTCTGTTCTAAATTCATCAAAATGTTCACTGCAATTAAAAAACCTTATCGCAAAGTCATCGGAAAGCATGTCATAGTTTTAGTAAAGATGTTATTCGAAGCTAAAATCCTATAGCAGTTTTATTTAAGAATAACCCTATCGGTTTGACGGTATACGCAAAAGACAAAGTTAGCTTACTTAAGTAATTCACACTTTTAAAGGTCGTTTTATGTACAAAGTTCTTAATTGAAGCAATAACTAAAATAACCAAAGCCTCGAACAGATGATATTAGCATAATAAGTGTATCAGTATACTCCAAAATACAGAGTATAATTCTCGGAAAAAACGTTTGTACCATAAAATATTTGACATTAGAAAACTAACTACTAACCTTCCATTATTTGAAATGTTCATGTGAATCAGTTCGACTAATGTTCGTAATTCAATGATTTAAGACGTCTGACACTTGAATACCAAATATTTTGACAATCCTTTTAATATCTGTGTCCAAAAATATTCACAGATGAAGTTAACTAAGTACGAAAATTTCATTCAATGGTACTAACGCAACATTTAGAATAGGATATTTTGTCATACTAATAATTACGAAACAACGTAGTGATAGAACAATCTGACATTAACATTTCCGAATCATATTGATAGTATATTTCAACAGTGCAATGTTGCTTTAATTATTTTCTAACGTGCAGTGAGTTTTTAATTATCAGTAAAAATCAAACATTACTTTCTACGTTAACATAATTGCTGGTATAAAAAGTTTCATTTATTATAAAATTATATAAGGCCTTAAGTAAAGGTTTTCCATAAATGCATAATATTAGGTTAAAAATTCATTCGGTTCTCCATCACTAATGTTAGATACGTGAATGCCAATTGTATGTTTATAAAAGATTCCCAATTTGTTTAAGTACCAAAAGTTGCGAACTCATTCGAATACTAATCACCTAAACATTTTGTTTCGAAATTTAAAATTTTAGTCAGTTTTTAACAAGGAACCAAATCTTTAGAACAAATCCTAACAGCTATTCTTACTTAATGATCATTTACTTATTTATTAAAACCGGTTTTGCGTCTGAATACCTGTTGTTGAACTACTTCTCTTCATAATCAGAACTCACAAAACGGCAAATTTTTTGTGCAGCCAGATCGATTAACAACTTGGTGTTTCTATGAATAGCTTGTTGTTGTGTCTTGTCTGTAACTGATTTATTTTGCATTTGCTTGATGCTTTTGTGATGCCTTAAAGCATTTAACATCCTCAGTTTTATTTAAAATCTGTTGAAATTTTAACAAATTAGAATGGAAAAATGTAACAGGCCGGTAGATAATATAGAAAGCTGGATAAGATGCAAAGTGTAGTTCATAAGTATTATCATTTAGTCTTTCACACTAATGCGTTGAGTTAGGTTTGTGTTTATTGGTATTTATCTTGTTATCTGTATTCGTCATAGACTGAACATGGTTGGGTACCACTGAAGGTTATGGAATAAAGACTTTCTTATAAATATTCGAAGTTCAAGTCAACAGAATGAGAACTGGATAGGAAAAAAATACTTGAATTCTGACGGAAAACCAAATAAGTGGTCTACGTATAAAAAACTGACAAAATCAGGGAATAAATACTACGAAATAACATTAAAATTTATAAGATATAAAATTAGTTAATGTTGGCCTTGTCAACGTCGTCAAACCTATACAATTATAAGTTACTATAGTGTCACGAATGCTAACAATCATCAAATTCCTAAACTAACTTTATTTAGTTCTCAACGCTTCTTACTGATTCTAGTACAACGACACCACCTACTGATCTACAGAGCAGTTGGTTACTAGATCTGTGTGGCAGGTATCTGGAATAATTTTCCTGACACTATTTTCCAACCGAAACTACTGATGTAAAGATGGTGTAATTGTGGTGTATTGATAATTACAATGTTGTCAACGCTCATTATACCGACATTACAAATATACGTACATTATTTTATGGATTGTGCAATAATTCTCCCAGTCAGTTATAGTAAACGACTGCTGTTTCCTCGTGATTATTTTTCAGTATATGCGTATAGAGATTCAAATTCAAATAGAGCAGAATCATCAGTTTTATGCTGTCAAATAATCTGGTAAATAAGGTAGTAGACAAAGGTGTCAGTTCAGTTGGAACAGAGGTAGGAGTAAGTTATAGTGCAGTGGCTAAGCAAACAGTCACTTTAAATTCATCTGACCAAACATATGTACTCTTCGTTTGGTTTATGTGCCTTCCGCCTATTACTGAAAAATACATATGTATGACTTTATCTAAGTGTATGATCTAAGTTTACTACGGAAGCAAATGTAAGTATGCCTTAAGTAACTAGTATACTCAACAGTAATTTTACTGTTGAATGACTATTAATACTATGAAAATTGAATCACACGGTTACTAGAAACAGATTGCACATGCAGCTACCGAATCAGTTAAAGAATATGTATTGTAGAACATACAGAAATGTGCTTATCTCAATATATTTTGTCTGTGGTTGTTAGAATTAAGAAATTTTTCACAGACAGTTAGCCGTATATTTATGGTCTCGTCATTAATTACTGAGAACGCTACTCCAGATAATATGCTAATAAATGATTGCAAATCACTGAAGTACATTTATAGAACTATTAGTTTTTGTTAATTTACATTTACATTTTAATCTTTTCATAAAAATAAGCATTGTGTAATTAGCATAAACTTTATAAGAACGAAACTGCAATAATTGCAGAAAAAATAAATCTACTTCCGATAAACACTTTTGTAACAAGTGTAAGTAAAAGGTTTGATCTAACAGTCATGTGTAGCGTAAAATGTAGATTAATATATTACATAGAATAAATAAAACGAAACTTCTTTGCACTATTGTACACAATTCATCAGTTAGGTTCTTGAAATATTTTCTATTATCACTTTATTAACCGAAAGCAGATACTAAATACAAAATTTACATTCTCCGTTGTGTTTCCCAAAAAATAAGTTGCTTAGTCTGGACAAAAATTCTCACACTGTTGAAAATCACACTCTGATAAACCTTCGAATTAAGTACGAGTGCAGATCATTGTAATGCCCATTTTTAAGCCACCTGTTAGTCGACCAAAGTTTATTAGTCGCTGTTAATCCATAATTAAGACATTTTTTTTAAATTAGTGAGCCAGGTTTTACTTGACGGAATGCTTATTTTCAACTGATCATAGGTACAAAGATAACTACTGAATCAACAAAATATCTTTATTTCCCAGCGAGAGACTTCAGTAGGACTAATTGTAAGTAGAGTTACTGAAAATGTCATGAAAATTTCCTCTTGTAAAATCATACTGATTCCGTCGGCATTATTCAATTTTACAATATACAGACAAAAACAAAAATGATTTATGAATGGTTATACACCGACAAATGATAATCTATGAATGGTCGTAACTAAGGAACCATTCGATATCTGTTAACATATATGACGTATGTACTACCTGTGACACCTTGCTTTATTTAGCATGTCGTATCGACCTTAAAGCAGGAATATTAAAATCACGTATTAGAAATGATAAGTGCAAATCAATCGCGTAAAGTATCAAATCATTGCAGTTTCAGTAGGTACACTTGAGTGACAAGCGAGAGTCTAATAATGTTAAAATATTTAAAAATTCTAAACCCAAACCAAGAACGTTTCCGTTGTTTATGCAGAGAGTAATAATCCAAGTTTAATTAGTCAGTTAGCATATTTACAAGTAATTTTTACGAACTGTAAATAACATCTTGAGTGCTAAAATATGTAAGTAAATAACAACAGGGATCATTTACACAAAACATGTAGTGGGTGCGGAAGACTATGGTCATTTATTTACAAAAATAGTCACCAATAACAAACATATAGCTCGTCAGTGGTGATAACTGCCTCACTTCCGAGAGGTCTGAACTTGACCAGCCATGACTTCTCACAAGAGCTTCAAGTACATCCTGAAATTAGTCACTAGTGAGCTGATTATTATAGTTCAATTGAAATGGTTATTTTTGTAAAGTCGTGATTGATGAAGTTCAAACGTGTCAAGAGTGAGACAGTTATCACCAGTGACAATATCACAAATTGATGAAAGCTGGAATTCTACCATTAGATGCCGACCCAGTGGTGCAGACAGTTAGGCGTCCCCTGTCAACCTGAAGACACTGGTGCAAAATCTGGTATGCGCACTGCTGAGGAGTTCCACACTGAAACGAAACGGCTGTCCAGTACTTCCTGGTTTTCAAAGGCACCCTGCCAACATCAGTTTGTGGCATATTCCATCAATCAAAATACCGATCTTCACAAAAATATCCACCTCAATGGAACAATAATAAATATCCTAAATTTCTTCAATGTCATTCTCAATACTTAATGATAGGTATTAACAAATAGATGTTGCTATAGAATAAGAGATTATTCTCATTATTCCGCTCCCTCGAATCAAGTTCGTTTTTTCTATTTTAAGAATTACATTTACCTTTTCAGATACTCACTAATTTATTAGTCATATCAAGTATTCTCAACAAGTCACAAACTTCAAAGTAAAAAATAACTCATTTCAGGTTTTCTATACTTAACTTTTTTCTCCGTTTCGTTTCATATTTCATTTGTGCCTTTGTATGACATATTACGGGCTTTTAAAAAGAGATACAACAAAACAGTCTTTCACACATACCTTTCCTTCTCCTCGATCAAACGGCCATTTATTATGACTGCATTTTAATACAAGTAACACACATTCATCTGTTTGAAACTGTATACATACGGTGAGTATGAAGATAAACAGTTTTAATCAGTGAATTTCAGTATTTGACGCCATTTTTAAGATATATAATAAGCATATCAAACGAACACGATGAATATAGTTGGAACCTTCCTTAATTTACGAAAAGTCAACTCAATAGAGCATTCGAACTGTTTTTAAGGAATACATGTTGTTATGAGATTCTTCCTTGACATGTGTTTCATTGCTTTTCCTGTAAAATAATCATTAATGAATAATGAAGGAATCGTTGTCTTAAAATCTTCTCACTCAAGCAAACGATCACCACATTATCCAATTAAACTAAACTTTCAGAAAAAATTCACTTATTTGTGAAATTGATCAAACCATTTATTGTATTAATTTGAATTCTGTTGCGAATTAGAATTTAATAATTTGGAAAGAATTTGAATTGCTAACTAAAGAATTCAATCCTAGTAATCAAATGTTAACTACTGACGACATATGATTTACCCAGACTATTGACAGAATCAGAGTAGAAATTTCTACCACCAGTAAGAAGAACATTTCATTTTATCAAACACATTATCACGCTTACATAGAAATTGCTAGGCATAAAATAGTATTAAATACCATGAATGTTTGGACAGTATGGGTTTTATAGGTCGCTACATTATCGACGAAATTAAGACCTGACTATTAGCATTAATATGTACTAGTTGTGTTAGATTAAACTGCCTATAATACTTAATTATTAATTGATTTTAAAATAAAAATCAGTTTCAGTCTTATTGATGGTTCGTGTTTAGTTCAGTAGTGTATATTTAAAGTGAATTCATTTTACTTGAATTCATTTTCGTCTGAAGAAAATTGTGTTTGAGATGACTATACCCTAATAACTAAATAATCCACTCACTAGTTGTTGTAAATCATAAGAACTTTTCAAAGTTTCACTTTCATTTTACTCACATAAAAAAATAATAATAAAGCGTCATATTTTGTTTGTATACAAGCTGTTCATCCGTATCTTTATCATTTACACTTTACACATTTAGACTATTTAATTTATATGAGAAATTTTAATTGTATTACTATTTTCTGATTACACGTATCTACATGCAAAAACAGAACTAAACATGTTCAATCATGTCATTTTTTCAAAATGCACAAGCAATGAGCAGAAGAGAAACCCTATTGATTTTGTTTATTTTAGACAACTCTTGGTCACTGCTTCAAATTAAACAATATGAGAACGTATTATACTCAATGAATTAGTACACACTTATTGTTTTTACCGTAGTAGATGCATTATAATTTTTGTTTGCTTGCTCCGTTCATTAATAATTTTAAAAACAATTAGTGGTTACGTATTAATTGTCTAGTCCTATATTTTAATTGCTTTTTCAAAACAGGGTGCAAATTGAAGACAGTTAAGTTTGGCTGGATGTTAGAACCGGTTGAGATGTTCACTTAGATTGCGGAAGATCAAAATTTGCATTCTTCTTTAATCCTACATAGCATCAATGCTACTAAACTCACTATACGACAAATCCACGGAAATTGAGTGACAACATTTATAACAAATCAGATTGTGGTTTGAAATTTAACATATTTTAAATAAAGTTAATTTTTATGTTGGATAAAATACACTTATAACCATCGTTTAAAACTCGGCATCAAACAGTACTGTGTCAAATAACGATGCGTTTTGGAATGGAGACGGTGAAGTAGGCATATTTTTCAATATATGGCTGTCAGTTTAGTACATTTTGATTCCTCTGTTGCACAGCAACTAATTTTCTCTAACTCCACCACAAAATCAGAGTATTTTAGCAAGAATATGTACTGAAGCAAAGTCATATAATATCATTAAGATTAATAGTCAATTCTCCAACCATACAGACTATTGTTTGTTTCAACAATTACTGCAATGATGTGGACCAATAAATACGAACAGTCCGTTTACAGTTCCCAATTTAAACCTATGTATCAATTATTCAAACAGGTATTATTCGATTATTTTTCTTAGTCAAATAATACATATTCTGAATAGATTGCGAAGCATTATCCGTTGAGTCAGTCACTCAAGTGAAATCGTTCATGAATAAATACTACTTGTTCATAATTTGTTAGTTGGCTCTCAAGATATGTGATCTACCGTTGTAGAAGATAAACGAATCGCCACAAAGTTTGGTGTTACTCTTTCAGATACATTTACTCGGATTCCACGAATAAACCCACTTTGGATGTCTGTCACTATCCCTAGTACTCAAGAAGAGAAATAACTTAATTTTGAGTCGATTTGTCTATTGGTCTAGTAAATGTTTGCTGACGGAAAAATCTATGATCGCTTTAAAATCCGCATACAATCGACGCATTAACTGTTCTGTTATTCTAGGTTTCTCCTCAAAATTTCGTACATAAGCTGTCATATCTGGTTCTAACTGAATTCATTAACAGCATTTTGAGTACACTTCAGTATAGAAAGTAAGGCGACTCAAAATACAAATGAAATAGGCTCATTTATATGTGGACCCACATGAAACATACTACTGGATAAAACAATAACAATGCAGATGTGACTAAAAATTATGATATCCATCAACCTGAGAATCGTATGTAGATTTATTCACACATGCTTTAGATATAACAAAGATGAAATACAGATGAAGACAATATCTTGTAAATATGGACTTTGTCAGGGGGTAAAATAATGCACACTACAGTTGACATAAGAATTCTCAAATATTTTCAATACTCACAGCTTATTCAGACCCCACTTCCAAATCAAGTCACATTTCTAGGTTGGATGCAATTGTCGATCGACTTTAATATTTTATTATGGTTTAATTATGTTATTCCATCATAAATACCTTTGAATGCTTTCCTATTGAATTTCGAATTAATTATCCGATATTAGTAGAAACAAGGTACAGAAGACGGCAGTTGAAAATAACAGTCTTTCAATGACAAAATTGAGTGACACTTTTCTTTCTTAATGTCTCGATATTTTGTCACTTTAACTTCTCGCGAGTGACAATGTTGTTCACTCTCACTCTAGCCTCTTTAATTTCTTAGGAGTTATTTCTTATTTCACTCGTTTTCTAACTTGATTCTCCCACCCCCCTCCTGTCAGTAAACTAACTTGGCAACTACACACAGCATGTAAGTAAACAAACAGCAAAATGTTGAAAAGTAATACTGACCATTTCTGAAATCACAAATATTGAAAGGACAAAAGGAAGTAAAATAATATTCAAAAATAACTCAAATAAAAGATGAATTCAAGAGTTGAGGGAATACGGTCAATAAACAGTATATCACGATGACAATGCGTATTTTCATAAATTAATTAGGGTCCCAGTAAGTCAAACTCGAAAGTAAATAATGACAGTAAACCCGTTTCATAGGTAAAAAAAAAGGTTGTGGATTACTGTAAAGAATGTTAAAAAGAGTCTTGATTTAAAGTTAGCACACCTATACAAATAAACTTTTATAGAAATTGTAGCAAGAAAACTGCATCAAACAAGACATTTAAACGTGAATTATAGTGTATAAAAATTAAAGAAACAAAAATCTACTTTTAAATGACCTTGGAAGTAAAAATAGTCATCGTGGCGGATTTTCTGTCATGGTTGTCAAACCTTATCATATGAACGTAATAACATAACGCGAAACAATCAAGGAAATGAAGTCCAGAACATAAATCAACAACAATAGACAAATTGAAGACAACATCATTAAATACGCGTACATTGGATTGGCTTAAAATAAGTCTTATGTAATTAAAAACAATGGATGAAAAAAGATAAGTTTTTGTAGTTTTGAAACGTAGATACATTCATTCACCAAAGGTATGTTGCTTTGAAGAATAAAAATACCTTGGCTGCTTGCACTTGGAAAGTTTTTCTCATATATATATATATATATATATATATATATATATATATATATATATGGAGAGAGAAAGAGGACTATCAGTAACTTTCGTATTCACTGAACTGTTTATAATGAAAATTACTGATATACCTAAAGATGAAAACAAGGGTTTAAGTCGCAAAAATATTTTTCAAGTATGATATAGCTCCCAGTAGATAGTTGTCACAGAACTTTATGCACAACAACTTTCATGTAAAATTCACTTGTCATGGATAGTCTACGAAAATATGTATCAAAATACTTCTAATATAACTGTAAATGTTTCACCTACTAAATATCCTGGTATATGTAACAGTAGCATGAGTAATAGTGTTAATAGTGACACAAGTTCTGGGCAGAGATTAGTAAAAAATAAAGGCAATACAAATTACTATAAATGAAATTTGAGTAGTTCAAATTAATTTATGTGTAATACACTAAGTGAGGACAAACTGAGTGATTACACAATAAACTTATGTATGCATACACGAAAGCACGTAAAATGTCATTGATCATATAATGAAAGCCAGCTGGTAAACGTATAATCACATTAAGAAATAACAGCTGTTATTTGTCATGGATATAAGCAGAACCTGTTCATTCAGGACACTGACATCATCTACAGTATATAGGAACAGTAAAACAAAGTAGATTATCCAATTTAACATGAACTTAAATAATTTGTTTGCTATTTTCATAATTAACAGTTATAATAAATGCGGCAATTTCAACAGCCATTTGTAAATGGTAATATTCTAAGCTAGTTTATTCACAGTTATCGACCAGCAAAATAATAAACTCAATGATCTGTAAGTTAAGACTTTCCGACTTTAAGTGATTTAAAGTGATAAAACGTGCTGAAACGGTATGACACAATCATCGTCAACATTTTACTAAGATAACTCAGTAGCATTTACAGAATTTATACCCAGGAGTTCGCCGACCACAGAAACAAATATTTGTGCCCATCAATCATAATCATGATCTCATCGAGTAAAATGGTGTGTCTTAGGTTCATACAACCTGACTTATAAGGTAGTATTGTTTAGCCATGAACCAGAATACTAATAATAATCCTAATAATTACTTATATATTCAACAGTATTATTCAATTCCACTGAATTAAACAGATTAAACTAATATGATTAATCGGCTCATTTTCTCACAGTTATTATTCTGCTAATCTTAGTATTCATTGTGCACAAACTCAGTAGTTTATAAGCATGAAACGTTGTAAATGGAACATTCCTAATTGAGTAAACTAGTTTATATCTATGAAACAATAAATAGAATACATTAAATTTTATCTTAGGAATTTCAAAATAGAGTGAACAAAAACTTACTGATTCATTACTGTCTAAGGTAGGGATGCATTCGAGCAAACGAAGATGATGAGGCTTGAACGGACCTTAATTTAAGTGGCCCTAAAATAATCGATTGACACTTTTAATGTTGGATACTTAAATTTTCTAAATACGTAAGTTACAAACAGAAGATTCCCAAAAATACGAAAAACATGGAACAATCTATTAGTAGAAAATAAACGGATTGTTATAAAACTAACAGTGCTCAAATATACAATAAAATTATTTTGCGACAACTAAAATTACTTATTAAGAGGAGAACGAAAATCAGTTTATGGTGTTACTCTTGAATATTTTGTATACTATTGTCATACAGTTTAGGGAGTACTGGTTATCAGAATAACATCAAGTCATATTGAAAACCTAAAACAATACTATGTGTACAATGATGATTTATGCATTCAGTTACCTTTTTTTATTCTCAGTAACTCAAACTCCATTTCTTATTTCACTTTTTCTTACTTTCATAACTTCGGTATACACTGTGATTCCTGGCGTCTCGAGGCCATTTCCAGTTTATTGGTAGGCATGATTTCATACTACTAATCTCAACATATAAACCACTGTAAAATAGCTCAATTGTGAATAATAATGTCACCTTTTAAGTTTTAACTGCAACAATTGGTGTAAAATAGACTTAATCTATCGCTACTGTTGTTCCACCGTCTACTTATTGACTTTATTGTCACTGATATAGTTTGAAAATTATTTTGGGTTATGGGCAAAGCTATAAGACGTTCGAATTTATGTGAAGTAGTTGAGTAATAAAGAGTCATGGAAGTATTTTGCACACAACAAACCCTTTAACGAATACATTAAAAAATGTACAATCAACTAGTGCTAGTTTATTTCTACTCAGATAACATATGTTTATGTAAAGTGTAGTGACAAAATAAACATTCACATACAGTATAGCTTATTGGTATACAATCATATCCAGTGGTGCTTGTACATCCGATAATATTAGCACTTCGTATTTGGTCGGTTTTCTGTTCTTTATGAGACTTGAATACTTAGTCAATAACCCAATCCTAATCCATTGTTCAGTAACAGACTGTGACCTGTTTACAATAATTATAAATACAATTGGGCAGCTTCAGAAAGTGATACAGTTAAAAACGTAATTTTCTTTGTTCAAGTATCGTTTCCACGTGACTGAAAAGATTTTTCTAGTGTTTAGACAGCATTTCAGATTTTTAAATGCTTCATTAATAGATGTTTGATTTTCACTGATTTTCCTGGTATTCTACCATACATTTTACGTAAACTAAATCACCATATTGTTCACAAATCATAGTAATTTTTGTCAACACTGTAAGCCATTTCTAAAACTTACCAATCATATGCACAGAACTGCATGCTTATTTCCATGATAAACTACGATAATAATAGTATGCGTTGGCATACTTGGTTTATGCGAATCTATAGTGGTATTACTTATGTCACTAAGATCAAGTAATGAACTATAAGTTATATTTTACATCTCAAGGATAACTAAATACACTATGAAAGTCGTTAACAAACTTCAATAAAGCATATCTTAATGATTGATTTTAAGTTTAGAAAAGTAAGTATAAAATGAAAACTACCTGTACCACAGTCTTGTGCATTTGATGTGCTGTTATATTCCAGAATATTTACAGCATCTGCAAGCGATGTATGTGGAGTTATAGGGTAATTGTGAGAACCTGAGTTTATATTAGGTACAGTATTGTTCATGTTACCATTGCATAAATGTAAATTTGTACTGCTTGAACCAATGCCTCCAGTTCCACTCCCACCAAGCAGAGCAGCTGCAACAGCAGCTAATTGGTCATGGCCTTTAAATAAACGAAAAGCAATGTAGACAAAGATTTCGATATTAGTTACACTCATATAAATTAATAAACATGACAGCCAACTGAAAGCATATTAAATTTTATTGATGAAATATCTTATGCCTAATGTGATCTTATGTATGACTAATAGGCGTTTGTGTCAATTTATAGCGTTTAAACTTACGAAACAAAATTCACGCTTAGTACCTTTAAAAAATAAGTAATGCTATCATTAATCACTGACCTCCACAACACATATTTGATTTTTCTTTATTCTATAAAGACAAGGATCTGCGATATAGCACCCATTATTTTATTGGAAACATGTGTGGTGGGTTTGCGTTACTGTAGAGCCTTGAAATACTATGAAATAACTTCTTGGTATTCTCTAGTTTAAAGAAAATTAAGTTACGTCGGTAAATTAAGAAGTGTCAACGACTTACTAGTTGCATGTAATGTAGAACCAATAGATAACGGTAAACCAGAAAGTCCACTTCCGGTTATACCACCAGTGATCTGACTTAATGGCAGACTTAGATTCAGCTGTCCATTATTCGTAGGCGCCCCTGTACTGACAGCTGCGGATAATGTTGCATTTGCTGCCAAAGGATATAACAGTCCAGATAAGTTAGTATTCGGTAAATATGTAGATAAATTAGCAGAGCTTAGAGATGGGACAGAATGAGATAATTGACTATTTGCGATGGAATGTACTGAAGTGGCGTGAGGCAAAGCGGAATTGATCGCTCCAGGAAGTAAACAGTTTGTTGTTAGTGATGCAGGAAGCACCTGAGACTGAATTTGAGGTAAAATATTACTCGAAGTATATTTATTTGAAGGCAGTATTTGAGCAGCTGCTGCTGCAGCAGCCGCAGCAGCTTGATGATTAAGTACAGTAAGAGACTGATGCTGTAGTATGAGTTGTTGGTGCTGCTGAACTTGCTGAATATGTGCCTGTTGACGATCTTTGTCTGAAATATTAACCAAATATGGTATTAAACTATAAAATATATCACAAACGCATGTTTTTTTTTACAAAATCAACCAAACCTTTCATAGCAAAAGTAAAAATTAAATTCACATCAATTGTGCTTGCATAAAAATTCAGAAAATAAAAATTGACAACAAAAGAGATACCAGTGCTTAAGGGTTATACAACATTTTAAAAAGAATCACAAAGCATTCAAAACCCTCAATTTGCATAGCCAATATTAGCTGAACTTATAAATTAAACAGCCACATGTGCAACAATCCAGTTAATATTTGTGGACAGCTAATTTACTTTAAAAATTATCCATTCATTCTAAACAAATATATTTACATATGGATATAATTTAAATACCTATGCCCAATTTAATTATTGGTAAGACTAAACCACATTTTCTCTCTGATTAATTAAAACGAAAGCGTCGTTTCATAAAAAGATGCATAATTCTTTAAAGCAATTGGAAAACAACCGAAAATATTAATAAGAGTCTTCAATCAAAAAGTTTTGGGACTACTAGACAATAGGAGTAATTGAGAACAATGTAAGTGGCCGACACTTTTATATAATTTTAGCGAATTTGTGACACGCAATTTCACCGGCATTCACAAGTATAATGATCACTTTAGGAATCTCTAGTGTGTTTAGTAAGTAAAAAATTGTAAATGAGGCTTAGTTAGCATTCCGATTATCCAATATTTTACTTTTCTTCCACATCCAGCAGCTTCAGACAGAACGTGAACTAGACAGTAAGAACCACAGCCATTAAACACAGAGATTTACACCATTATCTTTTTTAACTACTAACAATACTTCAACTTAACGAAGTTAGGATTAAGTGGAAACACATCAAAGAACGAAAAGTGTAAAATCAGATATTTAGTTTTAATATTTAATGACTAAGAAGGCAATCGCCCTAGCAAAATTATTTCCATGTCGAATTCAAATCACTTCCTCGGATTACAGTCGAAAGTAACAGTGATGTTGGATAGAGTATATGTAGTTGACAGAGATGAAAATTTCTGAATAGCTTCATGATTTGCTACGTAACAGTAGATTCTCATTCCATACGTTAGTGACCACTACATTAATAAAATCACAAAACTTGCAAATAGAGGTGTTTCATTTTCATAATGTATCCACAATGAAAAGTTTCGATAGTGATTACAACATTTTCTCATCTGTTTCCTATCAATTTTAACTGCGAGACTGTGTCAGTTATTTATGTGAGGTAACCAGATGTCATACGATGTTGCTACTTACATCCACTAGTAAAAGATTGTACCCCATATTTTACTAATCAGTCAATGCTAAAATGGAATGCTTGGCTGGGAATACACAGTACCGAATTCAGTAAAATATGAGGCTTTTTAAAAACACGATCTCGTAATAATGTTGCGAACTGGTTCCGATATTACCAAAATATTTCAATTCACTTGGCGTATTAAACCACTCAATATCTAAAACTATTATATTCAAATATTATGCAAAGGCTGTTATTATTCAGATCAGGACCTTGTAATTCAGTGTCATTATTTAACAAATTCAATCAAGTTTGTTATCAAAACTAATTGTTCTTACCGAAACAAAAATTTTGTTTTATGTACTGAATAACCTAACAAGCAAATTGTTCCATATATTTGTACATATCTATGTACACCTTGTAAAATAATAGCTACAAAAAATGTTGAAGTTGCTACAAATTTTATCTATATGGATGCTTAATCTATTGCGATCTTTGTATTAGTAATAATTCTACAGCCAGTAGCGTGATACGTAATTGCAGCGAATAGATTGACAATGTCCTTCAAAATGGTATAACTTGATTTACGAGTTCAGTTTGAATTTTCCCACATAGTTTTAAAGATGTGAAGTGATTATGATTCATTTTAGCGTCGTAGACTACTATTTCATAGTTTCACAAATTGGTACTAGTGTAAATTAATTCATTTCTATGAAAGCAATATTTCTTGTAGGCAAGATCCATTTCTTCTGTAAATGACACGAAGCAACTTTAACCTACAAAATACTAATTGCCACAATAACGATCTACTTTATTAGCAACAATAAAAGGAAATTATTCACTATCAAACCCGTTGTTTTACTACGTTACTGAGGCTCAGGGTTTGTGCACATTTAACTCACTGATAGATTCTTTCATTAAATATAAGCATCACGATTGTAAGTCATCACGTTGGCTAACGGACAAATGGAAGATTTTCCTACACTTCTATAGTTGATATCAGTCTGAGATTGAAACCGTTGTTAGGCTGAAGAAGTATCCACACATCGTATAGCTAAATAAAATTCATGCTCTCACAAGCTGTTAAATGGATTTTCTATGGAGATGCTTACTCGATAATGAGGAAGTTAGTAGAAGTAGCCGTTACTTAGTTCTCCTAGGATATCAAGAATCAACAAAAGTGTCAAAGTGTAATATCCAGTTTGAGTGATAGCTTTGTAGATAAATTTGATGATCTTTAATTTGATTATTCGTTTGACCATTCATAAGCGTAGTTAAAGAATCCCAAAATCTGGAAAAACAGGATTCCTATACCTCTTATACTGAAGTCATTCTTCTGACTACATCACTTCCTCCATCTGTCTGATGAAACTAAGTAAAATATCGAGTGGTATTACAATGATACTGCACCATAAGCTAATTTTTCTTATGTATGCGTTTTTGAAAATCAAAAATATTGATAAGATGAAGGTAGTTTACGACTCGTAGCAACAGATGAAATAATAGTTATTTAGGCATGTAACACACAACATTATAAGGATCCTCCTTCCTCGGAACGATTCCAAGATAATTGTAGCTAGAGTTAACCTCAATGAGAAATATTATTGTATATTTTGCTTAGATTTTGAGCGGAACTTCTTGAATCTATTAAAGAGCGAGAATGTATTGCTTACTGAAAGTATGAACATAACAAACGATTATAGTAGATATCACTGTCAAGGTTTGACTTGATAATTTGAACGATTTTAGTCATAGGCAAATTTTATCATAAAATTAAGATTCATGTTTCCCTGTACGGTTTGGAAGTAAACCATATGATGAGCCAGTTCCATTTCCATACAGTTGAAAAATTGTCCACTATTAAGTAAATGACCGGTTAGACTGCTTAATATTGTGTCATAATCTGACATTATGACTAAAATGATGTTTACCAGTTTCTATACTATTTAATTGACTAACCTGGATTTCATGATGGTCTGCATTAACTGAAAAAATGTCATTAAATGTATAATGCGTAGACAAGTTGGTTAACTGCAAAATCGCCAGAATAAAGGCTTTCTGTAATGCGATAAAATGATTGCCTCTTTAGTTTACTTTCCTAAAGCTAGTACATTTTAACTACTTCTTAAAATCTTATCCATTTAAAGGGCGTTTAAGAACCTCACACAATCGAATACACTATGTTAAACAAACGTTAACTTTTTAAAGCGGTAACGTTAATTATTATTATGTTATATGTATTCACAGTTATAGCAACGGGGATGAACACCGATTTAACTAGATCGATTTTTTCAATAGGTTCAGGTGAATGCTTAATATTGCATTCATATAGGTTTTAATAAGACTTATTTGAATAGTCACGGAGTTAGAATTAAAAGTCAGTAGTGATGAGTCGATGTAATCAGTATTCTGCAGATATTGTGACGATTGTTGAAAAACGAAGATTTTTTAAGCAGATAGATTTCCCTACAACTTCATACGCTACTATAAAGTAGGGTAATTAGATTGGTCTAATAAGCTAATCAATGTTTATTAATTTTTATACGTAGGATATTTTATTAAAAATAAAATCTAAAGAAAACTGCTTCAGCTAACTTATCTAAAAATTGTAAATCGCTGAATGTGGATGTACGTTTCAAGAGTATCTACAGGCGACATTACTTTATTTAGTAATTTAATATAACAAATAAATTAACTCTGTTACCTTGATGGCTAAGTTAGTATATCTTCGAAAAATAATTTAATGAGTTGATACTATATTGGCATTGGAATTTAAATAAATCCTTAAGTCCTATGTACCAATGTTATAAATGATTTTCAAAAGTCAAAATATGCAACTCACCTTAAATCATAAGATTATAAGCACTCAAACTTAGTTAAATCACACAACAGAAACAAATGGAAACTGTATAACAAAAACTTGCATCAGTGTTTGGAAAAAGAGAATTTTGTTGGGCCCCAAGCACCTTTATTTACTTGAAAAAAAATCTACCAAGTCCAAGCTATTTTGATATGATTCTAGTTATTCAAAATCGTGTACTCGATTGACATTATTTATAATCAATAACAGATAACTAATTATTCAATGTAGAACATTTCGTTGTGATAAGCTAGGTCTGTTATTATACAAACACATTTTGGAATGAACAAAATCATAAAATGGAAACCAGTTACCGAAAAGATAACACACAAGGCAAGGTGAACAACATTACAGTAGTAAAGCATGCACTTTTATCTGACACCAATTAAGAGGTCGTTGTTTCACGACTAATAATTACGACATAACCGACAAACACATGCACTTTATCACTCACGATTCCACACTATATCTGACTTATTGGTGGGAGGGTGAGAATGAACTATCACATGTTCATTTACACACTGTTGATGTAAATCTTCATCCCTCAAGAGCAGTTCACTTGTTGAATTTGCCGAACAGGAGAAAACAGAACGTTGATTTACAGCTCGATACGTGCCATTGATAACTGCTAATTCCATAAGCTGACGCTTCTTCACCTGATCTTCACCATCAGGCTTATATAATATTTCGAATACAGAAAAAAGCAAGAATGTTAAAAAGAAAAATACAAAAGATATCTCCTACACCTTAGATCAATTATGGCTGAAAATGTCAGTCATAAGTGTTTTACTGAGTTTATTGTCTTCAGTAATAATGATAATGAAATCAATTTTGCAACATAAAAGTAATATTATAAAAGAACCTGAGGCATATTTCTAAAACAAATATATAGAACACCACGGAAGTGTATCACGACGGCCTGCCTGTCAGAAGAAATCGTTCACAGTACCTCAGTAAAATTATTTTCACAAAACAGCTAGTACAAATTAATAAAAAAACGAAGAACAGGTAAATCGTAGTACTACATCTCGATAGTTGTATTCATATACTGATAACAGTTACAAGTAACTAACATATAGAAAGCATTGACTTGTGTTTGATTTTTCCTGACCAACGTTGTGATAATTGCAAAGCCAAATATCAATTAATGAAATACCAATGCATTTTGATGAAACATTATAGGCTTACGAAAGTATGATAACTATTGATAAATAGTTCACTGTTTTATTCATTATTAACATGCTCGTGAAAAAACGAGTAACATTGCTTTCCTTACAAATAGCCAGTGTAAAACCATAAGGTTTGCAATATTTCAGCAGCATCTCGGCTGATATACTAATGGAAACATGTTTGAAACGTTCTGGGAAAAATAAATGCAAACCAAGTGACTACATGTAGCCTTAAAATATCCCAACACTATTGCCTGTTGTCACATGTTGTATTGATCAAAGTGCACCTCATATATATATATATGCATTTATTGTAACACTTTCATGTTAGTTATCAATAGTAGGAGATTCTCAGAATGTTGAATATGTGGTATAACAACGAAGTCCTAGTCATATAGTAATTTTTCTCAAGAAAAAACAGAAATTTACACTAGAACTCAGAATGATAGTGATTTCAAGAAACACTAGTAAATCTCGGTCATCTGCATAGTAATTTGATCGTGATTCAAGAAAAAACAAATGATTAATGCATTTTTAAATGTTTGTATTATGCTTCTAAGTTAACATTAGGAATATATGATGAGTGTATAATAACTGTGAACCTGTCATTAAAGTTATTGCACCATATAGTAGATAAGAAAATTGCCATTTGTTAGTTGTCACAATGTTCATGAGGAGAGTTTTGCCTTTCTAAATTTTGTTCCAACTAATAAAATTATTAAACGGCTTACTTTCAAACCAAGAATGTCATGAGCGAATAGACGTTACGTAAAACGCGTAACAGAAAACTGAAGTGAAATAATCCGTTGCACACAATATTGCTCAATATATGCTAGAGGAACTTTAGTTTAGTTGAAGTGTTTACTATGTTTACTTTATACTGCTATATCGCGTTCACCTCGATACTAGACCGATAACTAGTTCCTTGATTCAGAATCAGTTAATATGAACATCTAGATAAAACATTATTTTAAAATACTTCTAGCTGCTACAACAACATGTTCAGCGCGATAGACAGTACCAAGATAGGGTTAATTGGCTCATATTTATATTATGGTTCCTTATCTTATTAGTGAAAGGGCATACATGATGATTAATAAAGAATAATGAAATATTGTACAATTCATAAAGTTCACAATACTACTTCAATTTTTTGGCTATCAGACTGTATAATATGTGAAGATTATGGCCACTTCAGTCAGTGTAAGTATAAAAACACAGTAAATTATGAAGTTAGTAATTCCATTCAAATATAAAAACACCTTGCACATATCCTGCTACTTATTATCAATTCAACTCTCACTATGTTTAGTACTTCATAGACAAAACTTTCTATACAACGTCTCGAGGTTAACATTCTCTCTAACGACACGAGAAAAATATCCGCTACTATAATCAACTGATAAAAATATATCAATTAGAGTGATTATGAGGAAACAGTAAGAGCAGTAGCAACCCAAAAGACGAAGAACAAGAGCAAGCATAAACTTGAAAAGAATTGAAAATTGGCATATAGTTAAATTATTGACCTCTACATTATACTTATAATATATCAGTTTGAAGCTAGCTAGCTATATGGTATTGTTTAGGCCTGTCAGAGAACAAAATGCAGATATCACGTATCAGTGTGCTTATTTAAATAGGGTTGTGTATGGACGAATAGAAAGCAGGCCAATATTCTTGTCAGTAAGAAAAGAGAGAAAGAAATAAAACTCAAGATGAAACTTAAACAACAATCATGTCATTCAAAAGTGAATTATAAACTAGAAACAACAAAATCAAAATAAAGTCACTGAGTCATTTATTCATCCAAAGTGATACAAAGATAATATTAATATAATATACGCTATATAAGTGATGATTAACATATATACATCAGAATGAGTGATATATATGTGTAATAGTCCGATGAGTAGAGATTAAAATTTCCGACGTTTCGCGGCTTGGTGCAAATCGCTTCTTCAGAGAAAACTAATAACCAAATTGAATTGACACAAGATTAATTAATACAATGGAACAAATCAAAATCAAAATAAGTTCGTGCAATCAAAGCCGCGAAACGTCAGAAATTTTAATTTCTCCTCATTGAAGTATTACAGATATATATCATTCATTTTTATAAACAACCTATCCAATGCTCACGTTCTTTGAAATTACCAAACTTAACCTTGGTAACGATATATTTATACCTAAACTTTTCCATGTTTCGTAAATCTGCTTTCAGCTCTATAGATGCGTCAATTAGCCTATCATTTATTATCCTGAAACATCTTTTGTTCGCATGTCTAGAAATCCGTCACAAAACTAATTAGTACAGTAATTACTTGAAGTTTATTAGAATTATTGGTATTTTCAAGATTTATTAACTTGTGATTAACAGTATTATCTGAATTTTAAGTTTCGTCACCATCGAGATTATTGACCATATTATTCCGCAAACGCGTACACAGATGATTCATAAATTAAAATATAAGTAAATGACTAACTACGAAATTAGCAAAACTTTCTAATTTTTGAATTTTTCATCGTTAGAGGCGCCACTCCAAATGAGTGAAACTTATTTCATCGTTAACACTATCAGCCGTCATTATAACTAAAGAAGAATTATGCTGTATTAACTTTTTGGTGGATTGCTAATAACGGAAACAAGAGAGGACGAAGAAATATTTTTTTCATCTAGTTTTTCATCAGGCCGCTTCACTAATATATATATATATATATTAGTGGAGTAGCCTGATGGAAAACTAGATGAAAATAAATATTTCTTCACTCTAACCCTTTTAAACTGTATACCTGAATGGCGATTATATATAACCGGCGCGCAAATTAAACCGCCAACACTACTCAAGCTTTGTGATTAAATATAGTGAAAAATGTTGCACTTCATGTTATGAATTGATCAGCGATAGACAATCACTGGAAGCCGAGAAGCATTGGTAGCCGTTTAATACTTGTGTGAAATCACCTACTGAAGTTAGTCACTAGTGAGCTCGCATTGTGAATGCCTGAGTATTGATGAGATTGTTATGTTTGAAATTGACCTGAGTTAGAAAAAAGCGTCAAAATGCCGTTTTTTGCTTAATATTGATGTCGTTGTACTGAATTTATCACGTCTAACTTTAAAGTTTTAGTTTATTCGAATCCTTTTAATTAAATTAGTACTAGCATGTGAACTCAATCTATGCTTCACATCGAATCTGTTTTAATTCTGAACGTCGCATTAATAAATCCTTGTTTTTTTAATATTAATAAATGTGAGTACTGCATGTAGTGAACAGTCACTATATATATATATATATATATATATATATATATATATGACTGCATGATCAGCTCCAAAACATTTATTGTATGCTTACTAGGAGCTACCTGTAACTACCATAAAACTGTGTATATCTGATTATTTTACGTGATTATTAGCAGGCTACGAAAACACCACAAAGTTCCTAAGATGAAAGCATTCACCAATTTTCTGACTATTGGTGAATACGAGCATTAGATTTGCATATTTATGAATATTTCAAAATATTCTTTTTTGTCATTTTCCTACTTAAAGACATAAAGCAGAAAACTTAAACACTCTTACTAGAATTTTGTATCATCTTGTATTTGTAGTCACCAGCTACTGAAAGTTCATTTTACCACTTCTTCACCGGAGAACATTAATTCTACACACCAAACAGCGTTTGTCGTCAAACATTTTGTGATCTAGTGTAAACGACCATCAATATTATTCTTAATTCTGACCATGTAGAACAATAATAAAAATTATTTAGCATGTATTTTTGTCATAAAAGTGTCTTTCAAATAAAGAAGAATAAGTAAAATAGTGTTTAGTTATACATATCATTACCAAGGTTAACTTTGATAATTTCAAATAAACTGAGCATTGGATAGATTGTTTATAATAAGTGATATATATTTGTAAAATTCCAATGAGTAGAAATTAAAATTTCTGACGTTTCGCGGGTTAGTGCAAGTCGCTTCTTCAGAGAAGTGAATAACCGAATTTAATTAACACAAGAATAAATAATCTTTATTCTTGTGTTAATTAAATTCGATTATTCATTTCTCTGATGAAGCGACTTGCACTAAGCCGCGAAACGTCAGAAATTTTAATTTCTACTCATTGGAAGTGTTTAGTTATGTTTCTATAAATGGCTATTTACTCATGTTCAATAAAACTAATCAAAATATTCAAGCACACCCATAATGATGAGCAGTATACAATAAAGTTGATAATATGAAAATAATCCATAATCAATCGCTGCATAACATAAACTAACAAACCTAAGTTTTAATGCTACTACAGCCTTCTTTTGTAAGCTCTAAACTTCAGATGGATAAAATGTAATTTCACCTGCATATTGATAAATTAACCATCATTGAACCATGAGTAAAGCAATACCCCAACTTGACAATCCCGTCGAAAGAAAATATATAAATCAATTTCATTTATATAAGCTACGAAAGTAAGTTATATTTTTGTTAACTTGGAATCCTACTAACAATTATCAATCCGAACAGTTTGAGTAGCTAAATGACATAGTTTAAACATAACCCTTGAATATGCAGGATACTAAGGGTATTTTGAATAATATTGCATAAATAATAGGTGTTAATGTTTAGCGTAGTAATGCTTACTGTATTAGTTTAATACGTAAACATTTATATACTTTTAAATAAGTGGTCCAGAAGCTATGGCACACTATCTTTTGCTCTTGTTAATCAAATTTGAAGATAAACATAAGCAAATTTTTGTAATATCATGCATTGTAGAAATGTTGGTGAATTACATTGTAATTAATAAAAAATTGCAGAACGTTCTACGGTAAAGTTATTGCATACCTTCGTTAAAAAACAGATGACATTACAGGCAGAACAACTGACAATATCTTGTAACTAGAACTATTCCATGTTTCTATGTTATTTTTCTCCAATTAACAGTTATTTTACAGTTATTTCGTGCTTCCAATGCTATTTGTAAAGGTAGTATAATAATGAAAAAATCAATAAACTTGGCACGTGAATAATTATCATGTGCTGCTAGATTATTACACCTATTGTAGTAATTTTTAGGTTTTACCAAATTTCAAAATTTCTTAACTAGTATGTATGTGCTTAACAATCATATAAGCTTCTGGTTAGTAGACAATTATCTCAACAACATAGAAACTGATTAATGAAATCGTTAGATTACAAGTGTCATTCCTCGGTAGGTTTGATATAAAAATCTGTTTTGTGTTTTCCTGTGAACAAAAGGTTACAGGATTGCTGAGAATGAACAAAAGCTAGGTGTAATATATGTGTTAAGCCATTTCGCTGACAAGCCTTACGGTCTATGAGCTCACAAAAATTTTAACCAAAGCTAACTGTTGCAAGTTATTCCCAAATTATTTGTCACACAATCATCACTATGAAGCTTTACTCTTACAGATAATCAGAACCATATCACTATATCGTATAACTGGTTAAAGTCGGTAAGCTACTCTTGACATTTAACAAACAATAACTAAATAAAGACGCATTAACATTTCCTTGTCACATTCAAGGTAGTTGCAGTTGAAAACTACTAATAAATACAGGAGCTTCATAATATTTTAAATATACCTAGTTTATAATATCAAAGAAAAGTGAATAAAGATTCTGAGCATTCAAAATTTATTGAATAGAAAAACTGACTGAAAGTTTTTAAGTAGAAATCCTTGTATCTTTCTTAGTAGAATTATTAGGTTAGCATTGCAACAAACACATCACATGCTTTCACAGAATAATGAGAATATTTGATATGTGCTGAGCCATGAGCCTATCTGTGAGCATTTAGCATGAAAAAAGGATTAAAATAAAAATATTCGTTGTAATAGATATTTGTTTGCCGATAATAACAGAGATTTACGTTTCACTCTTAATAAACCAAAAGATTCATTTACCCGGTCACGTATGGACATATTACGCTTTACACGTTCAATTGTGTTCGTAAAATACTCACAAGATAATTGTTAGTAACCCAAGATTTTAATAAAGGAGTTCAGAAATAAGCACAACAGGCTTTTCAAGCATGAATCTGACTATAGCCAGAGCGAAAATGCTTTAAAGCCCCTAATAATAATCTCGATACTATACGAAAACGAATGTTCTGTCTGTATATCAATCAAAATCAACGAGGATAGGTCATAACAAATAAAAGCTGTCTTTAAAAACTGGTGGTGAATCATGGGCTTATATCACCTATCCACTTAACTTTTAGCATACATGCGTTCTAAAAAACCACTTCAAAAACATTTACATACTACTGATTAGTATAATGCTTTACTAAGCAGTAGTGGTCTAAACAATGAATTATCATTTAAGTATACGGAACTCAGTAATTGAATAGTCTGGTTAGTATTTTTAAAAATTATAAACCGTTACAAACTGTGTGTGATATAGAACTATCTGGACTGAGGAAATTTTAGCAATCACCCACAACTCAGTGTTTCTTAAAGATTCACATGGATTAATGGTAGTAGCTTTTTCTAAAAATTAAAATTGACAGTCATCTTGAAAATATCACCTTCATTCATTTACTAACATTAAATTTTAGTGCAATAGCGTTTTACCATGCCTACTGAAACCCTTTCACATGTATTCCTCAATATTTTAACTGTACTTTTCATCGGTTTGATTATTGTATAATCGTCACTGATGTATACTGTTGCATACATGTTCTACACCCCATCCTGTTTCCAGTATTCTAAGCAAAAGTGTAACAACGGTTGGAATAATCATAAATGCCGAATAATTACAAGTCAATTAAGATTAGTAGTATAATATAAAGAAAAGTAAACCAAACATAAATATTCTTGGATGAAAACAGTTGTATGTGGATTTTGTTGATGAATAATGAGGATGTTGACCGTTAATGAATATTGTGAAAAGAATTGTTGTACGTTTATAATGAAAGCCAAGGTTAGTAAAATGTAGATAAGTAAAATAAACTGTCGTTTTAATCAATGATTTTCGTTCCAAAGAAATAAATAAAATTAACAGTATGTGCCTAAGTAGCTATATATATATATTGTTTACATGTATTCAAAAGCAGATAAAATCTTAAAAAATTACCATTAGTACCATTCATCCATATATAAATACGTAATACCTACACATCAGAGTACATTTAAACGTTTTAATAATAAAAGTATAAAAGCAAACCACTAAGCGCTGACACAGACATTGACTTACACATAAATATCAAAAAGCTATTTATCAATAATGTTCGCAACACATATGAAGGTGAAAAATTAAACTCTGCACTAACTATGCACACAAGCGCAAACAGGAACAAACGCTTATTTGAAGAAATGACAGCACAGTGGTATACAAATAAATGTGACCACCAGACAAACACAACAATACAAGTATACCAAATAGCAGAGAATAAAAACTAGCAAGTAGCTTTAATTATACTTCAATACTACTTCAAACGCAATATCACAATCAGTGCAAACTTATCAAGAGTTAAATCACCAAAATGTGTCTATTTTCAACATAGATATACACGATCTCGCTGTATGAGAATAATCACCATACATACACAATAACATCCATACTCATTATTAACAAACTAATGTTAGGATAGCAATATCATTAATGTTATTGTTATTTTTGCTAAGATTTGTAATTACAGCCAGTTAGTATGCTCATTGATTAATGGTAAAAGTGTTATCAATTACTCAGATGCATACAGACACAAAAGCGTACAAGTGAATAGATTACACAACAAACCATATCATACCATTTAGAACAGCCAATTCCATTAACTGTAGCTGTTTCAGTCTGTCCTCATTTTCTGGCTAGAATAATGATGAAAAATGAGAAAGTAAGTTAAATCTCATTACACAAAATCATTTTGCTAAAATAATCTACTTTACAAATAAATTGCCTGTTTAATAACCCTTTTAACAAACATTCAGAGGAGAAGAGATTAAAACATTAAATTCATTTTCCAATATTTACAGCTTCAATTATATGTAATCGGGATTAAGATAAACATGCATATAACTCTCACTCACTACTTCCCTATTGTTTTTGTTATGTGCCAGATCATTCACTAACAGCTTACATGCTCTCTACAAAATCTTTATGTTAGCAGATGTAGGTCAGTTCATTGACGATCACTATCCAGTGCTTGAAGAATATAGACAGCAAGATATTAGAGTTTAACTAAAATGACTTCGGTATGCTTTCCAACCTTTAAAGATTGCCTTTACCAATATTACACTTGACTATCACTAATCATTACACATTTAGTGGTCACTAAATATGAGATACTTCTTTTCAATTATTTCCTACTTCCCAAATCTTCAAATAGACTTAAAAAATAACAATTTATCATGCACATTTATTCATATAATTTTTCTTCAAGCAGAGAGGATCCATATTAAGTTAATTCTGTAGCCATCAAATAGTGAATAAACATGATGTTTCTAATAGGCTAATTATGTCAGTAGATGACTCGCTATTTTATAAACCTGCTCTGTAATTAACGAAGCAGTGAGGACCGGTTTGTTCAAAAATAGCTACCAATAGTTTGAAGTTCAGATTTATTGAAATGCCAGAAAATCTCAACATCGAAGATAAATTCATGGTTTCGTTTGACGTATAATCATTGTTTGCCATAGTCCACGATTGAGACTACAAGTTATGTGTAAACATAGTGACATTCTTCCATTGCCATACGATGACCTGCAATCAAGGCTTATTAATGTGTACTAAAGATGTACAATTTTAGCACTGAAACACTTTATATCGCAGAGATGGCTGAGTTGCCATAAAAAGACCACTGGATCCAATCATAGCGGACATATTTAAACCATTTTGGAATATAAAGCTTTAGATAATAACTTTGCATTCGGGACATGTTGATGACACGAATAATTACAAGCATGCTTCTCGTATACCGATTCTCCTCGATCAAGCTTACTCTTATACAATTTACAATTGAACATGAAAACACATCCCCATTTTTTTACCTTGATATCAGACATTTTTGTGTGAGTAAAGAAAATATTATTGTGAGATAGTAATTTGAATGGTGAGTAACTGCTTATATATTCGAGCATAATCTTCCAGATAGTGAAACTAACAGATCAATATGCTTTCAACAAGGCTATACTATGACATCTGCGTGTTGAAAGATGATGTAAATTCCTTAGAATTATTCAGATTTATCAATAAACAAACAATTTCTAATCTATTATAATTAGCCGAAGCCATTTCCACTAAAAATCTTGGACCCGATTCGTGTATTCATAAGGATATCGTTGTTAGTTTTTTATTACCATAAGAGTCTCAAATATTTTCAACACTTATTTAGGCAATATTTCGTTCTGTGTTCACAGTTGTAAATTTTATTCCCTTCAGTTTGTCTGGCATCTTGTAATAGCTTTATTCACTTTAATCATTAAATCCATCCAATTAAGTAACTGCACTGGGTAATCTTTTAACTCAGACTTTCTGGCCTGTTTCGTGTGATGCATAAATGTTTTTCTCTTCTAGATTATTTACACTACTCCGTGTTCAACTGTATGAACATTTTTCATAATTCTTCCTCATTTGTTTTCTTTTTAACTAATCTTCATTAGTGAAAAATTCAATTATTATTATATTGTGCCTTTCATATATTTATTATTATTAATTCAAGTGAAATATAAACGATTTTAAGCTATTCTGTTACAGTCTTCGTTCTTGCTATTTTCCATATTTATAAATGAAGAAGGTTGTATGAATTTTCAATAAAGCATACCAACACATTTCTCTTTGACTTAAAATGATTTACGATTGTATACGAAAAGTTACTCCTGAATTCTATTTTATGTTTACCAATATTTTATGTATAAATGAGTCGACAAGAGTTATAAAATCAGTATTTTTCCACTGTCAAACCTACTTGTATTCAGACATTTAAGCTTTGAGGAGAAATGGATTATATATGCTACAATTTTTTAACCCCGACACTATTAGATCACCTATTGAGACAGTCTCATTCTACGCAGATTTAATGATTTTAATTATTAAGTTATTTGCAGAAAGACATTTTAACATAGTCCCATTTACTTACTTATCCTCGGTTTTACAAGGCGTATTGGATAAATAACAAGCAGGTGAATAGATAAAGTTAGCAAATTAAGAAACGATTTTCCACTTCTAATGACATATTCTGTTAAGTTAAATATAAGTATGAAGTAGACACCAGTTTCTGATTACATCCAATTACAGTTTAGATTCTTCTAATTTTACTTCTGTTTTAAGTAATTTATTTACACTTTGCACTATTTTCGGAATGATTTTCGGAAATACTTACAGTGACATTTATGCCATCAGTTTACTAAAGAAAAAAACTATTCATTCAGGGGAATTAAAAATTTAAAAAGCTACAACCAGCCATATAACAGAAAATTATTATTAACAAGAATTTTTTGTCACACGTGATAAACGACGTAAATCTGTAAGCACTGCGCACCTTAATGTGATGTATTTAACTAATATACAACTACAATCGAACAATAAACTTTATAAAAACCAGTCAATCACAACATATGTTGCATACAAACAACATTCCATTCGTTTTATGAGTTATTTTAAAAGGCAATAAATCTTGTTAGGAAGGAGTAGGTTGGTAACAAATGGAAAAAAATCATAGTTAATAGTACGTAGTAAACATGTGACAGACTGATATGGAGAAAATCGACGTGCAGGATAACAAGTGTTCGATTTGGTGTATGAATAATATAATTCAGTCAGGTTGAAAATGTGTGTAACTGACACCCTTTTCTACACAGCGTTATTAGTAGATATAAATAAGAGTGTAGATTTAAGACAACTTACAAATAGTGTGAATATATTATTTCCCGAATCTGAAAAGACAAAACCTTTATTTAGAAAAGCTGGAAGTCTTGAACTTACTGCAATTCTTTCTACAGCGTTTTTTAGCTTATTATACTCGGGATTTTTTCAATATAATAAGATCAACAAGTAATATTCTACTCACCCAGCTATCTATTCTGGAATACATAGAGATAGCAAGGTATCTTGAAACCACATTGATCAACTTAGACTAAATCACATAAGACTGAAATTGAAGTATACTCTTTACCTAGGATTTTTAGGGTTCGAAGAGATTAGGAGATGACCGAAAGTGATAAGATGTGATTTGGGCTTTATGGAAAGCACAAGGTAAATTGAAATTATGGTGTGACTGAGCCTCACAACAATAAATCTATATTTACTTTCAGCATTTTTAAAACCAATTAGTTATAAAAATAACAAAGCGTGAATAGGATCAAGAAAAGAACTAACTAAACTTTGTAAAGAAAGCAAAATAATCAAAGAAAACAGGATATTCACCATACAGATAAAAATTTATTACTAAATTACATTTTACATTAATCGCTTAGTTTTAATATCACTACCAAACTAATTTATATGCCAATAAGATATGGTACATCGATTATGCATTAGAGGCAAGCAATAAAAAGCATAAGATCTAAGCTCAGGAAGACAGAAAATGGCCTGAGCCATTTATATGTCTGAAAAATGAGTGAAAATGAATCTGTCCTAAACGTTATTTGGTGATATCCGTTTGTAATTCAGTTCTTGATTTTGTCAACTTCCGATTACTATTGCTCTTTAGTATTTATAAACACATTAATAATACAAGTCCTCATGAAAATAAATGAATTTAAGTAACATCGTACCTTTGGATACCTCGGAAATTTTGATTTCCAGCCTACTTAAACAAATAAATTATGCTTACTTTGTTTGTAGACACTTATCAAAGCGAAAGAAATTACTTCTGTCGCTTATTAGAAAACAAATAAATTCACTTTTAATTTTCTCGAATGTGAAGTAATTTTTCAGCCCTGACAGTAATATTCAAGAGAAACATTTATTCAATACTGTTCATAAATAAGGAAACCTCTTCAACTCAAACCAGTCACTACGTGCATGTATTTTTATTGGACTTATACACTGTAGTTACGTCCTGAAAACCAAAACTCTAGCTTCCTGCAGACTATCTTCCAAACCAACTTCCATAAAAAAAAAACTCTGTTCGAATATGCACTTTGAGCGCAAATTTTTTAGGAAAATACAAGTGTATCGTCATAAAGATCATTTTTAAAAATAATTTTCTTGTCTTTACATGGGGTTAGAAACTGATCACTATGGTATCAAATGATTATTAATCATCTGATGCATAAAAATGCTGAGCTTATCATACACAGATTCATGACATAGTAGCGTATATCTGTTCACTTCAGTTTCACATGCCAACAGTATCCTCTTATTTGCTTATTTGCCCAGGATGTCGGTGAATAACATAAGCTACATAACTGGTTGTTTGCTATGAGTATGAAAAACTTATCACAATACAATAAATGAAATAATTTCTAAATTTCCACTTAAGTGTGTCAAATATAACCGCCTTGGGTCTATTGTATCAACGAAAATCTTAGGTTTCTCATTACCTTTAGATAATGGAACCTAGTTCATCGCATATATGTCTAATACTGTGCTACATGTAAACAAGATACTTCATCGTTCTTATTTAGTATTGTATGTAAGTGAATACTCATTTAAATGTTTTATAAATACCTCAGGCTTTTCATTTTACTGCCTACGAATAATATTACGCGTCATGCGTTAGTTGAATGATAAATATGGCTAAGAAATCTGAAAAAGTCCTTAAACAAGCAGCTTCTTCTTGTTTCATGTTTTTTCTTTATTTCGCGTTAATATGATGACAATTCAGAATAAAATTGTACAATATCTTGGTTAGACTAATGGGTAATACAAATGTAAATTTATTAGAGATAAATGCATTCATTCACTATTATTTAAATTGTATTTTAGTTCAATATTGATAAACAAAAGTGGTCTTCATTATGGTTCAAAGTTACTATCAACTTGTGAAATCTTGTAGTAGTATGGAAATATTCCAAAAAATAAATTATATATATATATATACTTACGATCCAAAATAAAATAACACGATCAATCGTTTTTCAATGTAAACAGACAGAGATTTTAACTATGTGAAGAAATGTTTAATTTGCGAATGAAATCACACTATAGTTCAAGTTGAATAACGTTCAAGAAACTACATGTCGTGAGTAAGACATGGAAAGAATGAGGAATAACCCAACAGAAATATGAAATATGTTTTCACTAAAACGTGTCAAAAGCTAGCCACTCACCTCTATTATTAGGTGTAGCTGAACGAATTAAGCGAGCAGATTGAAACCAGTGCAAAAATATGTCGAGTATTTCCTGGCTTTTCTAGTTCTACAACTGATGTCAGTTCGTGGGAAAGACTATGTTTGAAGTCAAATTATATATATTAAATAAATCTATAACTGGTGCCTACGAGGCTTTGAAGGAATATGAATAAAAATCTGCATTTGAAAGTCTTTGGTTCAATCGAACTCTATTAATGTTCCCATCTATAGTTAAAATGATTGAAATAACGTCTTCATGTTATTATATATTTAAAAAATACCGTATTTCATGGTATACTTATCAAATTATGATAAGTTCTAACCTGTTTTCTAGGCTAATTCTCTCATCTCTGGATAATTATAGGACTAATAAGGTCTTATTAATGGACAAATTAGTCTAGTCAATTTTAGACCAGCGCTTCCATTCAACAATTGTCAGGATATACAAACATGTGCAGTGTATTAACGTATCATCTTATCACGCTGACATTGCTTATCGGTATCGAATAGTAAATAACTAAGCCGAAAAATAATTACCGTTAAACTAAATTTGTATTTGGGCTTGTCAGCATTCATAATATTTTAAAATCATGCTCAAGGTTGTCACTTTGATCGTTGGCACTGAATTCTGATAGAACTCCATAGTCCAGTGAAGAATTAAGTGAACGTTCTGTGTAATTTTTCTTTTTACGAGCTACCAGTAGGCCACAGAATGTTTGTTCTGCTTTTGTACTTCATATCAATTTCTCCTAAAAGATACTTCAATCTTCAAACTCAAACATAAACTAATATTTTCCAAAATTTCCGTGAGGAACATCAAATCAAACTTTCGAAGGAAAGTAACGCAGCTTCTTGATCTCAGTTCCTATTATTTTCATTTGTAGTGAACTTTCATTCACATAGTACTAATTAGAAATAATACAAGAAGGACTGCTGATTTACAATTACCTATTTCAAGACAAAAACCAATGATTACACAAGTGATTAATTAAAAGAGTATTGATTCATTCATGTGCACATTATTAATAGGTTTCTCTACATTTATTTGATTAACATCGATCGTGTGAATACACGATTTCTTTATTTATAGAATCGATACTATAATGTTAACATCTATGAGTGAAAAGAAATTTGGTGTATTTGTCTGTTAAACGGTTAACAATAGGAAGTGAGGTAAACGTTCATATTCTGCAATCAGTGAAACACTTAACTGAATATACTTAGAAACACCTCTAATAGAATTATAAATCAGAATATCTATAAAACATAACAGAATGTTAACGATTATTGACAGAAGTTTGTGATAACCTAGAATATTGATGTAATAGCTGTTGTTAGGTAACTTACTAAGAGGTAGGTAGAAATTCTTTAAGCTATATAGAAAACGATAGACTATACGAAACTCAGGTGAACTATGATTTATTGGCAGTCTATTCGGTGCGCGATCTGAACAACTACAGATTTATGTCAAAAATAAACGAAGGATATGTAACTACTGGCAACCGTTGCACCAGATTAAAATATATCAAAAACTTTTCCTCCTACTAAATATTTTTTGAAATGAATTTAAGCAATTAAGACTACTGCAACATATATACTGACCACTTGATGTTTACTGAATGCTACTTTGAGTCATCGATATACTCTTTACAAAATGCGATTACACTAATTGTCTTGTTTTATAGTAAGATCATATCATGATTAGCTGATGGAGTCATGTATCTGGGATTTGAAGAGTTTGGGACTCATCGTCTAAATACGGTTAAATTCCAAAATAGATGTTCACACCGAAGCTTGAACTTGGTTCATTTACATCGAATATCATTGCGTTAACCTTTAACCTTTAAGGCAAGACACCCACGTTTGTGTAATGAGTATGTGCACATAATCTGAATGTGTGGATATTGATACTTAAATACAGCTAAATCCAGATAATAACTCCTGAATAGCGCGATGCCTTCATTCTGGATTCCATTTATCAGCCACAGTAGAACTTTTATCATAATTGTCAGTTAACGACGTATTACGTCAATTCTCAAAGAATTCACATACAGCAACACAGAGTGGACACTTATTCTTTACCAACGTCAATACGATGCTACAAAAACTTTTAAATTGTGTTTCATTTTATTATTGTTTCTGTACTTACTGTTTTATACGTTACAATGGATTATAAATGAATGTAAAGCGTAAACAATTAACTCGGTAAAATGTTATCAGAATATTCAGCAATAAATGATGAACTAATAAAAGAGGATGAAAGCAGAGATTTGTAATCACCTTAAATACCATGAAATGACAGGTATTGTGAAAATATTTATGAACTCATTATTTATTGCAAATATGAATAGGGCAAACAATGTATTCCATTACTGTCTTATGAAGTTACCAACCTATATTTTGGATAACGTGGGAATGAAATCTTATTGTAAATAATGACTTCCTTTGTAAGCACACCAATTTTTGGATTGGAGTTAGATAGTTTTTAAGTAGGCTAGAGACGAAAGTTGAATTGACAACCGTCGAAGAACTATTGAATATTGAAAGTCTCAAACAGTTGTTTCGATTATTTTGTGTACGCCCATAAATCCACAAACAATTGACCTAAGAATCAATGATTTGCCGACTATACAGGGACGATTTACCAAATGTGCAAGTGCACACTTTCCAACTTCAGTCTACTAAGGAAACACTGGGCATCTATCAATGATCAGGAAATTCTCTATAGGAAAATTAAATTCATCCACGTCAAGTTTGCTGCAATTACCCGTCAGTGATATTGAATTACTATGCTATATGTGGTTCTCGCTTAAGCAGAATCGCAGTTGGTGTTTTATTCCATGCGATTTCCATTGAAGGTAATTTAAACTAACACTCGTCTTTGTATGCTGGTTTACAGAAAAAATACAACAATCCGTCTGAAAAGCTAAATACACGTCAAAAATCCCGTATCTACGCCCAGTACCCTCATTGATGGTCAACTTATATCCCGAGACAAAATAAGGATAAATATATATTCCTTTGAAGATATTCTAACATATAAATTAGTAAGAATGTCAACCGGGTTAGTGTGAATGTAATGCTATTTTTAAACTATGAAGACATAAATGATGATGGGACGAACAAAGAAAGATGACACCAGGAAGAAAATGAGAAGTCCGTCAGGGAGTCTTAGTTGTCATAGTGAAGCATTACTTACTAAATCTGAATAGTCCTAACGTAAACTTGGTCTTAGATCCGTGTAAATAACAATTAGTTTCAGTCGTAATATCGAGACATAAATTGACTTATTTTTTAGAAGCAAACCTTAATCTATTCACACATACGAGTAATTTATCTCAAGGTTATCTGCAATTAAACTCCCAACTCCTATCTCCAAGCGTGCAATTTTAAAGAGAAACTTGACCAACAAGTACTTGGAGATAATGGCTTTTGTTATTCGGAATGCTGACAAGTCAGTCAAACGTAATTGTAATCCATACAAACTAGAATTTAGATATTCTCGATTCAACATATCCAAAAATCTTAGCAGAATAGCAAATTACCCAAGGCTGTTAACTGGTAATGTAAGAAATGCCTTTTAACTTATCAATTAATAGTCAAATTCCAAAACAGGTTGTGTGTTGTTTTTTATAGTAATTAACATAACAAACAAGCCTAGGATGAATACTACACAGAAACAAATCAACTCCATCACAGTGAAGAAAATATGAAAAATAACACAAACGGATAAAGCAAAAACAGTTTTCGATGCTACTTGGTGAGGAGAAACTACTACTCACCGCCACTGTTAAAGACCAAACTGGTTATATGGAAGATCGATAAATGATTCAGATCAAAATATGCATAAGTTCTATCAAATAGACAAATTAAATTAAACTCGCCGAGTGACAGTAAAGCATATTAATAACCAGACAGTAAATTAAATTAAATCACACACTGCTTATAAACACGTATATTGTTAAAAGTGCTTAAATAACAATTCGTTAAAGGAGCCTTTTGTAACGTTTTAAATGTTTGATGCTAAATCATTTTAAATAGTGTGTGAGATGTAATGATATATCATCATTTGATTCCTAGCTTCGAACTCATCCATAATTCTAGATTCTTCACTTATAAAGATGAAATCGTATACCATAGACATTAAGAGTCAGAAGAACTTGTGAATTATCACCGGAAGATTAAAGAACAGTCAGTAAAGATTGTATAACCTCGGCTATTCAATCCGTCTGATAATTCTTCGGAATAGACAAAAATTATACGAACATTTCTAACCAGTATTTGTCAAGTGAGTATGAGTTTAGTGTTATTAAAGTGATCCCTATTATTGATTGTATGTGTAACTGTACTAAAGGAAGGTGAAAGGCATAAACCACTAGCCATTCTATGTGTGCACTAGTAATTACAACTTATTTCCTTGAATAATCGCTTTCGTCAAAAAATCTATTTCTAATAGCATATCTTAATCCGTACGAGACTCGTTTTCATTGTTTCTATCCAAATATCTACATTAAATAACCTATTGGAAAGTCCATATTTTCAATTAACAATTTAAGTCCACTATATAGTGATCACTATCCTTAGAAAATAAGAAATTATTAATAATTTTGTTATTGTTATTACTATTAGCGCGAGACAATAAAAAATACTAATATTAAGCTTATCACGCTTAAAATCGATGCTACTTATATTGAATAGACTATATTTAAATCAATTATATACATATATAAACAATCATTGTATCTTCATTTCACAGTTGTTGACTTATCGATTGTTAGTGTTTTATGAAATAATTTTTAACGGAGACGGAAAGTATAGAAACAGTGAACTCTAAAATCACTGAGCAATTTTAATAGTGTATATTTAAAAAGAAATTATTGAAATCAACGTACTGTTACAGTGTAAAATACCAGCTGAGTAGTTTTGGCTCTATTGGTTATACAACCTAGCGAAAATGTATAACATGACAGTAATTTTCCTGAATTTAATCACTAGAAGTTAAAAATAATTACAGTTGACATGAGTTTATTCTTAGGGAATTATCTGCCTTATTCATGATTTAGGGTTTTATAACTGAATCCAATACGAGTGGCGCCCTAAATAAAGTATAATGCACACAAAAATAGACACACCAGACAAAATACTGAAACATCAGTCTAAATGTGCTGTAATAAATTACCATTCGTTAAATTTAAAAGAAAACAGGAGGACAAGTGTGATTAGTCTATCTGGACTAAAAACAGCCTTTGTTTAGATGCAAGTTTCAGAGAATGACACTGAACTTAAGACTTAAAATATTGAGGAAGGATGGATAAAAATGCACTGCTGTAATCACATTCAGGCCGTGCTATATGAATAATGGTAAAACTGAAGACTTTAGGAGTTCTTGAATAACTACTAACTAAAACACTTCAGAAACAAACAAAAATCCTATGAGGTTTACCTTTCTTCCTACTTGCTTTTTAACAAAATACCTTAAACAAAATGTTCAGCAGTCTACAAAATCATATTACCAAGCTTTAAATTTGCTTATAGGAAACACTATGAAGAAATCAATCAACTCAACGACATTGGCACTTTAGTTCACATCATAAAGGATTTCAAATAAATAAAAGCATGTCCAGGAGTGGTAGGCCAAAAATAACATTTTTGGTAGTAAGGATAGGCAGGCGCCCTTAATAAATGTTTGTTTACTTATTGTGACCTGCTTTTGGACTCTTCATAAAGTAGAAACATATATTAATTTGTTTCATCAAGTTAACGTCCTTTACCCATACACATCATCTTGTTTACTTTAGTGATCGCATTTAAACCAAGAAATTTATTTTAATGGTTCCATAGTAACAGTGTGCACTTTCCTAATTTTTATTCGCATGCAGTATAAAACATCTGGTCAAAGCCGATGATCGTTTCATGATTTTTGTCTACGTTTTAAGTGTTACGATATTCATAGTTTAAGAAAGTGGAGTAGATGAGTTCACTTGGTAGATGTGTTAAGCTCAAGCACAAATTTAGTCAAAATACAGTTAATTAGGACTTTGAATTGCCTAATTCCTTGGCTTTCACTTACTATATACATATATGAAATTTAAATTTACCGAAGATGGTTTATTTTTTTAATTTGACTACCGATTCAAACGCCGTGCAGTTAAAACATAAAAGATAACAATAGAGTAACTTTACAAATATACTGCCAGAAATTTTGACAGCTTTACCTTTTAAAGAAATGCTGGTCTGCAGTTTAGATTAGCAGCCTAAGTACAGAAATTTTTAAGAACTTATAGCACCGTCAATAAACTGGTTTCTAAAGTTTAAAAATATATCATCAAATAAACTTTATTTAAACCTAGTTAACTTAAAATTCAAGCAAAACGGTCACTTGTTATTTAATGTTATTTATAAGACTCTACTTACCGTCCGTACTCCTTGCTCAAGAAACGCCCGAATCGTTTCAGATGCTCTTCTTAATTTTATTGTCGCACGGTTTTCGAAATCTTCGACACTCACAAGGACATGCAACTCCTCATCCAAGTGTTCCCAGTTCGGTTTTCCCTTGTTTAAATCCTCCTACATAAATATTTTATATTCATATATTTACGTCTAGTGATAACGAAACGTTTATCCAACAGTTATATAGGACGTAGCACTTAGGTAATAAATTTCAAAATGCCTTAGTTTGGTGAAAATAAAATAAGAGATTTTTAAATTATGGGTTTGAGCAAATAACTAAGTCATTATAAAACCAAAATCTTAAACAAGCAAACAGTTATCATCACCATCACATCAAATTCAAAATAAAATAGTGTTGCTATTATGGTTGGACATAATGATAGAAACACCAGTCTGATCAGTAATATAAGTTTAAAGTTTAAATATTTGATTAAATATAAGAAGAATAATTAATCTTCACAGGTAGGTCATATTTACGAAACATACCAAACTAGTAAATGGGGATGACTGATAAAAATATAGGTAACTATGCAAAATAAACTTATTATTTTGATGCACTGAATGTTTTTGAAATGAGAGGTAATTATAACCTTGGTACTATTTGGTAGCTACTAATTTGCCACTGTTGATTTAAGTAAATTTCCAGTTTAGTAGGGTGAATTTTTTCTCTTTGTCAATTTCAGATAACGTGTGGTCAACGGTTTTTACCGCCAAAATATGTATTTACTGACTTTGCAAGTGAATGTGCTATAGTTGTGAACCTAATTCACTTGGTAGATAGTTGGTGAACATTATTATTAAAGAAAACCATGAGTGAATGCATACATTTTTAGCACTTTCTTATCACAAGCGCAACAATGAAGTAAGACCCATGAGTAGGTTTGTAGATATTTGTCAATCCTTTTCACACTGCAAAATTAAACGATAACTTAAACCCAAAAAGCATCCCGATAAATTATTTAGAAAAATGACTTCTCATATAATTTTCGTCCATAATACCGAAGTGACTAACGTTTACAACCTAATGGCCTAATGATTTTGTCTATCACTGTCCCTTAAATGTTATGACGAAGCAACCATACAACCTAGCTTCATTTGCGAAAACTCCTTAAAATCAAAACTATGATAAGAAACTTCTCATTCATGTATTTTCTTGCATATTAAAAACATTATTTTGTACATCTGTAAGTGGTAACAATTTTATTAGGTATGTTAGATCAGCGCATTACAAGAAACAATTGTCATATACATCGAGTTAGTTTTCAGTATCTTGTGAAATAGACTTAGTGGTTGTTAATTTCATCAACACGTAAGTTAAAATATGATCTCAATGTTAATCGCTTACTAGTTAATAAACACTAATAGAAAGATAAAACGTGGGAGCATAAGCAATCCAAAAACATTCCTTGTATTATGACTAAACAGTCGCTAGTCCTGCATAATCTGAACTAAATAATGAGCAACTTATAATAAAGTTTTGATATTAAACACACGTTGTTGCTATTTACCTTTCTTTTGTCTCTAAGTGATCCTTTTCCTCTCACCATGATCTTGCATTCCAAATCTTGTTCAAGCTGTTTTGCAGTCAATCCTCTTGGACCAAGAAGACGTCCAACAAAATTATACTGAAACATTTACAATTATAAGTTACACAAAATTGACCAACATTAGGATTCTCCTTTACGGGAACAAATACTTTTTCTTGTAATGACACGATTTTGCCGGAGGGTACCGGAAGCTCATTCTCAGTTTTCTTCACCGATTCGTTTAAGTAGAACAGTTTTTGTCTAACGCGTGAAATCTCTGCAATAATAAAATACAGAACAATAATTACTGGCGAGATGAAGCCATTTGTGTTGAATCAAAATATCGGATTAACACTCAAATAAATTTTTATTGTTGTGAGATGACCCTCGGTACTGATTCCATAAAATCAAAACTATGATTAGAATGTTACTGTGATACCTCCAAAATATATTAGAATAAGTGCATTATCGTAAATCAAGCTTTGTTTTAGATTAGTATTTTTATACCCTTGAACAAATAGCACTAATTAAAAGTATAGACATACAGAGTGTAACGTTAAAGACTATATTAGTTCCCAAGTAAAAGCACAAACGATGTATTAATATTGATTTTTGCAACATATTATGAATTCTAATTTTAACATTTTAACAAAATTAGTACAATTCACTGAATATTAAGGGCAAGCTAAAGCAACGTGTTGTTTTAGTAACAAGGTGTAGAGATAAGGCTACTTTAACGAGCGATTTATACACAATAGACTTAAAGCAAATTGAAAGTCATAAATGTTAGGATGCAGATATGGACGTATAATCTATAAGTCTGTTAGATCTGACATTACCTCATCACCATCTACAAAAAGATACGATTTGATAGCTTTATCTTAGGCGTAAGACGTATATTCGCAATTTATTTACCTTTCTCTAAAATGAATTCTAGGTGCAAAAAGATATTTGGGAAATTTTGAAGCTGTTTCTTGTCTTTCAGTAGTTCTTGGAGATATTCCGGTGTAGCTTTGTGCACCAACACTGAATCAACAACAACATTTTCATTCTCAACCACCAAGTCAGCTTGTTTCAGCAAATTCTCACTCATTTAAGTGATCTTTCAATAAATACAATACGTACGAGAATAAGCAGCGCTAACACATACTGCTCAAAATATTCAAGATTTTGCTCAAACGCCAAGTGCAACATTGGTATATAAAAACAAACATCAATATTGTAATTACTATTTTAATATACTACAAAGACCATCCGTTTGATTACGTAGTGTATATAAATAATAAAAACTAATAATGCCATAAACAACGTACTCTGGGTATACAACAAGCTAGTTTAATCTATAGAGCTGAATAAAATATGTGGGAACTGATTGTGTATTTGGCAGAGATTGGTGTTCATAGTGGAATGTATATTGCATAGGGTCAAAATTTTAAGCATTGCAAGATCTTCCTCCAAATGCAGTGTAGCATTTTGTTCTGGAAAACATCATGGATGCAAACATAATAGGCTCAATATCATTACTCAATACTTCTAACTACTAAACCACTGACGTTAAAGTTGTAGACAATTAGGGATTAAATAAAAACTTCAGCTGATTGCTGACGGAGTGTACATGGATGTTAAGTGTCTACACGGGCTATCGAAACGTGCAGACATTCCAACCTGTATCGAATCGTGACCGAGTTGTGATGACTGACTGTCAGTCTTCATCTATAACGTTTAGCGAAATTAACACGGTCTATATCAATCTCATATTGTTGCATAACTGTTACTTTGCACTATTTATTTAATGCCACAAATTTTTCTGCCAAATATTTTTAGCAACTATCAGCTGTAGACTACATCTCATAGGATATATCATACTACGTCTTGATGTTTCACCAAAAATTTAGCGCGGTCACTGGAAAGCCACGTATACTAACGACGATAATTCAAAATGTATGCAACTACACGGTACAGTTACAGAAATACTATTCTCCAGTCTCATCTGCTATGCTGACAATACTTAACTTCGTTGAAGAATGATAGGATTAGGTTGTATGTCATTGGAATGAAACTCGACCTAAAATGTGGACTAAAACCTATTATTAATGTTTATCTGCCCTCAGACTTTTGGAATTTGAATAAGACTTTTTTATCTCTGTACTTCTTCTTGATATGCTAGTGAATTCATTAATCGTGATCTATTAAATCAATATTTTCAGAGTCCAGTTAAAATTCTTTGCTCTTGAAAATGATGTGTGGAATTATTTTAGATAGGTTAGTATTCTACCTAAATTATATTAAATTGACTTTAAACAAACAACAGAATGGTGCATCTACCCTCACTGGTGAGAACCTGTAGGAGACAATTCACTGATTATGACTGTAATCATGCAACCACAGCCTTCATACAAAATTCTCTAGTCGAATTTCCACACATTAACCACAGATAACCCTTATGCATACTATTAGGGATCCGAAAGTTGAAACTTCAAGCACTTTTTTTCCTGCCTATAAAATATGGTCAAATTTTTCAGTCTAGATAGCATTCGTGAATATTTTATGGGAACCGTATAGGCACAGTTTTAGCTTGCCATCTTCAATTGCCACTCAAGTCATCTTTATTTTGTAGACTGCCGTAAAATTCACATAAGTCAGTATACTTACTTACTTATTTATTCCCGTTACTCCTCTCTGAGGACCACAGGCCGCTCACAAGGATTCTCTATCTAACTCTGTCCTGAGCAATCCTTTCCAACTGTTTCCAGTTGCTGTTCATCCTTTTAATGTCTGCTTCCAATTCTCGACACAGTGTGTTCTTAGGCCCTACTCTTTTACGTTTCCCGATAGGATTCCATGTTGATGCTTGTCTCGTGATGCAATCTGATGGTTTCCGCAATGTATGTCCTATAAATTTCCAACGTCTTTTCCTAATTTCCTCTTCGGCTGGAAGTTGATTTGTCCTCCTCCATAGTAAGCTGTTGCTGATGATTTCCGGCCAACGGACATTCAGTATCTTTCGTAGACAGTTGTTTATAAATACTTGTATCCGTCTGATGATGTTTGCAGTAATTCTCCAGGTTTCAGCACCATACAGCAGGACTGTCTTCACGTTCGAATTGAAGGGTCTGACTTTGAGGTTAGTTGATATTTGTTTTGATTCCCATATGTTTTTCAACTGTAGGAATGCTGCCCTTGCCTTGCCAATCCTTGTCTTTACATCTGCATCGGACCCTCCTTGTTCATCGATGATGCTTCCCAGATATGTGAAAGTATCCACTTCTTCAAGAGTTTCTCCATCAATTTGAATTGGGTTGGTGCTCTGTGTGTTGTATTTGAGACTCTTGCTCTTACTCCATCTCGGCGCGAACTCCGAATACGGTAACGATTTTCCACGTGGTTTGTCTATTTTTTATATTTTGAGATATCTTACACGTTTTACATTATATAACGCCCTTAGTAGTACTCCAGCAGTATTGCCTAACTCCACTCACAACCCTATAGTATCCTAGAATAACGGAATGTCACGTATTAAGGCCAAACGCTCTAAACTTAATACTAGTCCTCCTAAACCGAGCGATATCCCCTCCACTAGTTTTACTCCTCTTAACCAATTAGAAACACAATCACATTTTAGCAATTCACAGCGACCAATATTTAACGGCCCTTCCCCTGCACATTCTGAAATATCCACCAACAATGCATTTATCCCCAATCAGGAACTAACTGACGTTCGCACACCACTTGTTAAGGTCGTAAACATTGCCGATCAGAGCAGTGATATTGCCACCTACAAAATGGAAGTTGACAACATTAAATTGACACTCGCCAATATGCAGTGTGTCCTACAAGAAATAACCCCGATATCATACCTTTTTGGTAAGCATAATGACATCAACGTAGATAAAGTAAGACAGGCTGAAGTCTTTCTCGATTTCATCTCTACTGAAGTTGTTAAGCGCATTAACTCGCTTCATAAAGCCATAGTTTACAACATTCCTGATAACTCCCCTATTAATAAGGCAAAAATAACTCTCTTAAAGGCTTCCGGCATGCCCCAAGTGCCTTGTGAATGCAAGAGACTGAGGAAAAAAGACTGGCAAACTAGCTGCCCAGTCCTATTTTATTTTAAGTCTACACAGGATTCCATGGAATTTATCAAGTCAGTAAATCGTGTAAGAACCAGCAGTGAGTACAAGAATGTACTAATAGTTGCTGACAAAACACCACTACAACGCAGAGCCCGTAACAGGCACAACGCCACAGCTCCTAACTTAAAGGAACCCAAACATGAACTAGCAAACCATAACAGCCTCATCAAAGCCAGTCCTACAGTAGACTGTGGTGAAGGCGACATGTCATTGGAACCATCAACCCCACCGACTAAACTAAAAAATGGGGGGGACCACAGTTTGAATGGACCAATTACTTCACTCGACATAAGCTCACAGACTACGTCACTAGCAACAGAAATTGCCACCGACCCTGTAGATTTAGACATCACCCTCCTATCGGGCACGAATGTCTCTCAAACTAATGTGACGCACGAGAAAACGTCATGTACTGCAAGATGTTTCCGCACTGTAAAAACTGAAAAGGAACTGAAACATCGGTTTGACGATAGCTATAAGTATCTACACACTAGGAATAGATTCTTCCCCTTAACGTCAGACAACTCACCTCAAACTATCAGTACAAACAAGCCTAAGAACAGTCGTAACCTTAACAGGTTAGACAAAATCAACAGCAAACCGTGTAAACCTAGGCAGACTAAATCTCTACCACCTAAGCTAAAAGTTAATACTCAATGTGGCAGTAAACGATTTCTCTCCTATCCTCACGTTAATTCTCATGATTACTCTAAAAGGTATAAGGCGACACACCCGACTGCATCAGAGTACCAAATACTAATGTCCCAGAAAGACAATCCTGTACGCAGAAGGCACCCTTTGCCACTTACACTACCATTACCCCAACCAAATAGTGGTATGAATCACTACAACCATGGAGATTATCTCTATCACCAATATAGATGGCCATATAGACATGAAAATCTGATACCGACACAGCTACCTATAGCAAACGTTTCTGCTCATGACTATATGTCTAGAACTCATGACATACTGTCCAACTATTGTGAACCAAAAGTCACACATGCTCACTTATATCCTTTTTTAGCGCATCCTCATTCAACACTTTACAACCCATTTCACTTTCACTCACTACCTGTACCACCCGTCTTGAACCAACAATTCGTGCCAATCGTGAATGCTCCAAATCACGACTCACATCATCACTAAGGAAAAACGTTGCTACCATCTCATATCCGGTTAACAAAAGTGTCTTAAGTATTTACCACAGAGATAATAGTGATGTTCAGAACACGAACCTCACGGGACAACCACTGAGTACATCCTCAATAACATCTCGGCTAAGTAAATGCTATAGTCCTCAAATATCTAGTCCAAGTTATATTCATAATTATAATCACAATTAATTTACTGCCCCCTTAGCCCTAACTAAACCAATGCTCATGAATAGTGCTGGATCCCATCCATCAACACTACTAGAATCAAACGGCAGTACCATTCTTCCCTCCCACAGTATAAATGCCCACGCCACAAGCAAATGTTACGATAACTGTTACAATAAATATAATAGATTAACCCACAGCACGAACGCTGTTAAATATGCAGTCACCAATAGCTCATATAAGGTCACTAATTCGCCTCATCTGACATTGATGCTAATTAATGCCCGATCTATAATGAATAAAATGACATCTCTGAGAACCCTGGTCCTTCTATACAACCCTACACTTGCTCTAATAACGGAAAGTTGGCTGACACCTGATGTTCCAAATTCATGCCTTGTCATAGATAACTACGCTGTATTTCGTTGCGATAGAACCACCAAAAGAGGTGGAGGTTGTTTGGCATACGTATCAAAGACTATAAAGGTGGAAAATATCGATGATGAAGTCCTCAACACAGTACCTGACTCGATATGGCTAAAAGTACATGTAAATAACTACCAATTACTACTAGGTTGCATATATAGGGCTCCAAACACTCCCAAATTAGTAGACGCCTCAATAATTGCATCATTCGGGCATGCTGCTACCCTCAGCCTCGACCATAAAATGATCTGTGGAGACTTCAATCTCCCAGGTGTCGATTGGCGCACATTCTCTGGCCCGACATTTTATGAGAGTATAATTAAATATATCAATATACACGGCTGGAAACAACATGTGCATTTACCCACAAGAAACAACAACACCCTCGACTTGATATTCTGTCATAATATAACGCCGATATCCATAGAATATGGCTTACAACTCCACAACAGTGACCACAACACAGTCCTATGCACACTTCCATTTCTTGTGAAAGGTAGAGAGCATAGGACGACCTGTAAGCGTTTTCAGTATCGAGACTTTGTCCATGCTGACTGGAGCATCTTTCAAAATCAAGTTAGATGCTCTGAATGGGCCAAATTCTTTGCTAGTGGCAGCATTGCTGAAACACTAGAAATATTCTACCGTACGATAAAGCCCCTAATTGACACTATAGCGCCAAAAAAGATGGGCTACAAAGCAATATCCCCTTACATCAACACTCAAGCTAAGTCCAAACCGCGTAAACTAAGGAAAAGGTACTTCATCTCAAATGACTTCACCGCTCTGAATCAAATACACTGTTTGCTAGAACAAGTAAGATGTAAACATGAAACTCGTCTGAAAGATGAGGAATGTATAGCACTCAATGGCGCATCTAAGTCCCTAAACCTGTGCTATCTATTAGAAAAACGCTTAAATAAAACTGAAGATTATAGTATTCACTCAATACTGCAAAACGGGGTAACCTACGATGACCCACGAGTTATATGCGAACTTCTCAGCGAAAGGTTCGCGAATAACGAAAACACAATTCAAACGCCGGACATCAGTGTAGATAGGATATGCAACACAACGCTAAGTACTATACTATTTAGCTTAAAAAATATCAATGAAGCTATAAATACGCTTAAGCCTAATAATAGCTCAGGGACCGATAATATCCCATCAATCTTCTATAAGCATGCTGGACCAGACATACCTATTCTCCTACTTAAAATGTTCACACTCTCACTAGAAGTTGAAACTTATCCTGAAATCTGGAAATCCACCTACGTACTCCCTAAACATAAGACAGGCGCAAGGAACCTGGTCCAAAACTATCGACCAATTAATATCACGCCAGTGATCTCACGAGTAATGGAGAAGGTAGTCAAAGATCAAACATCTGACTACCTACTAAATGGAGGCTTAATTAGTGCATCCCAGCATGGCTTTCTCAAAAGGAGGTCATGCGCCACATGCCTCATTGATTTCTTTGACGAAATTACTCGAAACCGTGACCAGAAAAAGTTAGTGATAATACTATACTTTGACATACAAAAAGCTTTTGACAGGGTACCACACAATCTCCTCATCTGCTAACTGCAGTCCATAGGAATCACTAATCCACTCCTAGGGTGGTTCAAATCATTTCTCACAAACCGATATCAGATAACGAAGGTAGGCACTGTAACGTCAACACCACGACTTATAACCAGCGGGGTTGTGCAAGGCAGTGTTCTAGGGCCCTTACTCTTCATTATATATATCAATAGCATATGCAGGTGCTTTATAACAGGGAATCCATATCTCTATGCTGACGACTTGAAAGTAGTCTATAAGACTGACAAAAATGATGTGGCACATTGCATCGAAAATGTGCAGGACGAGCTAAACAAACTAGGTAAATGGTGCTTCGACTGGTGTCTGGAATTCAATACTGAGAAATGTGGGTGGATGTGCGTGGGGGACCCAAAACTTGAAGTTCAACTTGTACTTAGCAACCACAAACTCCCTAAACTTAATACGGTAACCGACCTAGGCATACAATATTCCCACAACATTAACTTTTCTGAACACATTTCTGCCAAACTGTCTAAATCACGACGGCTCCTAGGCTTCATTCTAAGAAACTTTCATCAAAATGAGTCAAGACTCAGTGTGTACAAAATATGTGTAAGACCTACACTTGAGTACTGTTCCTTCCTATTTAGCGATCTACGAACAAGCGACAAAATCAGAGTAGAGAGTGTGCAACGCTACTTAACACGGCAGATGATTAAAGGTAATTCTAAAATAGACTACAAAACTAGATGTCACATGCTCGGACTTGAACCTCTATGGAAAAGAAGACTGAGAACAAACTTAATCCTTTTTTATAAACTGCTGCATGATATGACCTACACCTCAATTAATATTGCATACCGTACCTACACTCGGGACTATTATCTGAGAAATAAGATCTCTCAAGTTAAAATTGAAAATTACAAAACAAAAGCTCGCGCAAACTTTATTTGATTAGGTATGGTCAAATATGGAACAAACTGCCAGCAGCAGTACGCATGACAGACAATCTTCCAGTATTTTGCAAGCTACTTAATACAGCTCTCAGAGATATTAGCTTCCTGGTTGATGAAGCCACGTATTCAGACACAAGACACACTAGAAGTAATAGGCCCCCTTAATATCTGAAAAAGATTGGACATCAAAGACGCAACGTCACTACCTGTCTGAGTAAAATATATCAATAAACCATTAAACGTTCATCTACAATTCACTTGCTAGAAACACGACTTACAATCATTCGGATCATGATCTAGGTCATCCTTATACATGTGCACTACACAAAAAAAAATCCTTTTCTCTTTTCTTTTCCTTTTATGAGATTTTACCCAAATATCAACCTTGCAGACTCCAATAACTCACGATGAATGTTCGCCGGACCCGGTATCTCGCCACTGAAGTGCGTCAGTAACCAGAACCTATAGATGATTATGTACAGGAACAACACTGCACTACTAGCTTTTCTTCAACACCCGAATTCCAAATACTCTTGGTTTTAATCCCACATGTGATCCATTCTGCTAACTCAGCCGGTTTTCGAAATCGTAACGCACTGGTCAAGAAGCGCGCGTTTCTCTGTAGTATATGCTCCATGCCACAATACATATATTTAATGTCTTAGAACCGTAAACATTCTTGCAGTTGGTTTGGTTTTCAAATCAGCTGTTGTGTGTTATGAATGTCTTTACAGTGACACTAAATATCTGTACGAACTGAAACTCATATCATTCTGATCATGCCTGTAAATTGGCTTGCTCTCATGTACACATGAGAATAAACGCTAATCTTCCAGTATTTTGCAAGCTACTTAATACAGCTCTCAGAGATATTAGCTTCCTGGTTGATGAAGCCACGTATTCAGACACACTAGAAGTAATAGGCCCCCCTTAATATCTGAAAAAGATTGGACATCAAAGACGCAACGTCACTACCTGTCTGAGTAAAATATATCAATAAACCATTAAACGTTCATCTACAATTCACTTGCTAGAAACAACGACTTACAATCATTCGGATCATGATCTAGGTCATCCTTATACATGTGCACTACACAAAAAAAATCCTTTTTCTCTTTTCTTTTCCCTTTTTATGAGATTTTACCCAAATATCAACCTTGCAGACTCCAATAACTCACGATGAATGTTCGCCGGACCCGGTATCTCGCCACTGAAGTGCGTCAGTAACCAACCTAACCAGACTATAGATTATGTACAGGACAAACATGGCACGATACTACTAGCTTTTCTTCAACACCCGAATTCCAAATACTCTTGGTTTTATCCCACATGTGATCCATTTCTGCTAACTCAGCCGGTTTTTCGAAATCGTAACGCACCTGGTCAAGAAGCGCGCGTTTCTCTGTAGTATATGCTCCATGCCACAATACATATATTTAATGTCTTAGAACCGTAAACATTCTTGCAGTTGGTTTGGTTTTCAAATCAGCTGTTTGTGTGTTATGAATGTCTTTACAGTGACACTAAATATCTGTACGAACTGAAACTCATATCATTCTGATCATGCCTGTAAATTGGCTTGCTCTCATGTACACAATGAGAATATTTATTTATTTATTTATTATTATGTTCAGGCCTATTGATGCTAAGGTTGCTGCTGCACTGGTTGTCTTCGCTTGCATCTGTTGGTGTGTATGTGCTAAGAGAGCTAGATCATCCGCAAAGTCCAAATCATCGAGTTGCATCCTACTTGTCCATTGAATTACGTGCATCCCTGCAAATGTGGAGGTCTTCATGATCCAGTCAACCACTAGGAGGAAGAGAAAAGGTGAGAGCAGACAACCTCGTCTGACTCCGGTCCTCACTGGAAGTGCATTTGTCAGTTGTCCTCCATGCATAATTTTGCACTGTGTTCCGCCGTAAGTGTTCCGGATGATGTTTCTCTGGTACGCCGTAGTGTCGGAAAAGTTTCCATATTGTTCTCCTGTCTACACTGTCAAACGCTTTTTCATAATCAATGAAGTTGATGTACAGTGGCGAGTTCCATTCAATTGATTGTTCAATGATGATCCGTAGTGTTGCGATTTGGTCTGTGCACGACCGATCCTTACGAAAACCAGCTCGTTCATCTCGAAGTTGAGCCTCCACTGAATCTTTCGTTCTGTTCAACAATACTCTATTAAAGACTTTCCCTAGTATCGACAGTAGCATGATCCCTCTGTAGTTGTCACATTTGCTCAAATCTCCTTTCCCTGGTATCTTGATAAGATGTCCTTCTTTCCAGTCTGCAGCCGGCACTTGTTCTTCCTCCCAGATCTTTTTGAATAAAACGTGGAGTATCCTTGCTGTTAGGTCGATATCTGACTTGAGTGCTTCAGCTGGTATATTGTCAGGTCCTGCTGCTTTCCCACTTTTGATTTGTCTGATGGCCATCTTGATTTCTTTCATCGTTGGTGGAGTGACATCTATCGGGAGGTCTGTAGGTGCTGCTTCGATGTTCGGTGGGTTCAGTGGAGCTGGCCTATTTAGAAGTTCCTCAAAGTGTTCTACTCACCTATTCTTTTGTTCTTCAATCTCAGTGAGTGTCTTGACTTACTTGTTCTTGATCGGTCGCTCTGGTTTACCATGTTTATCTGCCAGTTTCTTCGTTGTGTCGTATAGCTGTTTCATATTTCCTTCTCTTGCAGCCTTCTCCGCTGTCGTTGCAAGGCTTTCGATGTATTTCCGTTTGTCAGCTCTAATGCTCTTCTTTACTTGCTTATTTGCTTCTGAGTATTCGGCTTGAGCCTTGATTTTCTCTGCTCTTGTTCGGCTGTTGTTGATTTCTATCTTCTTGTTCCTCCTTTGTTGAATTTTGCTCAATGTCTCAGTGGAGATCCATTCCTTATAATGGTGCTTCTTGCGGCCCAGAACCTCGTGACACGTTGACGTTAGTGCTTCTTTGATTTCTTTCCAGTTATCCTCCATAGTGGTTTCTTCTTCTTTCGGCAGATCTTGTAAAGCTTGGAACCTGTTGTTGAGAGATATTTTGAATTCGTTGAGTTTGTCAGTGTCTCGGAGAAAGGCTGTATTGAACCGTTGTACTGCTGCCACTCCAGTTGTCCACTGCTTCTTTAGCTTCAGTTTTATTTTAGAAACCACCAAGTGGTGGTCTGAAGCTATGTCAGCTCCTCTCCTGGTTCTTACATCTTCCATTGATCTTCTAAATTTTTTATTGATACATATATGATCGATTTGATTCTCTGTAGTATGATCCGGTGAGACCCATGTAGCCTTGTGTATGCGTTTGTTGGCGAATATTGTATCACCTATAACCAATTTGTTGAAGGCACATAGGTTCGCAAGTCTTTCACCATTGTCATTTCTGTCTCCCAGACCTTGTCTTCCCATGATTTCTTCATATCCAGTGTTGTCCATTCCGACTTTGGCGTTTAGGTCCCCCATAAGTATTGTCAGATCCTTTCCTCGACACTTTGTTATAATTGATTGCAGTCTATCATAAAACTGATCGTTGTCTTCGTCGTTGCCGTCGTTGGCTGGTGCATAGCATTGGATAATATTCATTGCAATCCCTTTCTTCATTGTTTCGAAAGATGCTTTGATGATCCGCCTGTAGCTCTCCTAGGGCTACTGTCGGTCCCAAGCCCCGGTAAAGGAGGAGGTTTGGACATGGGGCTAGCACCCCCATCCCGTAAAACCCAAGCTTCCTAAAAAAACTCAAACCAGGGTCGGGTGCACAATGACATACATATGCAGTAATATCGTAACACATGTTATTATATGCTCAGCTTTAACGTATTTTTGTAATAGTTGGATTACTGCATCAGACGTTTTTACACCTGCCATTTAACACTTCGAGGTTTATATCATTTAAATAATATATCGGATACTAAATTGTAGATAGCTAAATTTCTTTGTCATTTTAGGTCAGAGTTCGCTTTCATTAAACAACATTCTAGGGCGAAATCATTGCACATAACAATATCACTGTTGTTTATTAGACAGTGGATTTTGTTTTGTTAAACTGTAACTTAGGAAGTTCAGTCTAGTCGATATGAAATTAGATAATAAACTCAGTCAGCAACTCAAGAAATATCTAAGCCAGAGACAAACAGTTTGCAATACAAAAATGTTATGACGCATGGAAAAATAGTTGATATTTCAACGCGATTGAGGTGTCTAGTCTGTAAATGCACGTCTGCCCCATGCTAACTCGGTCTAAAGCCGGAGGTAGAACACAAGAAGATAAACCAACCAGTCTAAATCATATTATATTTCACACATCCCTCCATATGTACACAAAGCCTGACCACACAGTCAACCAATTAAGTAACTAGCATCAATACAAAATAGAAGTAATGGTGGATGTGAACTGGAATAAAGTATACACAATCAATTAACCATAGTTCATAAATAAAAAACGATATATCAGTGGTTAATGTGTCATATGAAAGGACAGGGCAAGGGGAACTGAATGGTGATAGAAATAAATTGCTTACCTTGAATACAACCAAAAATACCGAAATAGTCTACAGATAAATAGCTCTCGAAAATAATCATTCTTCTTTAGGTGCTCGGCCTATCAAAAAATAAGACAAAACGACCATGAGTACGATCACAGTGCGATAAGCCAAGGTCACCAAAGTGCAAAAATTAATTTTGTCGTCAAGTGCGTCGTAAGAGTTTTGCAGACAGAAAAGGAAGCTGAACTTACGGACGCCTTACTAGATGACTACGAATACCATTATGAGTGTCTTGCAGTGCAGACTTACTAATGTCAGTCGATGGTTGATGGCTAAGATCAGTCGTGAGCTTACGTAAGGTGAGTGCTGACGGTCCGAGTAAGTCTTCAGAGATATATTAAAACCGGATTCGGCAGTTAAGCCTACTGAAGGATTTCCACAAGTATTATCCTTAAGTAAACACAAGCTAATTAGAAGTAAACCATTCTTTATGCTTACTTTAAATCCTGTTTGATGTTTTGTTCAGTCATTATGCTTACTACGCAAACAAATCGTTGAGTTGAGCTAATTATAACTATACTGCCTCTGCTCTAATAAAAGATATAACTGGTAAAGAAGCTCTGAACAAAACGGAGGCTAGTGTCACTTTTTATCTGGTCGGTTGGAAACAAATAGAGTGTAGTGGTATGCTATAATTATGCGCCACATATTTTCTTGTTCGTAAGTTTGACAGTTACAAGAACATTATTTATGGTTCCCGTAGAGTTTTGGGATAAGAAACTTCTAAATCCAGTGATAAAAGTATGTTTCAACTGGGAAACTCGAGGGATCATTTAAATATTAAGTTCCTTACTTGTTTATTAGAGGCAAGAAGCAAAGTGTTATTTCATGTATAGAAACTATGATTTGTAAATAACCACATTTTTCATGAAAGCCAAGCAACCAATTTCTTCGAGCATCCAAAATATATATCTAACATATAACCACCTACAGATTTATTGATAACAATGCAATTACTAGTTCTCTTCAACGAAATATATGTCACTAAGTTGTCTCAAGGACTGCAAAATAAACTATTGTAGTGATTGATGAGGATATAGTAAAACATTCTACAATTTAAAAGTACGGACATAGAAAGTCTTCGTACTACAACACGCAGTACAAGTGATAAATAAAACAGTATCCCCACCACCTTGAAATGTCAATGAATTTCGCGTAGTAAGACCACGATATTATCTTTTACAATTGTATTGTAACTATAAAGTTCAAGTTAGTTTAATTACAACCAATTTAATGAATACTGGTTAGGCTTAATATAGTTAGTAATTTAGAGAAGTAATGAGCCTCATATGAGATAATCATAACTAACATACGTTGCCATATGCTTCACGGTGATAAATTTGCTGATTTTAATGGATATTGCCTATTGTGTCTATGAGTAACTTTTGGAAAGCAAAGGTCACCTAGCTATCGGTATTTTGCAATTAAAATATGGTAATGGAACTCTATATGCACATGAGATTGTTTAAAAGATGTAATATCAGCTAGGCCTTTCATTAGTTTTCCTTAGCACAGTTTATCACGCATATTTTCCGTCTCGGTTGTAATAGCTATAAGTGGCTATTTTCTAAACAGTCTACGGCCTTGTAATAAATGTAGTTTGAAGAAAACTTGACTTTAACTTACTTGGTGTTGCTGTCGAAAAATACTGATTATCGAAAGTATAACACTACGAGTGAATGATATTTAAACGACATAACCCCACTGTACCAAGCACCACTTCAAATAAGATACTCCCCGGAAATCTGATTATGTGCTTCCCAATATGGCAGTCAGCCATTAGAGAAGTTAAGGACAACATTATGTGACGAAGTAGTTTATTCAAAAGGTATTACAAATTAGAACAAAACGTAGAGGAAAAAATCAGAACTAAAGGTCTTTAACTCCATGAGCGAAGGTACGTTTTATCGCGAGCGGCGTTGTGTTTGGGGAAGACTTAACCTTACAACACTGTTGGTACCATCATGGAGCAAGCTGTCGACGATTCGTTGTGATCCATCAATTGCTTGGATTGCTCGCGTTTGGTCTATTTTGTTTAGGTGTGCGATGCGTGCACGAAGACGCTGATACTTATTGCGGAATTCAACACTCGCATCCGGTACTTGACGGACAACTCGAGGCAACTCATGAAAAACATTATAACTTCTGGTCCAGCGTTCACTATTGCATTATATGTCTAGAAATAAAAACTGCAGCAAACTAAAGTACCGGAATGCAATAGTGAGGACAAAAACGTGGACACGATGTGTCTACACGGAAGTCTGTATGCACAATAAAACCAACACGTGCAAGTAACAAGATGGAGATCGACGAAAAATCTGTGGTAGCCTTCCTTAAACTTCGCGGTAGTTACGTTCGCAAAGAGATCGTCAAGTCGATGACGCTCGTAGTCTTTAACAACCTTTCTTTCTGCAAAAGGTGTCAGGCGCCTTAATATAACCTTAAGGCTTTCAGGAATCTAAATAGGATAACGGTATCTGGATAAGACTTACATCATATCTGTAATATTTGGAAAGCATAAAAGTGAATTGCATATGTTTTCTTTGTGTGTCACGGTCAAATCATCTCCAATTTTTCCAGACTGTCATCTCTATGGGGTCGTTTCTCCTTAAGTAATGCTTTAGTTGTCGATGAGAGTTTTCCACCCTATTGTTGGTATTGTTACCCATTGATAGGGTGAGTCTATTGTGAGAAGCGGTCCAGTATGACTGTGACCTCAACCAATATGAACGTATGTATGCGCCAGCAGCCCGATCAATAAGGTCTGTAATCCGGACGCAATGCTATAATCTAAACAATAATTTAACATTAAGTAACATACGTGACGTAACTACGCGTATGAGCCATTCGATACAACCATTTTTTGACAAGTGGATTTGAAAACTAAACGGTAGCTTTTGTCCATATAATGAACTTACTTTCTTCCGGAAGCTTTGGCATACGTGAAACAAGCATAGAATGATCGAGGCTCTTGGGAACTCTTCGTTCAGAGCACGAAGTTTTCCAGGTGCACGGTCAACAGTAAAAGTGGTTGTTTTCAATGTGTCACCGATTATATTTTTTGAACGACTGGAGAATCTGCTTTATGTCTGCTCGTTTTTCGGTTCGCGTCAATGCGGATAATACAGTTCATCCTCTGCCAAAACCATCAGTTATTACAAATTGATACAAAGGCCACCTATAAATTTTCATAGAAAATACTAGATAAGACATGCCCCATTTTATTGGTTTTATATGTGGAGTCTATACCAACAACCTCTGGGAACTTTCCATAAAGACTTACCATGTCGTTCCGTGCAAAGACGATTTTTGAAACATTACCACCACTGTCCCGAAGGACCTCAACCTTCCCAATTGTACTTGAACGTCGTATAAGCTCATTAAGATTACCAATACCTGGACAATTTGCACATACACAGATCTTAAGTTCATAGACCTTTATCCTTATATTTCTAACATCACTGTAAAGGAGGACTTTGTTAAGTACTGCATACGCCAAATCCATAACTTCGAGAGGAATAGGTTGGATAACACTACGCTCAGCATCGCACAATCAACGTCTCGAGCAATCCGTTGCCATAAAGGATGTTTATGCTCTGTTTGGAAGTGTGATATTTCATATCCCGCTGGAGAGTACCGCACTCTTATTTTTGACTGGCAACCTAAATACTGACACCTAATAGAGCATGAGTGTCATAAGAGCAAACAAACTTGCCTATTATTACGAAGTCCAGCACCCCGAGGAGGACGTGAGATATTGAACGAGCATTGGTATAGCGCATACTGGTACTTCACGTCATCGGACCTGTCTAGGTAACGACTTAAAGTAACAACATAGTAAGTGTTCGACTCTTGAAATAAGTTACTTAATTTTGATAACACTTACACTCATGGACTCCTTTAGTGCCTGATGAAACTGTATCCAAGTAGGAAAAGTTCGAGACAGCATAATTCGTCGGAAAAGTTCACCTACGTTGGACGATCCTCCCACAACAATACTAGAGCTAGTACTCGGCAAATTGTTTTCAGGCAACATCCAGCCAAATTATAACAATATTTATTGATGGGAGTCATTATAAACCAGTTGAATCTATACCAGGCTTAGACAAAGCACGGTCAGGCACCCTTGATGTTGATTGGTTCTTGATTAGGTGAACCAAAATACCGGGCAACATTTGGCATTGTGCACATAAAGGTAAGATCAAAAATCGGAGGTTCAGCAAGGCTGAATTTAGAGATGATATTTATAAATTACATGATTGATTATATGGATGTCACCAAACAGACATTTTGTTCGATTGTTTGATAAAACTATGTACTGTTTAAAAAATATTACTGTTAGCATACAACTGTATGAAAAGGACATGTCAAACAGTGTGAATTTATTCAACTGCAGCAATACATATTACGTATAGTAGTTATGGAGGAATGACATTTCAAACCGTCCAAAAGTATCCAAGTGTCATACTGTCGGCTTAACAGATAAGAAATAAAAGCAAACCACATTTTAATCTGTTCAAATGTACCAAGCCCAAACAACCAACTGTGTATAAATAAAGGCGAGCTCAGTGTAAATCAAGGCGAACAAAGTGTGAATTATCGATAATTCGCCTTTATATAGACTATTTAGGCGTATGTCTACAAATTTACACTTTAGGTAGACTAGTTAAGCTGACATTATAGACAAATGACGCATCAAAGTATGCCCAGATCACGACCCTGAAATGTATTGCTATGGGATGTCAATTAGTAAATGAATAGACATGTCTATTTATTTACACCCGACAGGTGCACAAAGCTACATTGTCGTCTTTATTTACACTTTGTTCACCATTGAAATCCGCCTTTATTTACACTTAACTTATTGCTTGGGTAGTGTCGTAATTTGTTAACAGGGCTTCACACCGAGTGGCACTTTTTTGAATTTGCCTCCAAATACCTAAAAAAACCCAACCAATAGGAATCAAAATAGAATTTTATCGCAATTTTCGACGACAACTGTCTTTAGTTATTTTGGACAGAACCTTGCAGGTGGACGATGGAGATCGGCGGTACTACACAAAGGTATCATGAGTAGATCACAAAGATGCAATTTTCTTTTTAGCGTGGATTTTGGATGATATTTTCAACGTGACATAATAGTTGGAAACTGAAAAGATAAAGGAAAGGAACAAGCAGCAGGGCAAGAGGACACATAACCAATAAAGTACATCTGATTCCACTGAGACCTAAGGTGTACATATTGGATTAACTAAATCTCATTTGTCATTCGACTTTTTATTCTGGGAAACGTCGACTGATACTAGAGATAACTATGGTAAATTTTAGATCAACTTTATCCTATAAGATAAAGTATGGGAAAATAAAGACATACTGCATCACCTCTTAAAAATTCATAGACATTACGAGATTCCAAAGCACTCTCTGCTAGGTAGAAAAACGTTCTATTGCCTGTAAGTGTATAATCAAGAAGCTTTTAAAGTCTACAAGTAACTTTGTTTTAGTAGTGTTATAAGTTAAAAAAAATGCCAGGAGGTCGATTGATAAATGTACCATAATCTATATAAGTTAAGTTAAGAAAGTTAAGGATACCGGCATTGTCTAAATATAGGTTTACTACCAATCTAAACTGTGACAGGGAGCTAGATTGTCGTATACTTTCTGGTAACCGGCTCCAAATGCTAGCATAACGTGCAACAAAGAAGGAGGATTTCAGCTTACTAGTGGCTCTCTGCACTGTTACCAGGGGCTTTTGGTTCTGCAAGTCATACTTATGTTTTCGAGCACATGTCAAGGCAGCACAATCTGTCATAATTTCCTTATGAAGAATTTTATGGAGTATAGTAAGATTAAGTTTAATCCTTCTAACCCATAAACGGTCCAACTTCCAAGCACAGCGTCTAGCATTATAGGGTCGGCCAGGGGTTAGTAATCTAGTAAGATGCCGTTGAACTTCCTCTATTTTTTGCCGATCTAGTGAACACATGCAACTATATATAATTGGGTAGTACTCAAGCAGAGGTCTAACACAGGTTTTAAAGTGAATAACTTTAAATTCGTTAAGACGATAGTTGCGATAAATAAAACCAATAAGTCTACCAGTTTTAGAGATCTGTGATGAAGCATGTCCGGTAAAGAATAGACTTTTTGAATACCTTACTCCTAAATTACAGACGCTATTTAGATGACGAAATTCATGTTCGTTAAGGTGTAGGGGTGGACATGACTTTTATGGCCGATCCAATGAGGAACGAAGGAAGCGTTTCAGGGTCACGGCAGACACTTGAAGGCATCATGCTAACAATAGAGAGTGTTCGAGATCTTTTTAGTGATAAAAATCTCGCTTTTCGTTTGCGAACTTTGGGATTGTTAAGAAAATGATTAAATTGTCAATGTGGAAGGGAAATGGCAGTTTTTCAAAAAAACAAGGGATATGGGATGGCTGTTGATTTTGTTGTACTGATTACTGGTGCAATAAGTCCATCCGAAAGGATTCTTTTTTGCTCGTTCCAGGCTAGAATTGGAATAAATCCTCGTTCTAATAAACGGATGGGTGATTGGCATTAAAGTAACGACAGCCGCTTCACTTGCGGATGTTTCTGAAAAGACGGCGATTCAGTGGTATGAATATTGCCGTGAAATATGTTGCTCTCTGGTAAATCGGATAGAGCATTCAACAAGGGACATTGTAAGAGGATTCACTACAAATCGGCCTCTACACTTCTTTCTCTGGTAGAAAAATGCATATTACCCGGAACAATAATATATAGTGACAGTTGGAAAGCCTATTCGTACTATGGATCTCAAGGATGTTATGGAGCCATCTAGATGAATATTTATATAAAATGCATCGTGATATTAAGTCTAAGGAATTCCAGAATAACTTATATAAGTTTTTAGATGACTTAGAAACTGTATATCTTGCATAATTTATCAATTTAAATCATAAATAATTTATTAGGAATGACGTATTGCTCATTGCATTTTGGATTATAGTTAAGTCTTGATATTATATGCATATAATCTAAGAGGATAAATATTTTGTAATTTACCGACGATTTCGGTGGGGAAGGCATACCACAAAGAGTCTGAGGTGGGAAATCTCTAATAAATCACTAAAATTTAGAGGGAATCGTCGGTTCTGACTTAGAGGGCTGTGATTGGTTCATTACGATTAAGACTTCCAAGGTCATTTATGGTCGCTCAAGTTCGGCCGTAAATGTCATGTCTACCAGTGTAGGTTGATCCCGGGGTTAGATTCTCCGAAATATAGGCACCCTAACTTTTATGTGTTAAGGGGAAGAAACCATTTATTACACCATTCGCTTAGTTCATGGAGATCTCTCTGTATTAAGTCACTAACATTTCGACCTTCATCTGGGTAGCATGTATAGGCAACTTCGAGGTCGTCCGCAAACGTAAAGGTCTCACCCTCTTGAAAACAGTGGCATGTGTCATCAACATAATAAATAATAATGGTCCAATGACTGAACCCTGTAAGACACCACTAGTGATATTTTGAGGATGTTTGGGATTCATAATCCCCGAAAATACAACGGTTAATTAAACCAAGAGAGAGAAGTTGTATTGATTTTTTGTAAGCTTGACATGCAAACTTTCATTACATTAATTTAAAATTATTGTGTCTTACTCCTAATAACATTATTGTATTTGTAAAAGGTTGATGATTTCACATGATGACTAATCACTGCAAATTAACTGATATAAAAAATCGATGCACTTATGTGAACGTTGTTCGCCAGTCTCATCTCCGTTTTGCTTCACAATACAATCTTCCTACGAATCCAGTCTTTTGGAATAGGTGTGGGCTGGGAAGAACTAGTTGTGGTATCCGACAGGAGTACAAGTGTCTGAGGTAGCGTTTGCAGTTAATCGATATCGACAAAATAATCGTAGCAGTCAGACGTATAATTCGGCTACCCTAGAGATCGTACGCGAACCATATTAAGCCCATAAGAACTCACGCATATTTTGTCTCAACTGACATGGAAAACATAACAGTTGGCGTCAAAACAAATTGGCGACGGGAGTAAAAACAAACAGACACTTCTGCAACGACAACATATCAGTGGCAACGTAAGAAAAATGGATTCGGTCAAACTGGAGATGCAATTGGATCAACAGATGAAATTAATGCAATTATTCGTCGACTCGAAGACTGTATCCAACGCAACATCATCTGTCCCTGCCTTCAGTGCTGTACCTTCAATAGATGCCATTGCTAACAATATAGTGGAATTCATTTATGATCCTGACGCAAATATTACTTTTGACACTTGGTTCCGTAGATATGAAGATCTCTCTAAATTTGATTTTGCTGCTCAGGACGATGCTTGGAAAGTTCGATTATTACTTCAAAAACTAGGCCCAGCAGAATTGGACAAATACCATAACCTCATATTACTACAAAATCCAAGGGACAGGACATTCGATGGGACATGTAAGTCACTTAGCCAACAATTTGGTGATACCTCTTGATTATTTAATACTCGATACCGTTGCCTTAAATTAATTATGCATGAAACGGATGATTTTCAAACTCATGTTGGTATTGTGAATAGAGAATGCGAGCGATTCAAATTAAAATTAATGATGGAAGACCAATTTAAATGATTGATATTCATTTGTAGTCTTCAATCATCCAAATTCGCTGACATTAAAATGAGACTGTTAAATTGTCTGGAGCAAGACCGAAAACTGACACTGAAAGACATCACAAGAGAATATCAACGACTAATGAATTTACAACGGGATACCACACATTCAATCTGGCGGACACAGCAGCTCAGTTCACGCACTTCGTCGAAAACCACATCCAACTGCCTCTATGCATCCAACACAATCAACAAAGAAACGTATTTTTCCTTCCCGACAAATGAAAACTCCTCTCCCTCCATGTTGGCAATGTGGAGCACGGCATTTCGTCAAGTTTTGGCCATTTAAGCACCATCTATGCCGCCGTTATAAAGCAGTTGGGCATAAGGACGGCTATTTTCGGAACCGAAAATTTAACAGTCCGAAAATCAAAGCTAAAGCTAGTAGTCCGGCTAAATCACTGAGCTTATTGGCAACTTACCAGATAAAGAAACCTGGAGAAGGAAAATTCATCACTCCACTAATTAACCACCAGCCTGTACGACTACAGATAGATACGTCGTCCGACATAACGATTATATCACAGAAAACTTGGGGTTCACTTGGAAAACCCAGAATGCAAAAAACCGAACAGAAAGCAATAAGTGCATGTGGAGGTAAGCTACCATTAGTAGGACAGTTTCAATGCACTGTTTCATTTCATGATATAAATTTCACCGGAACATGCTACACCACTCCCACTGACTTGAATCTTCTCGGCCTAGATTGGTTTGATAGCCATCATCTAGCAGATATATTTCTCAACTCCATATGCAATCACGTTGAATCTGCTCAGTCTATGAACTACTCAAATAAATTGCTACAAAATTCTAGTGATGTTTTCAAGCCAGGACTGGGTTAGTGCAAAACCATGCATGCAACGCTAAAGCTGAAGACCGATGCGTCGCCAGTGTTCCTGAGGTCAGTAAAGTACTAAGGATTCATTTTTGACTAAAGAGGACGACGACCAGATCCGGAAAACATTCAATATATTCAACAAATGCCAGCACCTACAGATTTTATTTTATTTTAATCACATACTACTCATTTACAATAAGCGTTGTGGAGAAACCGTTTTGGGTTTCATCAGACGAGTATAATAATTCGGTAAATCAAATTTGCGAAGTAATATTAACAGTAAAACGCCAATGTGATGTAGGACATGTTAAAAAAGAAAATAAATAAATAAATAATAAAATAATAATAAGAAAATATATATAGCTCTGTGGGAAGAGATCATAAATGAAATTCTAAAGAGTTTAATGCGTTGTTCCTGCTGAATCCAAGTCAACTTCTTTGGTGTTTCGTGCGTGGGTACTATCATTATCTTTAATGTTTCTTGTAACATCCCTGCTTTTAGTGGTTTTGTCTGATGTGCTTGAAACTGGTGTTATTGAGTTCATCATGAGTTTCCTGTCAGCATTATTATGCGAAGTGTTGCTTTTTGTTTCTGCTGAATTCAAATCAATAACGCATATACTAGGCGTATTGTTGCTATCACCCTCTATAGTTTTTAGAGTATTCCTACTCTTAATGGAAACAACCGATGTTTTTGGGGGAAGTGGTTTTATAATCTTCTTGTCAAATAAACTTTTTAGGCTGTCGATGTTACATTTGTCATGGCGCCTAAATAATATAGGTTTTTTGCCGGACTTGCCTGACATATGCTGACAGGCAGTCCTATCTGGTACTAGCTTTATATTTTTGTACAGAGGATCTTGTCTAATCATATTGGATGAGTTTAAAAAGTCTTCAGCCTCCGTTGGTGTGTTGAATCTGAATAGTACCGTTGTACTTAGGCCATGGAGGCCTTTATTTAATCTTGTACATGAGCATGGTACGTCAGTCATATTGCTAGCGTTAAGGAGTCTTATTTTCATAGTTTGTAAGGGACAGGCATCAGAAACATTTAAGATTATAACATTGTTAGAGCGTTTGATGCGTTCAAAAACTTCGGAGGCTACGTAGTCGATTATACTGTTCATTACATTTAGGTGGTGATGTTTCAGTATTATCAGGATTGATGAGACATTTGAGAGGGCTGGGAATCTTAAGGTTGTCATAAAGGTCTTTCGAGTCATCACTGTGCTTGCAATAACCTGCATCATGTCTAGTCAAAAAAGACTTCATCACGTCTTCAACGATGACTATGGGAATATGTTTGTTAGGTTCAATTTGACCTACATCGCATGGGGCTCTGGATTTTTCTAGTAGTGGATCGGTGGGGGTATAGGACCTAAGCCTCTTCCTACGTTTTGCCAGGCGCTTGGAGTTAGATGTTGGTAAAATTTCCGTAGACATTATAATCAAACAGATTTCACGAGGGATGCGATTAGGTAGTAATATAAATGGATATATTTATACTTTATTGCAAATGTGGAACAGAAACAAGAAATAAGCAAATCACGAGCAAAGCACAGTAACTCACCTAATTGAGTCGATAATTCCAAATGAGATAATGTGTGTGATTTATTGGAATGACGGATAATGTTTCGTTTTATAATTTTAGTAAATGGAATCAACCACTATGCCCGCGACATTGACTATGTGGCTAATGAGTTTATGTAGCATAGTTGAGATTGTAACGAGTAATTCTGAGAGATTATTTGTGCTTTAAGCAATCAACGAAATAGTCCGTAACGGTTTGTTTGTCATGTATGCTGTCAAGTATTGTGTGGTGTGTTTGGTAAATAATTTTTAAGGATCTTGGGATTATACACCGTCCGATTCGTAACGCTCGCATATCGTATTGTGTCCCTTCACTTAGATCCTTCCTTGGAATGATCAGTTACTACTCAGCTTTTGTTCCATCATTACATCAGATACGTCACTCACTAAACCATCTGCTTCGAAAGAACATACCTTGGACCTGGACCAAGGAATGCGATTTAGCCCTTCATTAACTGAAGTCTGCATTGAGTTCTAACATGCTACTGACGCAGTACGATCCAAAATTACCAATCATCGTAGCGGCCGACGCCTCAAGTCATGGAATAGGCGCAGTTATATCCCACATATTTCTTAATGGAAAGGAAAAAGCAATAATGCATGCTGCCCGTGCACTAACTCAAGTGGAAAGAAGTTATAGTCAAATAGAAAAGGAAGCACTCGCCCTTGTTTTTGCCGTAAGACGTTTCCATAAATTTTTATATGGGCGGAGATTTACATTGCTGACGGATCACAAGCCTCTACTCACAATTTTCGGTTCGAAGTCCGGTATCCCAGTTCATTCAGCGAATCGTCTGCAACGCTGGGCCCTAATCTTGTTGGGCTGTGATTTTGATATTCAGTACAGGCGCACCCAACATCTCGGTCAAGCAGACGCCTTGTCCCGACTAATCAGCGAGCACTCTACGGTGGACGACGACACAGTCATTGCCTTACTATCCAAAGAATACTACGCAGCATCCTACCTAACTAACGCCATCCGTGCCTTACCAGTATCGATGTCAGACATTCAAATGGCCTCCAAGAATGATGCGCTGATCAGAAAAGCTATGAAATATGTCATGGAAGGGTGGCCGCACATCATTTTCGAGGGTGACATGAAGCAGCTTCACCACCGTCGAGATTCATTATGCATCGTAGATGATTGTCTAATGTTTGGAGAGAGTAGTTGTGCCGAAGTCACTACGATCAACAGTCCTGCAACAGTTTCATACTGGTCATCCTAGAACAAGACGAATGAAGTCTATAGCCCGCAGTTTTGCATACTGGCCGATGATGGACCAACACATCGTCGACTTGGTAGGCAGGTGCACACAATGTCAGCAGGCAGCGAAGTTCAACGCTAGAGCACTATTAATAGCCTGGGCACAGCCTGAATACCCATGGTCACGAATACATATCGACTTTGACGACCCAGTCGACGGAGTTACCTACTTGGTTTCTGTGGATGCTCTCTCAAAATGGCTGGAGATTTTCTCCGTAGTGCCTCCGACTACTACGAAGACGCTGCAGATCCTCACTGAGGTTTTCTCCAGAAACGGCCTGCTGGATGTGATTGTTTCAGACAACGGGACCCAATTTATCTCAAGCCAATTTCAAGATTTCTGCCGACAGCTAGCCATCACACACTACTGTTCACCACTTTATCACCCGCAGTCCAATGACCAGGCTGAGAGATTTGTGGATATCCTCAAGAGGACACTAATTAAGTCAAAAGGGGGAGAGACGCCCATCGAGTCATTACAAAACTTCTTATGTGTCTATCGAACGACTCCAAACGATGCATTACCAGAGAAGAAGTCTCCAGCAGAGGTCCTTATGGGTAGAAAACTTAAGACAATCCACAATCTGATGCTACCAAGCAGGACCACATGCATAGTGACCAAGAAGTTGCCAATATATGAGATTGGGTGTCCGGTGTATGCTCGTGATTATAGACCTAACCACAGTCCCTGGACGGAGGCCCGTGTGGTAGGAAGACAGGGCCATGTTATGTACGAAGTAGAGGTGAAGGGGGAGAGATGGACTCGACACTGGAATCAGCTGCGTGGGCTAGTAACTGCAGATCGACCTACTTCAAACCAAAATCTCCCGCTTGAAGTCCTTCTGGATACTTTCAACCTACCACCATCGCCAGTGGATGAAGTAGACCAAAAGCCAGACAACATATGTGCAAGGAGACGGTCACTCAGACAACGGCGTCAAACAATCAGATTGCAAGTGAACCAGAGAAACGTCCGCAATTAAACGGGGAGGTGTTGAGGATTCATAATCCCCGAAAATACAATGGTTAATTTGATCAAGCATGAGAAGTTGTATTGATTTTTTGCGAGCTTCACTTGTAAACTCATTACATTAATTTAAAATTAATTGATATAAAAATCGATATATATATACATAACGTTATTCGCCAGTCTCATTTCCGTTTTGCTTCACAATACAATCTTCCAACAAGTCCAGTCTTTTGGAATAGCCGTGGGTTGGGAGAACAAGTTGTGGTATCCGACAGGAGTACAAGTGTCTGAGGCAGCGTTCGCAGTTAATCGATATCGACAAAATAATCGTAGCAATCAGGCGTATAATTCGGCTACCCTAGAGATCGTACGCGAACCATGTTAAGTCCATAAGAACTCACGCGCATATTGTTCTAACTGGAAGTGAAAACATAGCAGTGGCGTCTTAACAGTTCGCATGCAACCTGACTATCTAACTCATAAAATATTCATTGCCATATTCAGAATATACGTCAAGTACTAGCGTAATTTGATATCCCTGTCCCCCATAGCGCAGAAGCATTCCAATAACGCTTCAAAGAAAGGTAACTAAGCAGGTAGCGAGTCTACAAGAAAAATCTTCTTGTAAAAGGTTTAGAGAACGAAATATTTTCTTGCAACTCATAGGCACTTTAGGGGCTGGCTGATAGCTGTTTATAGCACTGCAGACGACCAAAAAAACCAACGGGTCGACCATTTTCTTCATCAACTCTTCCAACTATACAGGAAATCTCAGAAACCCCCCCCCTTAAAAAAGGAAAAGGACACAAGTATGATCGCAATTTCTAAGAGCTCACTCAGTACGGATGCTCTTTCGGTCAGCATCTCAACCTCTTGCTGTCGGGAGCTTTAAAATAGGGTTAAAATGTTGTGTATACTATAACGAGTTAACATCAACTTCTTGGTGTGATTCCAGATCCAATGGCCACCCTAACCCACTTCAATGCGATTCATCCCCCGTTTCTACCCTCCCTATTAGCAGTCATCTGATCGTGGTACTGTGTGCTCTTCACTTTAACTTCAGCCACTCCAATAATTATAGATTACGAAAAGCTAGACAATATCGAGATCATAAAAATGTGAACTGGATTCTTATATACTTCCTTCTAAGTTGCTCAGACTAGAACAGTTTTTTCTCACCTAATAGTCTTACAGATGCAATAGATATTTTTTATCAAATTAATGACTCGTGTTTAGATTGCATTACACCTATAGAATTAAGCAATATGACTAAGTCAAATAATTTGTAAACACTACTTCATTGCCGTAAGAAGCTAACTAGCCTACAGAAGTGCTACTTTAAGTGCCAACGACCATAATATTATTGCCAACATGTCTAGCAATTTCTTTGCTAACAAGGGAGCACTCGAAAACTGCTTCCTCCTAGTATGCGACTCCTCAGCAGTCCGTGTTCTAGATTCCACTTCATGGACTTCAGGTTGGTGAATACCTAACCTTAATGGAAGTGGGAATTCAACCACTGGACGCTAGCCTAGTGGTTCACAGTTCGTCAATCTGAGAGCCCCGGGTCCGATTTCCCTGGTGTAATCGAGTGTCCACTAAGGAAGCGTTCCATACTAAAACGAAACAGTAGTATACTACTCCCTGGTTTTCAATAGTACCCTACCAACACCAATCTGTGGCGAATCCAATCTACAAAAATTTGCCTCATCAATCCACAGTAACAAGATCGACTGCTTGATGCTGTTGCTTTCACAGAACCCTTTATTATTAACTAGTAACCAGGTATCCAACATTCTCTTGAAATAATTGGACAAACATGAATAATTAAGTAAATGACTTGATTGTCACTTAGTTAACTTGAGTTAAGTTGTCCCTATTGCCCCGACAATATTGTGTTAATCCCGTTTAGTATTTATTCTACGGTTCGACAACGGCAGCGATGTAAGATCTTTTTTGATGATTTGTGCGAAAATCCCTCCAACTAACATTTTCTTCATTGTATTTCGTTGTTTTGCATTTAAAAGTACATTTATTCCTCTTATTCCACTTGGTTATGCATTCTAATGACTTTTTGAGCTAGTTGCTATTTATTTCCATTGTAATATTCGTTTTGCCTTTGAGTTTATACCGGATTTCTAATATTATTTTCATGGATTCCATATATTTTGTTTTACCGAACTTTTGGCTTTGGCGGCTGACATATTGGTTCGTCGCCCTTTTTGATTGTATTGCTTGAATTGACTGGTTTTGTGCATTTTATGATTGTGGATTGACGCACACTTCCAGAACTTAAATCATTTTGTTGTAACAAGTAACCTTTGATACTTTGTTATTGATATTTCTATAGATTTAGACCTTACTCTCTGGACAAGCAATACTTGGTCTATCCCGTAAGAATAGAATAACCTTCTCGTTTATTTCTTAAAACTGAAATGATTATTCTAATCTTTGGGATAAATATGGGTTAAATAAATGGTGGTGACATTTGTTTAGGTAATAATGTATTTTGTATAAATAATTTGGCATAGAACCGTTTCTCACCCAACCATTTGTTCTGAATTTCTACCAGGCAAGAGCACACGTATCTAAAACAACCTGGACAGTTATTCTTTAATCCAAACAGACTTAGTTTTGATTCTATAGTTTTAAACAAATTTCTATCGATCAAAGTTGTTTGGCTAACGTTTATTGTACCTTAATTATCCCTTGCGAAGATATTTAGTAGTTTCGCTCGTGATGCCAAACTCTCGTCAAACGAAGTCACTCTCAAAGCTCGTTGGATTTAATGGAGCCAAACTGAATGATGAATCCCCTATTACAAAGTAAATGCCTTCTGATGTCCTTATGTGTTATGGTTCAGACTCAAATAAGGTTAATTATCATGATAGTGATTTTAGTCATAACTCGATGTCAGATGACGTAAAAAACCTTAGTTTAGACGAGAAGCTAGGGCTTGAAGTATCAGGGAAGAGCGTAAAGCCTGTAGCACCTGTTGTAGGTCTAGAACTACCAAACGTTAAATTAAGTTATTTTGATGGGCAGCCGAGAGGGTACTGGAAGTTTGTGAGGCAGTTTAAGACCTACGTAGCATCAAGAGTCACTGATGATAGCCAACGCTTGCTCTACTTGATACATTATTGTAAAGGTAAGGCAAAATTAGCCATTGAAAGTTGTGCCATGATGAAAGCTTCTGCTGGTTATAAGAGGGCCAGGGAGATTCTAAAACGTTTGTTTGGACAGTCGCATGTAATCGCCCGAGAAACTCTAGGAGAGTTATTCAGTCCTGCAAAATATGATTATAATGACGCGGAGCAGCTATCGAACTTGGCTATAAGAATGGAAAATTGTGCCATGGTATTTGAACAAATGAATTATACCGCGGATTTAAATTCCTTAGTCACCTTGGAGAGAATAGCGAGGCTTTTGCCCCAACCTATGCAAGCTCAGTGGTCGGAGCTGGCGGATAAGTTGATGGAAGACGAAAGAGAGCAAACGTTTGCCAACCTCACTAAGTCTATAGCTCCTTGTGCAAAAGTAGCTTGTAGTAGATTTGGACAACTGGCAACAGGTGTGAAGAACAAATACGACGCGAAGATAAATTGTTACTTACAGTCGGAACAATATAATAATTTAGCTGTCAAACGTAAATGCTGTATATGTTCTAAGGATCACGACCTCTATCGGTGCCCAAGTTTCCTGTCGATGACGATTGATGATCGATGGTCTAATGCTAGGACCAAAGGTGTTTGCTTTGTCTGTGTGAAGCAAGGTCATCGTGCTAATGAATGCAAGTCGAACAAGCGTCGTAATGTTGAAGAATGTCCGAAACGACATCATTATTTGCTACATAGTAATCAACAACTCGACCGTCCGGAAAACAACTCTAGCACAGCAAGTCATTGTAGATATACTAAGTCTCAAGATAATCAGGTATGCTTAGGAATGATTTATGGATAATTTGGAATTATATTATTGCAGAACAGAGCTGGAGCGTAATCCATTGGAAAGTATCACTGACAATTCATATTCCCTTGAAGATGTGTGTCTTCTGTTGTTGGCTTACATTCTCAAACAGTTGTCATGGGTATGTCAATCAGTTTCTGTTTGTGTGTTTTGTGATAAGGATCAGATAAGCATGATACCAATCCTTTTACCGATCACCACTCAAAGTGAAATTCTGTTATAACCAATGGAGTTGTGGTTACCTCAGAATGTTGAATGCTGCGATTGAGGGATAGAGTTGAGATTTACCACTTCTTTGCCTGAAACTTTTTACTTTATCTATGGACAAACGTCACTATCCAGCCATATGGAAAACATCGTTCATAACTCCGCGATTCAAAAGTGGATCGCGCAACGTTATAGAAAACTACAGGCCAATTAATACGACATCTGTGCCTCCCAGAATCATGAAGAAAGTCATTCATTGAACAACTGTCATCATTCTTACTTTCAGAAAACCTGATCAATCCATCTCAACATACTTACTTACTTACTTACTTACTGCCCGTTACTCCTCGCTGAGGAGCATAGGCCGCTCACCAGTGTTCTCCATTTAACTCTGTCCTGAGCAATCCTTTCCAGTTGTTTCCAGTTGCTGCTCATCCTTTTAATGTCTGCTTCCAATTCTCGACGCAGCGTGTTCTTTGGCCTTCCTCTTTTCCGTTTCCCAGCAGGATTCCATGTCAATGCTTGTCTTGTGATGCACTCTGATGGTTTGCGTAGTGTATGTCCTATCCATTTCCACCGTCTTTTCCTAATTTCCTCTTCGGCTGGAAGTTGGTTTGTCCTCTCCCATAGTAAGTTGTTGCTGATGGTTTCCGGCCAACGGACATTCAGTATCTTGCGTAGGCAGTTGTTTATAAATACCTGTATCCGTCTGAGGATGTTTGCAGTAATTCTCCAGGTTTCAGCTCCATACAGCAGGACTGTCTTGACGTTCGAATTGAAGAGTCTGACTTTGAGGTTAGTTGATATTTGTTTTGAGTTCCAGATGTTTTTCAACTGCAGGAATGCTGCCCTTGCCTTGCCAACCCTTGTCTTTACATCTGCATCAGACCCTCCTTTTTCATCGATGATGCTCCCCAGATATGTGAAGGTATCCACCTCTTCCAGAGTTTCCCCATCAAGTTGAATTGGGTTGGTGCTCCCTGTGTTGTATTTGAGAATCTTGCTCTTACCCTTATGTATGTTCAACCCTACTGCTGCTGAAGTTGTTGCTACACTGATTGTCTTCGCTTGCATTTGTTGGTGTGTATGTGCTAAAAGAGCTAGATCATCTGCGAAGTCCAAATCATCGAGTTGCATCCTACTTGTCCATTGAATCCCGTACATTCCCTCAGATGTGGAGGTCTTCATGATCCAGTCGACCACTAGGAGGAAGAGAAAAGGTGACAGCAAGCAACCTTGTCTGACTCCGGTCCTCACTGAAAATGCAGTTGTCAGTTGTCCTCCATGCACAATTTTGCACTGTGTTCCGTCGTAAGAGTTCCGGATGATGTTGACGAGTTTCTCTGGTACACCGTAGTGTCGAAGAAGTTTCCATAGTGTTCTCCTATCTACACTATCAAACGCCTTCTCATAATCAATGAAGTTGATGTACAGGGGCGAGTTCCATTCAACTGATTGTTCAACGATGATCCGTAGTGTTGCGATTTGGTCCGTGCACGACCGATCCTTCCGAAAACCAGCTTGTTGATCTCGAAGTTGAGTCTCCACTGAATCTTTCATTCTGTTCAACAATACTCTGTTAAAGATTTTCCCTGGTATCGACAGTAGCGTGATCCCTCTGTAGTTGTCACATTTGCTCAAATCTCCTTTCTTTGGTATCTTGATAAGATAACCTTCTTTCCAGTCTGCCGGCACTTGTTCTTCTTCCCAGATCTTTTTGAATAAAACGTGGAATATCTTTGCTGTTAGATCGATATCTGACTTGAGTGCTTCAGCTGGTATATTATCAGGTCCTGCTGCTTTCCCACTTTTGATTTGCCTGATGGCCATCTTGATTTCTTCCATCGTTGGTGGAGTGACATCTATCGGGAGATCTGTAGGTGCTGCTTCAATGTCCGGTGGGTTCGGTGGAGCTGGCCTATTTAGAAGTTCCTCAAAGTGTTCTACCCACCTATTCTTTTGTTCTTCAATCTCAGTGAGTGTCTTGCCTTCTTTGTTCTTGATCGGTCGCTCTGGTTTACCATGTTTATCTGCCAGTTTCTTCGTTGTGTCGTATAGCTGTTTCATATTTCCTTCTCTTGCAGCCTTCTCCGCTGTCGTTGCAAGGCTTTCGATGTATTTCCGTTTGTCAGCTCTAATGCTCTTCTTTACTTGCTTATTTGCTTCTGAGTATTCGGCTTGAGCCTTGATTTTCTCTGCTCTTGTTCGGCTGTTGTTGATTTCTATCTTCTTGTTCCTCCTTTGTTGAATTTTGCTCAATGTCTCAGTGGAGATCCATTCCTTATAATGGTGCTTCTTGCGGCCCAGAACCTCGTGACACGTTGACGTTAGTGCTTCTTTGATTTCTTTCCAGTTATCCTCCATAGTGGTTTCTTCTTCTTTCGGCAGATCTTGTAAAGCTTGGAACCTGTTGTTGAGAGATATTTTGAATTCATTGAGTTTGTCAGTGTCTCGGAGAAAGCCTGTATTGAACCGTTGTACTGCTGACACTCCAGTTGTCCACTGCTTCTTTAGCTTCAGTTTTATTTTAGAAACCACCAAGTGGTGGTCTGAAGCTATGTCAGCTCCTCTCCTGGTTCTTACATCTTCCATTGATCTTCTAAATTTTTTATTGATACATATATGATCGATTTGATTCTCAGTAGTATGATCCGGTGAGACCCATGTAGCCTTGTGTATGCGTTTGTGGGCGAATATTGTACCACCTATAACCAATTTGTTGAAGGCACATAGGTTTGCAAGTCTTTCACCATTGTCGTTTCTGTCTCCCAGTCCTTGTCGTCCCATGATTTCTTCATATCCAGTGTTGTCCATTCCGACTTTGGCGTTGAGGTCTCCCATCAGTATTGTCAGATCCTTTCCTCGACACTTTGCTATAATTGATTGCAGTCTATCGTAAAACTGATCTTTGTCTTCGTCGTTGCCGTCGTTGGTTGGTGCATAGCATTGGATAATATTCATTGTAATCCCTTTCTTCATTGTTTTGAAAGATGCTTTGATGATCCTGGGTCCATTTGGTTCCCATCCCACCAGTGCATTACGTGCCTCCTTGGACAGCATCAGAGCAACTCCTTGAGTGTGGGGAGCATTTTCCTCTTCGTGGCCGGAGTATAGTAGCGTCTCTCCCGAAGCTAATGTTTTCTGTCCAGCTTGAGTCCAATGAGTTTCGCTGATTCCGAGTATTGTCAAGTTGTATCTCTTCATTTCTGCAGCTATTTGATTTGTCTTCCCGCTCTCCCACATTTGTTCGAACATTCCATGTACCTATAAAAATATTTGCTCTGGTTGTTAGAAGGGGGGGCATCGGCCTCATGACTTCCGAAGAATTTCGGCTTTCATCATGAGGCGTCATATATCCTTCCACTCCCAGGGCAGAGTTTAAATGGTTTAAATGGTTTATCTTGTTTAATCTGGTTTGCGTTTTTTTAGCAAGTTTGGGTTTTTACGGGATGGGGGTGCTAGCCCCATGCCCAACCCTCCTCCTTTACCCGGGCTTGGGACCGGCAGTAACCCTAGGAGGGCTACAGGCGGAGTTTCATGGAAAAACGCTCTTGTACTACATCACCCTTGGAAATTTTTGATTATATAACACTTGAAGGAGACCAAGGTTTCTCAATTATCGTACTTGAGTTTGACTTCAGTAAAGCATTTGATTGTGTCCCCCACAACCTTCTCCTCTCAAAACTACACTCTTATGTCATGTGAAACCCACTGCTAAGATGGTTTGAATCATTCCTCACAGGGCGCCGCCAAATTGTAAGGTTCGGTTCTAGCTACTCAAAGCCAGTAAGTGTATCCAGCGCAGTTGTAAAAGGAAGCATAATTGGACCATTACTCTTTCTTCTCTTCATCAATGATGTGTGCCAGCAATTTGTGCATGGTAAAATCTTCCTCTTTGCAGATGGTCTAAAGGCTGCCTATTTATTCCCACCCACTACAAATAAAAACACTATTACTAAAATAATACAAAAGGAAATTGATAATTTATTAAAATGGACCAAAATATGGCATCTCCCCCTAAACGTGCACAAAAGTGGATACATTACCACTGGTCGCAGATAGAACCTCAGTCTCCACCTATGCAAAATGCAAATAAAACCTCTAAGCGTCGCTCAAGATTTGGGGCTCAGATATACTGATAGCATTAACTTCTCGGAGCATGTTGCATTTCAAGCTTCCAAAGCGAGGAAGTTAACTGGATTTATAAGAAAAAATTTTCTCAATTTAGACTCAAAAATGTTACTATACACAAAGTGTGTTCGTCCAATATTAGAATACGGTTGTCTAATCTACAGCAACTGTAGACGCTTAGATTTGATAAGAATCGAGAGAATTCAAAGAGCATTTACTAAGAGCTAACTAGGCAAATACAGCACTCGAACTTATCTCCAACGATGCAATAAACTAAAGCTAGAACCCCTTTGGTTCCGACGCTTTAAACTAAACCTTACTCTCATGTACCGCCTTATTAGTGGCGCAACTTACGCGTCGACATCACAACCCATCCTCTACACCTCCACACATAACCTACGTAATAAGGAAAACACTATCACTATTCAGCGATGTCGCACACAGCTACGCCAGAGCTTTATCACAGCGAGATATGCGACTCTATGGAATAAACTTCCCAAGCACATTCGCTGCAGCAAGTTGTTAGCCGCGTTCAAAAGATTACTTCAATAATACCTTTCAGGTGAAGGTCTATGTAACCTCCTCAACTGCCCTGAAGTAACTGATCATACATATAAACAAGGTCCCAGCTCTGTATAAACAGTTTTAAAATATATCAACTGCGTTCATAATACACCATATGCCTAACGATTCATAGTTAATAATGCATATTTTCATATTTTTCCAACCCACACGCACACACCTTGATTCACTTATGCGAAAACTCATAATTTAAATACACTGATAACTTTTCTTATCCATCTTCTATCATCAATTATATACCAATTCACTACTTCGATGACAATTTGACCTTTTAATTATGTTGGGTTCATTAGTTGTCTAATAATCCTATACACATTGAATCCATACTGTAATTATCCATTGATTTTCAACACCATATACTTATTCATGTACACACACACACTTCTTTATTCAGAAATTTCACCCCTTTAATATCACTTGAGTGAAAATTCACAATTTCATCACACTGTTAATTGCACTGTTTGATCTCTCCATTACTATAATTCTCTATATATTTTACATGGTTATTAGTGCATATTTTCGATCCGTTCCAATCTACTTTATTATTATTATTATTATCTGTCTCCTGTCATCACTTATAAACCAATTCGAAATTTTGATTACAACTTGACCTTTTAATTATATTGGGTTTATTAATTGGGTAACAAACCTATTTATGCAAAGTCTAAGCTACGACTACGCATTGAACTCTTTAGAATTTTTCTTTTTTTCTTTTTTCTCTTTTTTTATTTACACGTCCTACATCACATTAGCGTTTATACTCTCAATACCGCTTCGCTAATTTGATTTATTGAATTATTATACTCAACTGATGAAGCCCAAAATGGTTTCTTCACAACTCTTATTGTAAATAAGTAGTATATGATTAAAATAAATAAATAAATAACTCATTGTTTGTAGAGTTCAGTCGTATGGCGAATGATACTGTTGTCTCAAATGGCATTGTGATCTCGTCCAACTGGCTACTTTGTTGTATCATATAGGTGTGTCATGTCTACTTTTCCTGCAGCTTTTCCGTGGTCACTGATAAGGCTTTTACATAGTGCTGCTTATCAATCCTAATGCTCCTCTCCACTATGTTGTTTCCTCAGTACAAGGTAAAAATAGACGAGTCGATCCTCAATAATTGATAAGTCAAGCATCCTGGGTTGTTGGTTGGTTGGCTGTTTGGTTTGGGTGTGGGGACTGCGTTGAGGTGGGTAGCAATTGAAAGTATTCACACTTTTAGTAATTTTGGTACGTCACTAAGGTTCAGTATCACGCTGTCACAAGGTACATCCATGAGAGGAAACGTTACCACCGGTTGTTGGAAACGATTTTATCAAATCTTATTCATCATTTGAACTAATTTCACTATGCAAACGTTACCAATTTCCATAAACACGCATCAAACAGCTCCACTTAGTCTACACCTTCACAATGTTCACTGGATGGACAACCAAAACTACATTGACAGTCTCAATCAGGAAAGGTACTTTGCTGAAAACAACGTCAACAAATCGACTGATATCCTCTACCACAACATAAATGATGCCTTAGATTAGATTGCATCATCAAGACATCCAAAACCAAGAATTTTCAAAGATTTGCTCATCCCAACGCGCATAGGAAGACATAATTTCCAATTTCATAAACCCAAAGACTTTTCACAGCAAATCACAATGTAGGAAGCTACGTATGGAAAAGCAATTGTTCACAGGGAAACAGGCAACCGTAAGGGAGTCTTGCTGCGAAACGGGTACTGCTTCACAACATTTAGTGAAATAATCCACCATAACTAGTGTAGTGCACCCGATATATGACCAAGTTACGTTTGCGGTATTACTAGGGCAACTTCCTACGTTTTGAACCCACTCTTACGAATGAGAATAAATAAGAAGGCAATAAAGGATGGTAAGGAAGTTATATTTGATTGTGAATAGAGCGGCAATGGAATAGCAACGTCTAGGCTGGTAAACTAGAGAGAGAGCTGCTTCCCACGGTGCGGCGTGACGTGATCTGGTGATGATGCGTGACCGAGCGTCTTCAACTAGTAGTGTCCGCTAAAACAAATATGGTCAGCATCAATGTCAAAACCTATGTAACTATTTATTTTGGGGATTATTTACCGATACAAGTGTATATCATTACCAAGGTTAACTTCGATAATTTCAAATAAATTGAGCATTGGATCTATTGTTTATAAAATAAGTGATATATACTTGTAAAAATTCCAATGAGTTGAAATTAAAATTTCTGACGTTTCGCAGCTTAGTGTAATTCGCTTCTTCCAAGAAAAAAAAAGAATAACCAAATTGAATTAACACAAGAATAAATAATACAATGGGACAAATCAAAAACAAATTAAGTTCGTACAACCAAAATGCGAGTTTGATCGTGTCAAGTCAAGTCATATGGGTAAAGGTGATTTGAAATGAGACATGTATGCATATGTTGATGTGATGTGAAGGAAAAATATGTGAAAATGTGAGAATAAAATTGTATGTATGTATATGTGCATGACATTTAATGTGCTTTAATTGTGGTCAGTTGGATAGAAAGTCCATGTTTGGTGGCCTTCCCTTTTGTTAAGTGTAGTTAGATTTAACAAAATGTGAAGCGCTTCAGCTATTCGTCTTTGTTTATAATTGAAAAAACCTTTTTGAATAATTTGTATATTTTTATATCGATGTTATGATTGTGGTGGATAGCATGTACTGCTATTGCTGATTTGATTTGTAATTTTTCAAGTTCAAATGGATTATTAGGAGGTCGTTTAGTGTAGCTTTCATGTTCTTTGGCACGAGTTTTGATTTCTCTTGACGATTATTCAATATGGAAAACATCACAATCAATACAACCTAGCCTGTAGACACGATTTTGTGTAGAGGCGAAAGAGACCTTGTCCTTTATTTTAACCAATGCACTTCGAATAGTGTTGGTAGTTTTGTGGAAAGTTTGGATTCCGTGTTGTTTTAGAATTCTTTGCAATTCATCTGTTGTGTCTTGACGGTAAGGTAGAACGGCTGTATCAATCCGGGATATTTTAACTGATTTACTATTAGTTAGCAATAAATCGTTTCGTTTTGCAAATTCTTAATAATATTTATTGGAAAATCATTAAGTTATAGGATGGTGATTATATTTTTGTATTCAAATTACTTATCGTCTTCAGATGTAATGAGTCCATTGGCTCTTCTGAATAAGATTAGGGCCAGTGATATTTTTGAACTGAATGCATGTGCTCAATTGAAATCGATATATCTATTCTAAAGTGTGGGTTTGCGATAAATTCTCAGACTAAGAGTTCCATTTAGATTTCTTTTGACCAGGCAATCTAAAAATGGTAATTCATTGTGTTCATTTTCACTTTCTAAAGTGAATTCGATGTGCTGAGACAGGGTGTTGATTCATTTTGAGAATATTCTCAGAAAAGTCTCACAAGTGTCATCTACATATCTTAGCCAAACCTTTGGTCTAGTGGCATTATTGAAAAATGTGAGAACCAATATGGGCCATGAAAAGGTTTGCTACAACTGGTGAAACGGAAGAGCCGATTGTCGTTAAGGTGAACATACGAACATGGAGCATTTTATGAAACCTTTTAACAGCGAATATGAGCGCCAGAGCTTCTTTCTTGATCTAATAGTGTGGGCAATTGTCGTCTTCAATTAATCCGACAACACATGAGATATAATTGCTCAGACAACATTGCTAGAAGAATCAAATGTAACAATAACCTCCAAGTAAGGATCGTAGTGTGTACAGTCGGCAGCACAACTTCGCTCTCCCAATTCAACTCTGCTGCTTTTAGTCTTACCGCTCTCTAACCAACCTCAATGGCATGGTTGAACCCAGACGAACGGTTGTACCAACCAGTGTAGCTCGATTTCGTCATCACGATAGGCAGGCCCGACAACCACGTCAAGGTAGCAGCAACAATCGGGACCTACTTATACACATCTAACTTATTTCCTCATTTCTCTATCTATATACCTATTTGTGCTATGCACAAATTATATCTATATCTATCAATACTAGTGATAATAAGTAAAGTACACTATAAATTCATCTAAAAAACAACAACACTAATAAGAACGATAACAATCAACAAGTAAATCAATCTTAAGAAAATCATAAACTTCTAATCCTGTTGCTCTTATCAATATTATATCAACCATTCAAAAAATATTGATTAAACCTACAATCAGAATTACGACTATTATTGTCTGTAGTAAAATAATACCAAAATAATAATAATAACAGTAATAATATTAGTAATCCTGAGTGACCTATTCCATTAATATCCTTTGCTGGCCAAGGATGAATAAAGACATCAAAGAATGGGCACGCTCCTGCGTGGCCTGCCAAAGGAACAAAGTAATTCGGCACAACAAATGCCCTCTCGGTACTTTCCCAACTCCCGACGCTCGATTTGACCATGTCCACCTTGATTTGGTAGGACCCTTACCAAAATCAAATGGATTTTTTTCTTTTGACATGCGCCGACCATTTTACACGCTGGCCAGAAGCGATTCCACTGAAAGATATCACTAGTGAAACGATTGCTCGCGCTTTCGTCGAACGATGGATAGCGAATTTTGGTTGTCCATCTACAATAACGACAGACCGTGGACGTCAGTTTGAATCTGGATTGTTCCACTCTCTGACAAAACTTCTTGGAGCAACGCGCTTCCGAACAACTGCCTACCACCCACAATCTAACGGTTTGCTAGAATGATTTCATCGACAGCCGAAAGCATCACTTTCAGCTACAAACATCCCGCAGTGGACAGAGGCTTTGCCACTAGTCTTACTCGGTATCCGAAGCATGGTGAAAGATGTCTGGTGCAGTGTGTCTGAATTAGTTTACGGAACGACTCTTCGATTACTAGGTGAGTTTGTGGAAACCGCTTCCACCTCGACAAACCTGGGTCTCAATTCTTACGTGGACCGGCTTACAAATGCTATGCGTTCAGTTAAGCCAGTCCAGACTCGACAACAATCGACAGACACTCTCATGCAACCCACTTTAAAATATAGTACACACGTTTCCGTACGTCGTGACGCTCTACGCCGATCTCTTGACGCGACTTACGAAAGAGCATACAAGGTCTTGGAACGTGAAACAAAGTACTATACGATCGATAAGAATTGCCACGAGGAGAACGTCAGCATTGACTGCCTCAAAGCAGCTTACCTAGAAAGTAAACCCTTCGATGTCCAACTCTCCACAACACCGCCTAAACTTAACATGAACGAAGTCGTCACGCCTCAAACACTGATTAATAAGCAAGTGGAAATTTCGCAGAGGTCCATGACGTCGAGAGCTACACGTTCTGGTAGAAATGTACGATTTCCAGAACACTTAAACGAATATTACGTCTATTAATTTTTTCCTAATTTTCCATTCTGCGCATTGTAAAGTTTATATATATAAAATAAAAAATTGAATAAAAATACCTTTTTTCAACTTTACGGTATGCATTTTACACATTTTCATATGTTTAAAAATTATTTTAAAAAACTCTTTTTGTATTGATATTAGTGTTGTTGACATTTTATGCGTCTTCGTAGCTGCATTTGACTGCCAATTGTTTATATATACAGGAAATGCACATATTTAAAAATTTTTTGGATTTCCAGGACGCCTGGAAACGACCAGAAAAAAACGGAAGAGAACGTTTACATTTTGTACAATTTTTTTTATGTAACGACACTTTAGCATAGGCACTGACGGCCAGAAGCAGCACAACATCCAAGCTATCAAACGAACGTTTACCAATGTTTAACGCATTGGGTTTTATCCTTTGGCTGGTACGTCATAGGGTCCTCACGAACCCATTAGGGGGGCAGTGAGCTGTAGCGGTAAATAATCCCCAAAATAAATAGTTACATAGGTTTCGACATTGATGCTGACCATGTTTGTTTTAGCGGACACTACTAGTTGAAGACGCTCGGTCACGCATCACCACCAGATCACATCACGCCGCATCGTGGAAAGCAGCTCTCTCTCTAGTTTACCAGCCTAGACGTTGTTATTCCATTGCCGCTCTATTCACAATCAAATATAACTTCCTTACCATCCTTTATTGCCTTCTTATTTATTCTCATTCGTAAGAGTGGGTTCAAAACGTAGGATGTTGCAATAGTAATACCGCAAACGTAACTTGGTCATATATCGGATGCACTTCAAACGTATTCTCACAAATCACACAGTTAATAACCATCTCATATTCAACATCATCATTATCAATATCATGAGAAACTACCATCGCAACTCCTTCACCAACACTCTCCAAAACAACAAAATCATACACATCGTTGGTACTCCACAGTTCATCGACTACCAAATCATTACTGTCAACTTCAGCAGCTTCAGAAACCCACCCTATTCTCATCAATTACATCATCACCAACTTCTTCATATTCACAATCAACGCGAACCTCTACACCAACATCAACGACACTGCAATCAATAGCATCAACACAACCGAAATATTCAACATCACAATGTTCATCACAAATCACATCAACACCATCAATCATAACCTCACCAATTACATTCATCATATCCTCACCTAACATTTCATCATCACCATCACCAACTTCGTGACAACCGACAATTACAACTTCATCCCCATCATCCTCCAAAACAACAAAATCATTTTCATCAACATCACAAATTCATCATTATTAAGTACACTGGTACAAGCAACTTCATCAATCACATCATTATGATCTATCTCATCCACATTCTCATCACCAACGTCGTTAAAAACAACAACGACATTGTCCTGTGAAACAACAACATCATCAGCATCAACGTCATAAACATCCACCACATTCCCATCCACCACCACATTGTTGACGTCATCATCATCAACAACAACATCATTGTTGCGGTAAACCGGAGAGTTACATAATTTGTGAATTCTTTCTACTGAACTCTAACTTAATTAACCTATTTGTTATGTCCAATTGTCTGTTTGTTTATCTTGACTTCCGCAATTTGTTGCGCCATTGCTTTGGATTGCTTGATTATTTGTCCTAGACTGGGTGCCTACAATATTGAAGGTTTGTAATGGTACATTTATAATTTACTTCCCAGAACAACCTTTTGTTTGACAGGTCAATAAATACTTTGTTCGGACTTTATTCATTTTGGTTTTGGTTTAATATGGACTTTTGGGAACCTGTCCAGTTGTATCTTCAGCACCCTTCGTCTGAACGTTTGGTTTCCGTAACAGTTCTTCAATAAGGTCCTCGTTGTATTTGGATTGGTGTTCGACGTTCCGAAATTGTTGAATACTGTCCTGATTTCGTTTTATTTGGCTATCTTTTGGTCATTCTCGCTCACTTAACGTGAATCTTATTTTGGCTTACGATCTTATGGAGTCAAGCTATCTAATGGAACCTCGAAGCAAGAAGAGAATACCACCTGTTACAGAAAATGATGTTGATAACATTGGTTGTGGTGTGTTTGATGTGAGTAATGTTGATAAAGTTGATAATGTTAGTGTTAACAATTCATGTTCTAGTAATCTTAGTGTTGCTCGGTTTAAGTTAAATAAAGCCTTAATTAAGAAAAGACTGATAGAAAAAAGATTAGACTTAGAAGGAGAACTGAAGTTACTAAATGTGCAAGAAGAAATAGAACTTGCGAAATTAGAATGTATGGCTTGTGAATCAGAAGGATCGCTTCCTATTAAAGTGCTTGAAGTGAAAACTAATGTCGAAGATAAGAAGACTCTAAGTATCGTTGAGAGTTCAACCAGTTTAGTGGATGGTCACTTCCAGGTTGGGTTACCTTGGAAACGTGGGAGACCCGAATTGCCAAATAACTATGAAATGGCTAGCCGCAGATTAAAATGTTTACGTAGACGGTTTGCCAGAGATTGCCATCTTTTAGAAAAATACAAGCTTGTTATGAACAGACATTTAAGTAAAGGTTATATTGTTGGAGTTGACAAGCGGAGTTTAAACTCAGAAGGAGTTCGCTGGTATATTCCACACCATCCTGTTATTAATCCTAAGAAGCCAGAAAGGTTGAGAATTGTATTTGACTGTGCCGCGAAGTATCAAAATTTGTCCCTCAATGATCAGCTTTTGCGTGGTCCGAATACTGTTAACAGTTTGATAGGAGTACTTCTACGGTTCCGACTAGGTAGAATAGCGCTAGCAGCTGACATCGAAGAAATGTTTCTGCAAGTCAAGATCCCAGAAGTTGATAGAGGAGCGTTTCGACTGTTGTGGTGGAAGGACGGCGACATTGAACAAGAAGTAGTTGAGTATTGTTTGACCGTCCATCCGTTTGGTGTGGTGTCATCTCCGTTCTGTGCTAATTTTTCCCTCAGGAAGACGGTAGACATGTTTTGTCAAGATACGATAAAAAATATTCGGAGAGTTGTAGACAAAAACTTCTACGTTGACGATTACTTAGCTTCTACTGACAGCGTGCGTGACGCAGTGATATTGGCTGGACAACTCGGCTCCGTTCTCAGGAAGGGCGGTTTTAGACTTACTAAGTGGATAAGCAACTGTCTTCAAGTCATTGAATCCATTCCACTGGAAGAGCGAACTGATGCGTTGAAGCCATTTGACTTTGAAAGGCTCCCCATAGAGCGTACATTGGGGTTATTCTGGAATACTATGCACAACTCCTTTACCTTCAGAGTCAACATACCGAAACGAGCTGTCACTAGACGGGGTATCCTTTCTAGTATAGCATCACTCTATGACCCTTTAGGATTGCTGGCTCCGATAATATTACCCGCAAAACAGTTACTACAACGACTACTTAAGGCTGTAGCGTGGTTATCTAGGTACAAGTGTTACTTGTTGATGACATATCGTGGAAGAACGGATATATCCTTGCGTTTAGGTTTACTTAGTGTGAAAGATATGGACTTAGCTTGCCTAGATTTAATTTGGTTTGTTCAACGCAGAGTGTTTGAGAAAGAGATCAGAATACTACAGTCGTCTGGGAATAATTCGGAAATGAAAGCCATCGGATCTCCTTTACGCAAATTAAGTCCTATATTAGTAGACGGACTATTGTGTGTGGGTGGTCGGCTCCAGGGAAATGCGTCGTCTGAGACTAGGAAACAACCGGTTATACTCCCATCAAACCATCCAGTTACAGATTTGATTTTACAACACTACCATATGTCTGAAGGGCATGTGGGCTCCACCCAGGTGTTGGCAACTGCACGCAAAATGTTCTGGGTATTAAGAGGTGGTGCAGCTGTGAGAAGAGTGGTTGGAAA